>JAPQWN010000011.1:44210698-44733198 GCA_028538565.1 Umbellularia californica | reverse complement strand
TAGCATTCTCCTCAAGTGATGTCATTATGATGATCCATATTCTTATATTTGTTCTCATAAGTGGAACATTATTTCTACTTATTAGCAGGTAACTGTTCTCATTCCTTTAGGGCTGTTTGCCTTTTACACATGTGATAAGAAAATGGGATTTACAAATGTAAATGCTGCATATGCAAATGTTGCACATGTGAAACAAAATACCTTGTTTGTCAAAATCAACATTTTCATGAGTAAATGGATGCATCCAACGGTTTTAGATTTATATGGATTTTTCTGTAACTTTTTCACAAATTTCTTAAAATCCATGAAGAACTAAGATATGAAACTAAGCATCATGATGTTTACCATTAATACAGGAATATTGAATGGTTTGGATCATGGGCTGGGGGGCCCACAAGAATGCAATCACCATGCAGGAGAGGTGTGAATCAGTGAATTTTTTTTAATAATGGTAAAAATTATTAATCAAAGGGGAACAAACCACACCACACCCCCCCCCCCCCCCCCCCCCCCAAAATAAATAAATAAAAAAAAAAAAAAAAAAAAACCGAAAGGATTTTGCAATAAAAAAAAGACACATTAGATGCACTCTACAAAAAAAGGACAATATAGTTTCCCTTACACCAAACCGGCCTTCCCGCCAAGAAATCCTCCTTTTTTTTACGGTTTTACCTATTTTTTCGAGGGTCGACGTCGTCCTCTCTAAAACTAGTGAGGTTGTAGGCGGAAAAAAAAGGTTTTCCTCATCTTCTTCCTCTCTTCCCCAAACCCAATCCAATGGGGAAGAATAAATAAAATGAGGATTCACCATGAGGAAGAAGAACCAAATCGGTTCACTTACGTTTTACATCTTGATGGGGAGGAAGACTTGGCCGTGCAACCTTACCGTTGGGCAATAAATGAACTCACAAATTCCAGCTCTGATGAACCTTAACCCAAAGTCTTTTTTGGTGCTTCAATCATTCAGATCTGGAAATATTCCATTTTTATTTGAATGATTTTTTCCCTCTCCTTGCTTTCCAAAGCCATAAAACTTGTTAGGATAAACACGGTTGGTTTACGGATTGCATCGAATACTGATTACCGGCAGTATTATGTTTTGTGATGCTTGCTGAGAAAATATGTTTAACCACGGTCAGTCAGGACATTGTAGAAAGATTTTATATGAGAAAATACGTTTAACCTCAGGCTTTCCAAACTCTAGCATCACATCTTCCACCAGTGACAAAAACGTTATCTAAAGAACCAAGCATGCGAGTGAAATCAACAACTTCTCCTTTAGTCATATCTCGATGAAAATGAAAATCGCACACAACTCAACCACAAATAATAATAAGATTGTTTGCAACAAAAGCCTGTTGTCTCCTGTCTAACACATAAAGATTAGGAGAAACATTAAGTAAACACCAATTGCCCACACCATTCGTCATGCCAAAATTGAACTCAATGGCCATTATGCACCCGAAAACAAATCCATGGAACAAAATCATCCTTTATAGGGAGAATTGACTTCCAATATCCAGAAGCTTTAAACAACTACTTGGCACTCACCACCCATCATTACCCAACTTTTATTTGGAAATTAGAATCTGTCGCCACAATCCTTGGCCTGAGTCCCCTACCCTCCAAAGGCACTTCCCCAATGTGATGCGTACGGAAACAAACGTGATAATGCATGATCCTTATGTATGTGAATAATTTACATATGTAAATGACTGCAAACAAATGATTCCAGCTTCTCTCAATTGAAAGCCCATGCTTGAGGTTTCTAGTACTTCAGAATTTCTCTTTCTTAAATAATCAAGTATTGCAGATAATGGATTGTTAAGCTGTGATTCAAGAATATTTATCAGTTTGTAAATTGGATAGCTGGAGAGAATGTCCAGCGCAACTTTACTCATTCAATTACTATTTGGATCTTTTGAAACCAGGGTACTTCAGTCGGATACTCGGAAACAGTGCCCTAAAAACTCTATTATTCTCTTATTGAGAGCTTCAATTCTCAAGTGTCACATTGGTTGGTGGATTTATCAAGTGCTTGAATGCCGTTGCTTCTATCTGCTTGTTACTTTTACCTTTAGTTGGTAATGTTCACGTGGAAAATATTCACCTACAAACCCACCATTCACAAATAATAATAATAATAATAATAAATAAATATTCACCTACGCATAGTGCATATGCACACTGTGCATCCGAATCCATAGCAGATGAATTTCAGTGGTCGATGCATACTGTGCATCTGGATCCATAGCAGGCGAATTCAGAGTTGGGTCCCACCTCTGGGATGGTCTGGATGTGCAATGCGCGTGTGGCACTATGCACAGGTGAAAGTTTTCTATCTTCATGTATAACATTATGAATGGTGGAATTATGATTGACAAAATTTCTTTTATGCTGATTTCTTAATATGAGGTTGGATCCAAAGACTGATTAAATCTCGACTATGGATTATAAGGTTTGCCTTGTAGCAGTTATGCCATTGTTTGGTTGCAACACAAAGAAATAGTTAAAATCTATTTCTTTGCTTCATATTTTGGTTGGAACCAACATTTTCATACCAATCTTTCTGAAGCATAAATCAGTAGATGCTTTAAGTGCTACTTTCTTGAAAAAAAGGGTATAATTACTTGGTTGGAAATGTTCCTTATGAAGTTTCTTTTGCTTGTGGATTTCTCTGCAGTTTTCTTGCTCAGATAGGTCTAGTATCAGTTGAACAACAAATGGAGGAGATGGGTTTGGGACCAAGCAAAGAGGAAAAGCATTCGATGGAACCAGACAAAAAAAGTTAGAAGCATCATTATTATAATATTTCAGCTGGAGGATCATGATTAAGAAAATATGCCACTCAGGCTTTTACATCACATATGAAAAGAAGCTCACAATTGATAGTTGGTATCCTGGTTGAAGTTCCTAACATATAAGACGTATATTCTCTTTATGGAGGTGAGCATGTAGTTGGCATTTAATCAGTCTTCTCTCCTTCAATTTGCTCCTTTTGGGCTTCATAAGCAGAAACATGAGCAGCGTGCGAACCAAAACAGGAACTTCATTGCTTTGTTTTGTATACTCTGAACATTCATGGACAAAAAATTGTCTTGCCTTTGTTCCCCTCAATTTGATGCCTTTATGATGTAAGTAACTCATTGATTCAATTCAGAATGCTTTCGTAAAGCAGATGTTCACCCTCATGGGCCAGCTCTGGGGAAGGCATGAGGTTGGACCATGATAAAATAGAAGCCATTAGTGGTTGGTATTCATAGTTTTAAATATATCATGTATGGGTTGTTATGTACAGAAAATTAATGTGGTACTCAATTTGCGATTGTATCACCGGTAAGGTCGATATGCTGATACAGGTCGATCCACTCTGTTTATCATTATTTTTCAATAAAACTAAAATCGCATCTTTGATATCAATGATTTATCATTGCTTTCCCAATATTTAAAACCAATGGTCATATTATATCTTCACCAAGGGCACATTTGATAACAGCTGAGGATTCTATAGCTTGGAGAATCCTATGTTCTTTTCTCTTAGGGCACGTTTGGTAACGGTCTTCAAGGAGGAATTTGTGCTCATTTTCTGTGATTTTGTGGAAAACCCATGTTTGGTAAACATCAGGAAACTGCAGCAAGAAATCCTTGCATACTCATTTCCAACGATACATGGTGTCAGACCACCCCCCATTGCACAAAAGAAGTCTGCGCATATGTGGAAAGGCGGAGGTACAGTGGCTTTATGCGTCCTTTTAGCATCAGTGCTCTTTTGGATTTTTTGGTTTTTGTTTACCCCAACATCAAAATCTGATCCGTTAATCGTGTTTATAAGGCCAAGAACGGCTGTAATATAAAAAATCAGCAGTTGATTCTACATAGATTTTGAGATATTTGCGAAAACGTACCAAATATTTTATCATAATTTCTGAGTTTTTGTGGGCCCCTTTGGAATAATCTGAAATTTCAAACTCTTCATCAGGTCCAAAATGGTTAGTGGTTCAATTTTGGCATTCAAATTCATAATGAATCATTAGAAAAAGGCAAGAAACTATAGACCATTGATATGCCACAGTGCAAAAAAAGGGATTACATGGGCAGTTCGTTTTTGTTGATTTTCTTTTTCTTATGGGATCCAAAATGATTATCCCAGCCATGAGTTATTTCCAATATACCAAAATCGTTGAGGAGATCAAATTTTAACCGTAGATTCATCATGAATTTTGAGATATTTTCAAAATATCCATATTTTAAAATTTTTTTTTTTTGGGCCCCATTTGAAAGATCTGACCCGTTCAAAGTCTCTAGAGTGCCAAGGAAGGTTATGGGGTGAATGCTCAGCCCTTGACTATTCATGAATTCTCGGAAAATTGCGACCAAATCTATAACCATTGGATCACATACAGTGTAATTATAGGATTCCTTTCTTTTGCCAAACTTAGAACTCTCCTCAAGAAATCCACTATGAAGATAGCTTGATTCTAGCTGAATGAAGGAATCCTCTAAAGAGAGAATTCCTCTCAGTTTGTCAAACGTGCCCAGGGAATTTTGGGTGTGGATTCTGCAAATTATGGAATTCGTAATTTTTGTTTGGTGCAGTGACTAGGAGGGAGGATTGGATTTCTAGAGGTACTATTCTGCAATGTATTAGCAGAAATTTCTGCACCAAATATTGGATCTACACAATCTGCAGTATCCAGTGAAAAGTTACTGCAAAAATGTGCCCAGAATGAGATGGTCCTCTTTTTTATTTACCACCTAACCAATAGATGCAGAAATGTTAATCCTAAAATAAATATGCCCACATTACATGGCTGGCAAGCAACAAGGCTGAGGAACATGTAATATTGTATTTGGTATTTTTCTCTCCACTCAGTCAAGATGCTTTGGTGAAATATTACATCCCCATTTTCTTAATGACCCTTTTGGATGAATAGAAAAACACAGAAGAAAATTCTCTCTAGGGGAATATGTTTTCCTCTCTTTGGATCTATGTTCAAAGAGAAAAGTAACTATTGCGAAGTATGAGAAAAGATTTTCTTAGGAGCAGGGAGAACACCCTCCCCTGGTGGAGTTAAGTTTTGATGAATAAAAACTAATATTTAACAATTTGATTATGAGTTTTTTACTTATAAAATACTTATAAGAGTCCAAACATAGTGGAGAATCACTACAAGAGGAAGGCGGTGATTTTCTATGATTGTCTAGCCTTGGTTTTCTCATTTTTCTGTCTAGCGGGGATTCTCCACTTATCATCCTAACCTCTTGATTAACAACCATCCAAAATGGGTCCATAGTGGATCCAACGGTTTAGTCCATTTGGATGGGTGCCATCTTAAGCTAATCTAATCTTTTCACACATACCCCCACCCAAATGAATTGTCACAAGTCCAAATTTGACGCTCCTCCAACTTTTTGCTCACCGCTAGATTGAAGTCCTAAGAAAATGATGTCCTTAAAACCATTAAACTTTTATGGCCATAGATCAAGGTGTTAGGATGATCTAATGGAGTTGAAAATTTTAAATAGAGGTAGCTCTTATCCGTATCTGTTCATCCAACGGCATTCCTTGGTTGTCATGTATAATAGTGAGCCCCTGAAGGAGGGGCATTTTTTTTTAAGAAAACCTCCTTGGGAGTTTTCTAACTAGTTTGGGGTCAGTTATGGGAATTTTATTTCTCCATTTCGATTTATTTCATAAGCCAAATCCTTGGATAGGTTGGAGTCTTTGGATGTGTCCTAACTACTTCCAACCATGTCGGCTTGGGCATATCCCTTATCCTTGGTGGGCCTTCAACCTGAATAAAAAAAAATATTTTCCTCAACGGTGCTACTGTTGACTAGAATTGTATATGTCCACACCATCTCAAATAAATTTCTCTTAATTTATCACCTATTGATGCTATGTTAAATACTTTCAAAAGTACTGCCAGGGGCTACTCGTTCAGGGAAGTATGTTTTGCTTTCTGTGCCCTGGTTTGGGAGTTGTTCCCCATTTTAGCTACCATTTTCTAGTTACAGTTTAGTCGATCAGTTTTATATTGGATTCAAGAGCTAGCCCCACTATGCTTATATTTCCATTTCAGTTGGATCTGCCTGTATTAAAATCCTTAACTTCTTATCACTATTTTTTAGTATAGCTCTTACTTGTTTACAGTATTCCAATACCACACCTAGTATCTTGTTGTGTGGCCAATTGATACCCTTGGGGTATGACTTTCTATTATTATTATTGTAAGTGCCTAAATTATTACGGACTTAGTTTAAGTGATGAAGGGGATTAGGAAAATCCTGTTCAGCTGATCGGAGAAGTCACCGACGGCCTGAATCCTGAAAAAAGGGAAGAAAGAACAGTCAGGGCCCGAGGCTGCTGTCATCGAAAGGCACTCCGACGCCTGAGTTAGTGCAGTCACTGAACTAGGGTGAAGTGGAGAAGAAGGTGTTTAGCAGAATAACAGTGCGGGCTGTATATTGCATGTACCTGTTCATGGTTCTTCATGCAGGCATATATAGAGGAGAGTAGAAGATTCCATAGTGGAGGTAGGTGAGGATACTTGTCCCATCAGTCCACACCTGGGATTCTTAGTGGGGGTTGGTGAGGATACTTGTCCCATCAGATCTCCCCTCAAATCCCTCACATAAATGTGGATGTGATCTGTTGATAGGAACGAGCCCTTATCAATGGCAGTGGCCACCCTACTTGTCAGGGACTCCCTATAAAGCACCCGTCCCATCTCATAATGGGAGTTGGACGCCCAGTGTTCACCTCGGCCGAGGGGCCGAACTGGAGAAGGCACCAAGGTCAGTTATGCCTGAGATCGGAAAAGGATGCAAGCGCGAGGCTGAGCTCGGAAGGATGTGGTCGGTATTTCTACCAGGACCAGTCCCACCTTGACAACGGCTGAGATGCGGCTGTGGCAGAAAGATGGGGGTTAAGGCCTTCTTTGATTGGTACCATTGCCGAGGCCGGGACAACATCGGTTTTGGTGAAAACAGTCCACACAACTGCCCCCTGCTCCTGACCTCGGGGGCCTGGACAACACCACGGGGTTAGGAGTGATAGGACGAGTATTTCCCGAAACCGATCCCGTAGCTTATAAAAAAGCGTGGGGTGTCGTTTTGTTTTCCGAGGCACATTTAATAGCGCCTGGTTGTCTGGAGGCGGTTTAATAGCCCGTCCATATCATCATGAAGGCGACGCGGTGCTGCCACGTGTCACGTCCCTGATGGTCGCGACGTCTTATCGAGGAGACGGGTGGCGTGCTCGAGGCAGTGTCTGCGCGCGCCTTTCGGGATACGAACAGATTTTTCAGCTCTGTATAAGAGCTCTTGTCTTCGAAGGAGGACTACTTTTGCTGTCACTGCGTTTGGAGCTTCTGCCTGAGATCTGCCTGAAGCCTCGTCGTCCGAGAAGTCCATTCGTTGCCTTTCGAAGCTTGGGCTTCCGTTGTCCCTACATTCCTTCCGACCTTGTGTCCTAGTGAGTTCCTCTCTGCCCTTCTGCTATTTTTCCTTCTCTGGGGTCTTTTTCTTTTTGGGGGTTTGTGCTCTCTGTCCTTCTTCTCCGTTGCCGTCTCCTGTATTCCGGTTTATGTTGGGGAAGATGGGGGTATATAGACATTGGATAGACACAGAGCTTGCCCTAGCAGAGCTTAGGAGAAAATATCAGATACCAGAGTGTGTCCAGATTAGGGCGGATGAGCCTGATGACCGAATCTGTCCTCGGGTTCTTGTAGATGGGTGGATGCCCTTCCCACTAGTGGCCATAATCGAAGGCGGGGTGAGATTCCCAGTCCATCCTCTCCTGAGGGCCTGTCTCAGGAGGTGGAACCTGACCCCCTGCCAACTAATGCCCAATGGTTTCAAGATAATCATGGGTATAGCCGAACTCAATAGGATATTGGGAACCGACCTCGGCGTCAAGGATATTGAGGACGTCTACGACCTCTGTCGATCTCCAAAGGAAGACGCATATTACCTCTGAGTTCGGTCGAAGGGGAATCCTATAATCAACGAGCTTGAGGACAACACGAAATACGCTGGGGATGACTGCCTTTACGTCACCGGGAGCTGGGAGTATGCCCCTGGAGAGCCCAGGGTGGATCACATACCCCGTCGTCTCGGAGTGCCACCGAGTAAATATCTTATTTTCTAGTCTTTTTGATGTCCTTCTGTTTTGCCGAACTGACGCTCAATTTCTTGGAGTGCAGGTCATAAGGAAAGAAAACAGCAGAAGAAGAACTCCAGGTGGCGGCAAAACGTCGCCTGGCTAAAAAGAATCTACAGTTACAAGGGTCACCGGACGCGATCAGCCTCAGCCCTTCTCGGGTACAAGCCCGTGTACCGATCCTTTATAAGAAGACGGCACGAGAACCTTAGGGGGGCGCAGATTTTAACTCTTGCCGAAGCCGAAGAGCAAACAGCACGAGCTGAAGGGTCTGCACGAGTCCCCCCCGAGATCATACCCTCTCGAGCTTGTGCCGAAGCCGGGCCTTCACGGGCTGAGGCCGCTGCAGAGACCGAATCCGAAGAGGAGCACCAGTCAGAGGGCGAATCCGAGGAGGCTCGGAGAGTGGAGCTTGTGGACCTCCAGTCTTCCGGATCAGACGAGGTCGGGATGAGGCGACGCCGTGCGACGATCGTAAGCCTTGAGGATGTCATCTTCGGAGACTCGCCCATCCCCTCGGGACCTGCTCTCCCTCCGAATTTGGAAGACATAGTCGTCTCTCCCCCGAATCAATCTCTTCTCCAGCCTTCCACAACGACTGAGCGTCCCACTAAATCCCATCGGGACTCAGTTCGGTTGGGAAAAAGGCCTAGGATTGTAGATCCAATCGAGGACGAGCCCAACCCCGTCCCTCGGCACTCTCCGCTGCTCGGCCCTCCGCTCTGGAAACCTATTTTTCTGTTGGAGGACGGCCAGTCATTGTCATCGGATGCCCGGTTGACTGACGGCACTTCCGTTGTCAGTGCCCTCGCGCATGCCTGCGCTCTGCCTGGAGACATGGCAGAACATTGGAAGCTGAGCGAGGTGGAGCTGGATGTGGCCCAGATGGGCGACGCCCTCAAGGTAATTTCTTCGTCTGAGCTTGCATTTCTCCTTTGACTTCTGCACTTTCATTACTAACCTCCTTGTGACACTTGTTTTCACAGATCCTGCAAAGGGGTCTAGTATTGGCGGAGAAAGCCCAACAGAGCGCTGCTTGGGCAGAAAGGGCGGAGAAGAGAGAAATGGAACTTGAGACGGAGCTCGGGGAAATAAAAAAGAAGGCGGCCGAGCAAGAAACGTACGCCATGGGCCTTAAAAACGAGCTTGATAAGGCCAGAGCAGAATTGGAAAACCAAGTCAGGACAACGGCCGAGCTTGAAAGGAAGTGGGAGGAGGTAGAGGCTGGACTTCGCGCCGACGCTGAAAAGCTGAGGACTGAAGTCGAGAAGGCTTTCGACGAAGGGGTGGCAGAAGCCACCGAACATTATATCGCCGAAGTCAAGAAGGTCAGCCTGAGAGCCTGGAGGCTGGGGTGGACGAGCTCGTTAAGAGCAGCAGGGGTCCCCGAGGACAGCCCTGTGTACACAGAGATCCCCCAGTTTCCTCCTCCTCGGCCCACACCGAGCCAAGCTCCTGAGGTCCCTGTCGGGGAAGGCGAAGACACTGTCCCTGGAACTAATGTGGACGCCGGACAAGTGATTGCCGAAGTCGAGGGGGACGCTGCTGTTGGTGACACCGAGGGGCCCGTGGCTCGAAAAAGATTATGTATTTTCCTTTTTGATTTTCCGCACTGGGGGAGAAGGTTTAAATCTTTGTTTTTGGAAGAGATTTGTAATCATTCTTCAATTTTGAATAAAATTGGCTTTGCTTCCAATTTCGAACATCTGTGGTGAATGTTTCTTCTCTTATTCTTCCTCTCTTTATGTGTTTGGCTCGACAACCAGAATAAAGCAGGAAATAAAACAAGTAAATGAGCTCGGCCCGTAGCCGTGCTTAATGTAGTGCCGTATTGATCCTGCAATCATAACAAGCATTGACTTCGGTAAAAGGCGCTCGGTCCTATGACCAAAGCTAAGTCCGGCTTTATAATCAAAACTTGACTGGTCCATTGGCCGCGCCGAAGTAGTTGATCCTGGTAACCGAGTTTTATGTATATGCCGAGCTCCATAACTCGGCCATCTTCTTTGAGAATAGGAGATAATTTGGAAAGTAAAAACATATTCTATAAAAAGAACCAGTTTATTACCTTCCGAAATCAGATTACATATCAAAAATGGAATTTCTTGAGGTGGGTGGCATTCCACGGGCATGGTAGCTCTTTACCCTCCATGTCCTCAAGTCTATACGCGGACTGCCCAGCAATCGAAGTTACCTTGAATGGCCCGCGCCAATTCGGTGCAAACTTTCCTTCGCTAGGGCTTCTGTCTGCTGGAAGGGTCTTTTTCAAGACCAATTCTCCAGGGGAGAACTTCCGCTCTTTGACCCTTTGATTGTACCCTCTAGCCAACTATCGCTGGTAGGAAGCGAGGCGGATGGCTGCGGCATCCCTTCGTTCCTCAGCTAAGTCGAGCTCTGTGGCGAGGTTCACATCATTTTGGCCCTGATCGAACAGTTCCGACCTGAGGGTCGGGAGACCGACCTCAAGTGGAATTACAGCTTCCATCCCATAGGCTAGGGAGAAGGGAGTAGCCGAGGTCGAGCGCCTCGGGGTAGTCCTGTATGCCCAAAGGACACTCGGAAGCTCTCCTACCCATCTCCCTTTGGCTCGATCTAGTCTCTTCTTGAGTCCATCGATCACCACCTTATTAGAGATTTCAGCCTGTCCATTGCTCTGGGGGTAAGTTGGAGTGGAGTAGTAGTTCCTGATCGCAAGATCTTGACAGAAGCTCCTGAAGGAGTTGGAGTCGAACTGAGTCCCGTTGTCCGAGACCAAGGCTCGAGGCACTCTAAATCTTGTCACTATGTTCCTCCATACGAAGTTTTTGGTGTCCTTTTCGGTGATGGAGGAAAGCGCTTTAGCTTCTATCCACTTGGTAAAGTAGTCAGTTGCTACGATCAACCATCTCTTATTTCCTGGAGCTCGGTGGAGTGGTCCCACCAGGTCTAGTCCCCACTGGGCGAAAGGCCAGGGACTGGAAAGAGGACTTAGGTCGTGGGCTGGCTGATGGAGAGAGTGAGAGAATTTCTGACACTTCTCACATTTCCTTGTATAGATCTGGGCGTCCTTCTGCATGTACGGCCACTAGTAACCTTGGCTGATAGCTCGGTAAGCTAATGACCGACCTCCGATGTGGCTGCCGCAGATTCCTTCATGGATTTCATAAAGGAAATCGTTGACTTTGCTTGGGTGAACACACTGGAGGTAAGGGCCATTGTAGGACTTTTTGTAAAGCTTGTCATCTGGAGAGAGCCAGAACCGAGCTGCTTTCAGCCTGGTCTTATGGGCCTGGTTCTTGTCTTCGGGAAGCTGGTCATCCTTGAAATCAGCTCGTCCATCCAGCTAGGACAGAGGTCGGTACGCATGATTTGCTGCTGCTGAGGTGGGTGGAGCTCTATACTCGGTCTGTCCAGTGTTTCTACTTCGACAGTCCTTTTTCTTCCTGCCTCGACAGCAGAGGCCAGGTTTGCAAGTGCGTCGGCGTGAGAATTGGAATCTCTGCCGACCTGCCTGACTTCAGCCCTTTGGAACTGAGATAAAAGTTGCTTGGTGTGGGCTAAGTAGGCTGCCATCCTGTCATCACGGGCCTGGTAGTCTCCATTTAGTTGGTTCGTCACCAGCTGTGAATCACTGAAAACCACCAGTTGTCATGCCCCCAGAGTTTTTGCACTGCTCAGCTCAGCTATTAGTGCTTCATATTCAGCCTCGTTGTTAGATGCTTTGAAGCCAAGGGTCAAGGCTTGTTCAGTGACGAGGTCCTCTGGAGACTGGAGGACGATGCCAACGCCAGCCCTTCTGGAGGTTGAGGACCCATCGATGAAGACCATCCAAGATGAGTCGAGGAAGTTTTTCCAGGACCGATCCTGCTCTGTTTTGGTCTCGGTGGTCGTCTCCACCTCATTGCCCCCCAGTTCGGTTTCGAGGAGACTCGGTGCCGAACTAGGAGAAGTGAATTCCACAATAAAGTCTGCCAGTACCTGGGCTTTAATAGCTATTCTAGGTTGATATTGGATATCATATTGTCCCAGTTCAATAGCCCATTTGGACACTCTCCCAGAGAAGTCTGCTTTTCTGAAGAGAGATTTGAGTGGGTGTTCTGTCACAACCACTATGGAATACGTCTGGAAGTAGTGGGAGAGCTTTCGAGAGGCACTGATTAGTGCAAATGCGAGCTTCTCCAACGGCAGATATCTCGTCTCGGAATCCAGCAGAATTTTGCTTGTGTAATAAATGGGCTTCTGCTGCCCGTCATCTTCTCTTATGAGTACCGAGCTTACTGCATGATCTGAAACCGCTAGATATAAGTAAAGAACCTCACCCTGTGCCGGAGTGGAAAGCAGGGGAGGCGAAGAGAGGTATCTTTTGAGCTCTTGGAGGGCTTTTTCACACTCAGGCATCCATCGGAACCCCGAGCTCTTTCTTAGGAGTTGGAAAAAGGGACGGCATTTGTCTGAAGCTCGGCTAACGAAGCGGTTCAGCGCTGCTGCCATTCCTGTAAGTCTCTGGACTTGCTTTGTCGAGGTTGGACTTTGTAGGTCCCTTATCGCCGAGATTTGATCGGGATTGGCCTCGATTCCTCGTCTGGTGACCAAGCTGCCCAGGAATTTGCCCGAGCCGACGCCAAATGCACATTTGGAGGCATTCAGTTTGAGCTTGTATTGTTTGAGGACGGCGAAGGTCTGATGTAAGTCAGTCAGGTGGTCCTCCGACCGTTTAGACTTAACGACCATGTCATCAATGTAGACCTCGACCGTTTTCCCGAGCTGGGACTGAAACATTTTGGTTACCAGGCGTTGGTAAGTGGCACCAGCATTTTTTAACCCGAAGGGCATCACTTTGTAACAGTAAATGCCTCTGGGTGTTATGAACGCGGTTTTCTCTTGATCAGGCCCGTTCATCGGGATCTGATGGTAACCTCGGTAGGCATCGAGGAAACTCATTCTATCATGTCCGGCGGTGGCATCAATCAGTTGGTCTATCTTGGGGAGAGGAAAGCTGTCTTTGGGACAGGCTTTGTTGAGGTCGGTGAAGTCCACGCAGACCATCCAGCTTCCGTTCTTTTTTCTGACCACCACCGTGTTTGCCAACCACTCGGGGTAGTGGACTTCCCTGATAGCCTCTGCTTCCAACAGTTTTTTGACCTCTTCGGTCACAGCTTCTGCTTGCTGAATACCCATCCTGCGAGTCTTTTGGACTACAAGCTTGTGTTTGGGGCTCACATTCAGCTTGTGGCTTACGACCTCGGGGCCAATGGCGGGCATTTCATATGGGGTCCAAGCGAAGACCTCCCTGTTCTGTAACAGAAAATCGAGCATCTTGGTCCTTTCTTCATCAGCTAGACGGCTACCGAGCACGAAGAACCTTTCCGGATCGTTAGGGTCGATCCTGACTTCGGTAAGCTCTTCAACGCTCTTCTGCTCGGGAGTTCGGCCAACTTCATCGAGCTCTGTCTCGAGCTCGGTCACATGGACTCGCTGTGGCTCTGCTGCTCCGGGGACAAAGGCCATAAGACATTCTTTGGCCATTTGCTGGTCACCGTGGACTATGACAACTTCAAAGCCCCCGTCTGTGCTCTGTAACGGGAACTTGAGCTTTTGGTGATGGGTAGAGGGGACAGCCTCCATGTTATGAAGCCAGGTTCTTCCCATGATGGCATTGTAAGGAGATTGAGCGTCTACCACAAGGAAGTCTGCCGTCATGGGGGCCCCTCCTACCTCGACCTTGAGGGAGATCTTCCCTTTGGGATATACCGTCTTGGAGCTGAATCCCACTAAAGGGGTGCGAGCTTCCAGCAGATCCTCTTCTTTCAGACCCATTCTTTTGAAGCATTCGAAATAGAGGATTTCTGAGGAGCTCCCGGGGTCCACTAGGATCCTTTCGACGTTGCAGTTTTGTAACCTCATAGTCAAAAGAAGAGGATCATTGTGGGGTAGCTGGACCCCGACCAAATCTTTGTCTGAGAACCAAATCTTTGGTCTATCTATGCGGGCCTTCTTTGCAGAGGGACCAGCTCGGCCGCCATCACATGTTTGCCATGCTGGGCCCTCCTGGCCTCGGCACGCGTTTGATTACTGCCTCTGGGAGCGGGGGCCAGGTGAATGACATCGATGGTCCCTATAGGCCCATCGCTATCCTTATCGTCGAGGTGGTGCTGCTGGGCTTGGTTTACTCTACCCTCCTCTTTGATATGATCTCTGAGGTGCCCATCTTTCACAAGCCTTTCAAGGTGCGCCTTGAAGGCATGGCAATCCTCGGTTCTGTGTCCTCTATCTTTGTGGTAGGCACAGAACTTACTCTGATCTCGTGAGGCAGCCTCACTTTTCATAGGCTGGGGCCATTTGAAGAAGGGCTGAGCTTGGATCTTGCCGAGGAGTTTGTAAATGGGCTCCTTGAAGATGGTGTTGACGGCTTTATGAGGGGCGCCACTCGGCTTCGGCTTTGCGCTGCCTCCCGAGGTGGTAACAGAACGCACTGCCTAGCTGGATGGTTCTCTATTTCGGTCTGCCTCCCTCTTAGTAAGCCGCTTTTCCCTCCTTGAAGGTCGGCCTTCGGAAGGTCGGCCCTCCGAAGGTTGGCCCTCGGGGAGCGGGGGCCAAAGGTTATGGCACTCCCGGGCCCGGATCTCATCTTCTTCTTGCTCAACGTACTGGTTCACCCGGGCCATGAGTGCCTTTACGAAAACCGCGGGGTGACGCACCAATTTCTTCCGAAGCTCATTGCCTGGTAGCAAAGCTTGTTGGAAGGCCGTGACGGCTACCTCGTCATTGGAATTTTCGATTACGCTGTAGATGGTCCAAAACCTTTTGGCGAATCGAGTGATATTCTCGGTCGGCCTCATCTTGATCGAGATTAGGTCTGCGTCAGTCTTCGGGATGACCCGGTGTGCTTGAAACTTCTCGACGAAGGAGTTTCGGAGCTGTCGCCAGCTCGAAATCGATCCCTCGGAGAGTGCACAGAACCACCGAAGCGGGAGGTCACCTAAGCTGGAGGAGAAAACCTTGCAATCGAGGTTACCGTCGCCGCTGAATACCGACATCTTCTGGGTGAAGTGTCGGAGATGAGCTTCGGGGTCTGACGTCCCGTCATAGAGATTAAAGCGCGGGACGTTGAATTTATCAGGGAGAGGATGATCTCTGATTTCCCGGGTAAATGGAGATGTTCCGTGGATGTCACTATGCCTGGTGGCCAACCGACCTCGAGAGAGGCCGACATGCTCCAGGTTCTGCTGCACGGCCAGCCTAATTTATTGATCAATATAGTCGGCCATGTCGGGGTCGGCCCCGGTCTCCCGCTTTTGCCTCCGGTACTGCTACTGGTCAGCGCTGGCATGAGTGTTACTCGAGCCCTCTTCCCGAGCTCGGGCACGTCTCTCGTTTAGTTGCTCCCGTAGGTCTGGCTGACCCTCGGGGCCCCGCCGGGCTTTCCGCCGAGGTGGAGGCGTGTGAGAGGCTTCGGGCAGGGTTCCGTCCTTTATCTCCAGCTGTCGCTGGAGCTGGAGGATCTGCGCCTTTTGCTCTTCAATGACGAGGTTCTGAGCCTTGATTGCTTCAGCTTGGGCTTTAAGATCTTCCTCTAGGGCCGTGTCGTCGTCACTTTCGTCACCGAGGTGGACATGGTCCTCTTCCATGTGGTCTTCGTGATGAGACCGAAGAGGATGAGACTGCGTAGGAGCCCTACCTCGCTGGGACTGTTCCTGAGGAGGAACGTCCTTGCGGGATGCTTGGGTGAAAACAACTTCCAGACGTGGACGCTCTGCCTGGGAGGATGTTGTCCGGGCCCGTATTGCTACAGGACCGCTCCGAGGAGACGCTGGTACACCTCTTGACGATGAGTGTGTCACCGTGACGGGTGACCCTACACTTCGAATACCAGGCTCCCCTTCCGCTCTTCTCGACTGAGGGTTGGGTGGTGTTTGCCTGGTATCTCTTTGCTGGCTTGTTACTAATGCCCCTGCCTGGTTCATCACCAGTGGAGGCGGCATGAGAGACAAGAATATCTCTGGCTGGTTGGACCTGGACGGTCCAAAAACGCTCTTTCCCTTCTTAGCCTTAGGAGGCATGGCTGTTAGGATGAAAATATGGATTTTTCAGATCACTCCCCACAGACGGCGCCAATTGTAAGGGCCTAAATTATTACGGACTTAGTTTAAGTGATGAAGGGGATTAGGAAAATCCTGTTCAGCTGATCGGAGAAGTCACCGACGGCCTGAATCCTGAAAAAAGGGAAGAAAGAACAGTCAGGGCCCGAGACTGCTGTCATCGAAAGGCACTCCGACGCCTGAGTTAGTGCAGTCACTGAACTAGGGTGAAGTGGAGAAGAAGGTGTTTAGCAGAATAACAGTGCGGGCTGTATATTGCATGTACCTGTTCATGGTTCTTCATGCAGGCATATATAGAGGAGAGTAGAAGATTCCATAGTGGAGGTAGGTGAGGATACTTGTCCCGTCAGTCCACACCTGGGATTCTTAGTGGGGGTAGGTGGGGATACTTGTCCCATCAGATCTCCCCTCAAATCCCTCACATAAATGTGGATGTGATCTGTTGATAGGAACGAGCCCTTATCAATGGCGGTGGCCACCCTACTTGTCAGGGACTCCCTATAAAGCACCCGTCCCATCTCATAATGGGAGTTGGACGCCCAGTGTTCACCTCGGCCGAGGGGCCGAACTGGAGAAGGCACCGAGGTCAGTTATGCCTGAGATCGGACAAGGATGCAAGCGCGAGGCTGAGCTCGGAAGGATGTGGTCGGTATTTCTACCGGAACCAGTCCCACCTTGACAATGGCTGAGATGCGGCTGTGGCAGAAAGATGGGGGTTAAGGCCTTCTTTGATTGGTACCATTGCCGAGGCCGGGACAACATCGGTTTTGGTGAAAACAGTCCACACAATTATTATTATCTTAATATCCATGACTTACTATTATTATTATCTTGCTTGTTTACATTCGACTTGTTTGCTCTCTTCACTATCATGTGTTGGGAAGGTATAGTTATATGTGGATATGCCCATTTGTGAGGGTGAATTGATGTTAGACTTGTCCTACATTGATTGTAGGCTTATTATCAAGCAATCTTACTCTTTATGCACTACATACCTAGCTGTAGACTTTTATTGGAATCTTGTTCATTTCCTATCTCTTATATCATATTTGAATGCAACATGCTTCTTTGTTTTGATCATTTGCCGGTCGTTGTGCCTGATTAGCTACACTTGGTGCTGTAGGTATCGATCACGTTGTTGTTGAGCGGGCGCCTACAGAGGCGGTTGAGGAGCAGTAGGAGCTGAGGGAGTGGTGCATTGATGATGTCATTTATACATCGAGTCTTGCACTAGAGTTGTCATCACTTTGGGGTTTACGTTTTGGGTTTTCTTTTGATGTACTAGCTTTCGTTGGCCTCTACGTTTGGAAAATTATATATAAAACTTTCTTTTGTGTAAATACTTAGAAAACACAGGCTAAGGTCCCTAATCAGTATCTTTTTAGATCTCAACTCCGATTATTAATCTACAGTTAATTAAACAAAGTCCAAACAAAAAGCAATCAACCACAAAAGAAGGACAACCAAGCACTATGTAATATGAAAGTTATAAAACTCATAATATCCTTCCCAATTGCAACTCAACCTAAGGATTGCTCGATTTGCCAATGCCTCGCCGTACACCTTCACCGTATTTGCAACAACCACCTTGAACTCATCTTCAAGATGTATCTACTATGAGAGAGTAGATGAACAAAACTCCAAAACTTCAATCTTCCGCACTACAGAATGATTGCTCTGTGAAGATGATAGATCCCTCAAAGTGTTCTCTGGCTTAGAATTGGAAAGAAGTGCCCTAGGTTTGAGAGAGAGGCTATAAATAAGATGTGAGTCTTGTATGCAAAGCCCTTGGAGTTTGGAAAAAACCGGACTTTCCGCGAAGCATGCGCTCAAGCGGCCACCATACCTGCACTTGAACGGATGTACAATCTGGTCTCAGGTCGTCAAACATGCTTGTGCGCTGAAAGGAGTAATCGAGCGTGGGAGCACTCTAGACATTGTGAGCGCATATGGGTTCGCTCGAGAGCCCAAGCTCTCGGGATTGTTCCAAGAAAATCTTTCTTCAGTCTTCAATTTGGGCAGTCCATCTATAAAGTTCATTGAAAATAGAAGTTCAATTTTGTCCATTAATACTCAATGAATTAGCCAACACTCGATATTCTTACAAACTTATTATAATATAACAGGTATGCCTTTCTCAGATTTTGTACACTTTGATAATGTCTTGTTCCTTATTTTTTATGTATGCATATGATCATGATCAATAAAAGCTTATGTAGAAATATCTATTTATGTGTATTGAGGGAACTTCTCTCATCCTCACACGTGGAAGCCTATTGGAAATCACGTGCATCTGGTGAAATTCTCTGACATTGCCTAATACACAGCTTGGCCTCAGGATGAGGATCGTTTTGTAGTAATCTAACCCGCGATCGTGACAATATAACCAAGGCACCCAATGCTACCTTCTCACAAAAAAAAATGATAATCGATTTCAATATGTTTGGTTAGGGAACGAAATACTAGATTAATAGTTATACTCTAGATTTCTATAGTGCACTAAAAAATCATTAACCAATGGTCTTCATAGGGACATGCCAACATCACGTGTAGGGTATAATAATAGAGAATATTCTAAAGAATAATTGATATAGAAAGGATGAGTTCATCTTACATTATAATTAGAGTTCATCCATTTTGAAATTTCTAAACTCATCTACACTCCTATCATCAATTTATTTTCACCTAAGTGCCCGTGACAATGAGATCTATACATGTGAAGGATAACCAAGATAAGACGATGGTTCAAAAATGTTCTCTTTATAATCATTCAATATTTATCAAGCTCATATATATATATATATATATATATATATATAATTCCCAAAAAACCCCCTTTTCAAAAGGGGCATTTTCACCCTTTTTAATTTGTTCAATGAGATAATGCCGCTTCATGCCAATTCATATTTATTTACTCAGCTTTATTATAGGAGTGTGCAGGAGAGAAAATAAGAGATGTGTAGGAGAGAAAACAGGATGTTTGAATTTGAGAGAGACTCTTTTGAAGTGCTCACGTGGATATAATATGTCATTCGGTTGCCCTTCTAGCCCTTCTTTATTTTGCACAATGGGGCACACATTTCGATTAAGCAAAGCCCTTCACATTAAATCCGAGCCTTCAAATTCACCCACCCCCATGTGTTGGTATTATTTATAATTTCACACAAATATGAGTATATGACCATGTCTTTGATTGAATTCAATCATAAAAGTTAGAGGGCCCCACTGATGGATTCCTAACTCCTTGAATTAGCATTAACTTGATACTAATAAAACACTAACCATCATTGATTTAATCACAATAATAGGGCCCACTGATAGTAATGAAACAATAACCGTGATCTTCCTTGCTCATTCTCGCGAATAGATTAGTAAAAATAGGCCATTCATCATGGTCTCATTAGTGGGCCCAATTGTTTTGATCACTTTATTCAAGTGGACCCCCCTTAAGGAGCATCATGGATCTTGCCCATCATCACATTATGAAATTTCTAAGTTTTATTTGTGATTAATCTAATGGTGGGATCAACCCTATTAGTTTTAAATTTGGCGAAATCAAAGATGAGGCTATTTACTTCGATTGTTTTGGATTTTTTCATAGTGGGACACACTTATCAACACAAAGTTCTCGTTAATCCCAAAGAACTACAATGTGTTATTCTCAAAAAAAAAAAAAATATTCAAAATTTCCAAATTTGATAGGGAGATAAATTAGGAGTAAAAAAAGAAGATAAATTGGTAAGTGTTAACTTTGTTTCCAAGTGGATGGAAATTCCACTTATTGGTCGTATGAAGTGTTTTCCTAACTTATCTCTCCTTTAAAACAACTGTAATCTTTTGTATTCAAAAACAAAAAGATCATAAGTTTTTTTGAATATTGGAAGGGGAAATAGGGCATTCTTTCAACAAAAATGCCCCGAGAGTTCTCTAGCGTTCCCACATATATATATATGGAGATGCTCCTATGGGAGCATCTCTCACCTTATTATAAGATATAAAGGTGGGGGCCTCACATTTAAGTTGTTGGGATTGGATATGAATGTAAGGGCTGCCACCTTATCTCTCATAGTAAGGTGAGAGATGCTCTCATAGGAGCACCTCCATATATATATATATATATATATATAGACACACACACACACACACACACACACACACACACACACATATGGGGCTAGCTCTCCTAGTTAAAGCCTAGGATAATGTAAGCATAAGTATGTGGTGGGGTCCACCTGGGGAACCAAATGGGGATGGGATTTCAAGGATTCCCTGGGACCCTCTACTTTGCAAAAAAAAAAAGCGTCAACCGTGGAATCTCTTATCTCCATCTAGGCTCCAAAACTTTAATGGTCAAAAGTCTATTCAGATTGGTAAACAATCGATCCAACGGTCCAGTAAATTTAGATTTGACCGCAAGTTGGTGGGCATGTGCAATTCAGCGAAGGTCGTGTGTTTGGTCCCTTTGGATGGACCAAGGGTTGGCACCACAAGCGTAAGTTTAAGGAATTTTATCATAAGCTTTAGCTTAAGAGAGCCTTGCCCATTATAATATATTAAGCGAAAAGGTTTTGGATCCAATTTTGACAAAACTTTCTATTTTGACTAGAAGTAATTTCTGGTTTTTACGACTACTAACATACTCGCTCTCCACTTTCCACTAATATATTTCTCCCCCTCTGCTTTTCACTAATATACTTTCCCCGTTTTTTTGTAAGTTCCCCCACTTATAGACTCGTATTTCCCCATTTCTAACATACATAGAATCCTACCTCTTCATGCATACCCATAATTAGCATGGGTTTTTGTGCCAATATATATATGGAGAATTCTCCAGAAAGACCCATTTGAAATAGGGCATTTTTGCCCTTTTCCAGTTGTCCAATTATGTATTAACAGGTCGTAATAGCCTTTAAACCAAAAGGCTGTAAAATAAATGTGATGTTCTATATCCAAAATTGCTTTTCACGCCTTCTTCCCGAGTCCCAAGGGCAATCTTCTTCTTCACAACCCTTATCTCTTTCGGGAAGCCAAACAAATACATAATCTCTTTCTTGCAAGTATTCTTCTTCATTATCTATGCTTCATGAATCTTATGTGGCCTGAAATAGTGAGCATTGTTTCTCCATTTATAAAATATTGGTTGTGTTTCTTTTAAGTCTCATTGCATAAAATTCGTTCCCACATATGGATAACTATAAACAATGAAGAAAAGAAGCTTTATGTAGTGCTAGGCTTGATATGATAACCACTGAATGTCAATAGCCACAACTTGTTGAACATGAAAAGTATGTTAGGATAAATGAGAGATGTTTGAATGCTACACAAAGGGATCAATGGTCTGTCCATACATGGCCAAAATGTATAAACCATCTAAGGCTAAAACTTTGTTCCTTTTCCTCCCATCCTTTTGTAATTTACATTGTACAGGAAGTTAGAATAGCCAACATTTAGATGGATGTTATGATTGTTAAAATAGGAGAGAGAGAGAGAGAGAGAGAGAGGATCTTCGTTTTGAGAGAGTGGGTTTCTGTTGAGAGCGAAACAATAGGGGCGGTTTGGAGAGAGACGGACATGAGAGTAGGTGAAAGTCAAGGGAAAGACAAGAAAGAGAAAGAGGACTTGGGTAGAGACAGAAGAAAGAGATAAAAATTATATGTGCAATAAATGATCTGGAAATGTATCTCCATGTCAGATGACCAATCCATTTTCATTCACTAACGAAAGGGGCGTTTTGCTTATAAAACAGCCCGATCGCTATGTAGCGTTATATATATATATATATGTATATGAGGGGGCCTCTCCTCAGCTCAAGTGTAGGCTAATTTCCGCTCAAACGTGCGTACCGCACGTGAGACTTCAACGGATTGAAAGGGACGCAAGAAATTCAAGTGGGTCGCCCAGTTTTTCAGCTTTCCCTCTCATATGGGTTTCGAAAGAGGGGAAAACCCAAAACATACAAACGATGAGCTGTTGGGAAAAACCAAAATTGAAGGAGGAGCTACTCGATCTCGCCCTTAGAAGCCAGAATCCTCACTCTCGTCGCTCATCTGACACGCTGCGACGCCCAGAGACTTCCAGCGCCCAACCTTTCCAAGCCCTCCTCTCCCACTACCTCTTCCCTCAGTCGATCTCACCCCTGGAAGCCGGAATCCTCCCTCTCATCGCTCTGTCGCCGGATCTTGCCCACCTCTCTCCCTTCTACGACATCCGGAAGGTGTCCACCCCCCCTCTCTCCCTTCTGTGACATCCGGAAGGTGTCCCCCCTCCCTTTTGCGACATCCAGCGATCCCTGCCCCTCTCGAGAGCTCTACTCTAAAACACTCTGTCTTCTCTCTCCTCCCTAGAACCCCCTCTCCCAAACCCTCTCTTGGAGCAAACATAATCCGAAGGAAAGAAGAAAGGTGGAAATTTCACATATACAAGGTTTTATTTGTTATAGCAAAGCAGGTGATTACAAATCTAACAAGATTTTTTTTTCCTGGTTGTCAAATCTAACAAAACTGAAAATCTAATTTCAGTTTTTTACAAATCTTACAAGTAAAGTAGGTGATAATTTAGTTTTGTTAGAAATAAATAATCCAAGTTTGACAATAACAGAAGGAATTAAAACTATATTTGTCAAATCTAACAAAACCCAGACCTTGCACAAAAAAGAAATTAAAAAAAAAAAAAAAAAAACACATTCCATTTCTACTCCATGCAATGCGTATAAGGAGAAAATTGAAAACAGTATAAATGGAACTAGTAGAAATGGGTACCCCTCCCTCCAAAACCTACAGGAATACACAATTTACCCAAAATCCAAGCCATCCAACAACCTCATCACAACCCACAAAAACAGGGAAAGAGCTAGAAGAGAAAGAAAAGAGAGGAAAAAAAAAAAACAAAGAAAGAAGAAATAAAGGGTATACCTCAAAGAGACAGCCGTTGGAGAGAGACGATCGCAAGAGAGACGAAGCCTTGGGGGGACAATCGTCTTTCGCAGTTGCGGGAGAAAGATGGTCTCAGGATAGAGGCTGGGGTCTTCAGGCCGCGCACGGAGTTCAGTCGCTGGAGAGAGCATCTTCGCCGGAGACCGCCAATCTCAAGATGAAGACAGCTCGCAGTCGCTTAGGAGGATCTATGCAGAAGGAGGGGAGGGAGAGAAGGGGAGCTAAGGACGGCAAGGGGCAAAATCGATTTTGGCGATTTGGTTTGGGCCTCATATGGAAAGCGGGGAAATGAAGAAACTTGGGCAGGCTTTGTTTTTGGGTGATGAATGTGTATGGCGTTCACTATTGTTGGGCTCCACACTTGGTGAGCGGACCTTGTCCTCAACTTTATATACATGAATGCAAATATCCCTCTACTTTCGGTTAAAATTAGATGTTTTCTCCTCTCCTGATTTTAATTCGGAACTTAGAATTCAACGACTAGCAAAACCCTAAACCCTCACTGTAAATATAAACAATTAAAAGACATTTAAGAGTAGGTGGACCCAATTTTCTAGTGCATCTACAACTATGCTTGCATTTCTGTTGCAAAACACAGAAAACCGGTGACCAACTTTTGTTACGCATGAAAATTTTACATGTGATGCATAAATGACGTCAACCAAACATAATGTTGCATAAACAATTTGCATATGAGTCATTTAAATACGTAAATGCCCTCAACCAAACAACCCCCAAGAGAGATGAGAATGTTCTTTCATATCGGCAAAAGGTTAGAAAAGCGATTTTCCTTGAAAACCCATGTGGATCAAGAGAGCATCTCCTTGAATAATCACATTTTAAAGCTACTCATTAATTATAATCTCAATATCTTTCAATGGGTTTTCAATGTCTAATCCACCTGCGTAGCTGTCAATCATTTTTCCTTGACAATCCTGAATAATTCCCCCAAATCTAGCATCCTTAGTAGAGACATTTACTGAACCATCAAAATTTAATTTGAAAACCCCCCATCCCCTTTGAAACCCATGTTGCAGTTTTTCCACCAAGTATATTCGAGATATTCCATCAGTGCAAAAGATATCAATCTTTCTCAATAGGTGGGAAATGTTCTCCTGCCCCTTCACAGGCAAACAACTTATATGCATTGGACCCGCCTCAACACCCACTTAAGTGCAAATTTACCGATGGAAAGAGGTTAAATTGAAAGGTCTCCTTGTAGCTGATTATCCTAGTATTTGATTTAATACCCTTAAAAGCTTAATTACATCTTAATAGTAAACTTTTTGTTTGAAATTCAATCCAACGATGAGTAAAGGTTCGGCGGGTGTGAAATTGTATCACATGCTTATCATGGGATAAGAAGACCATCAAAAGGGCCCGGTGGGGCCCGTGAAGAGGTATATATATATTGTTTGTGTGAGAGAACAAAATTAGAATTCTATTTTCTCTCTCCCGATTTTTGATCCGGAGCTTCGAATTCAACGGCTACCAAAACCCAAACCCCTCTCTGCAATTCCAAGATGGTGAAGATCATTGCTTCTACCACCGCTTCAACAAAATCATCTCTTTTTTGCAATCTCTAGGGTTTCGATTTTGAATCTTCTCTTTATTTGCAGGAGGAATCGACGCCCGAAGAACTCGAACCTCTCTTCGATTACAGACGCGTTCAACCAGTAGATTTCGTATTTCTCGATGGTAATCTCTTTCTCCCCTTTTTGGTATCTCAATGCTCTTCTCATTCTCAGTTTCTTAGGGTTTCCCTTTTTTTTTCCCTTTCCATTTGTAAATCTGTTCGCAGATGATGACGTTTTGGATTCGCCTCCGATTTTCGCACCGAAACGGAAGAGGATTCCTAGCCCTACAGTAAGTTTTCGCGTTTGATTTTGGTTTTTTTTTTTTTACGGTCTTTTCGGTTTAGGGTTTTGGATATGGAATTGTGAATTGTTTTTATGATTGTTAGGTGGAAAAGGAAGGGGAGAGTTGCAAAATTTTAGTTCTTGCGGATGAGAAAGAGAAGGATGAGGAGGATTGGCTGCCGCCTCCGCCAAAAATGCCGGTGTCTCGAGCTGGGTTTGAAGAAGATCCCACCATAAAGGAGTTGAGGTATGCATGTATGTGAATTTGTTGCTATGCAAAAAAAATCATGAGAATGTGTGTTTTGTGTTATTTGACAGTCCAAAATCGACGCATGAATAAAACAATTCAATACTAGTTTGTAGAGGCTGTTTTGATACACTGAGTGTAGGAAATTCTTTTACTATCCCCAGTTTAAAAATTGGTAGAGTTTCAAAATTGTTTTGCTGTTACAAAATTGAGCAATTGTGTGAGGCAACATTGAGGCTGCTTCGGTTTTTCCTTTGCCATTTGCTATGATCATGTGCTGGTCTCAAGTTCGGAGAATGGAGTGCCATGTTGGTATTCAACTATAAAATCTTTTCAAAGCAGATTTAGAATCTTCTTTGGAAAAAAAAATGGCACTTGATGACTAACCCTAGTTAGATGGGATGTGTGACGACTTCTTCCCCATATTAGGGTAGTTGTTCGACATATTTTATTGTCTATTAGTTCAGTTTCTTTGTTATGATTTGGGTAGCTTCTTAGTTATGTGTTGGGGGGCTTTTTATTTGAAACTGGAGTAGTTACTTTAGAGGGTTTTTTTTTTTTTTTTTTTTTTTTTTTTTGAAATCATGTTGTAGTGCTGTATCATATTTATGAAGATTTTCTCTTTCTTGAGATTTTAGGAGGTTTGACGTTCCTCGAACAAAACCATCTCCCTTCCTATTTATCTTTGACACTAGTGACAATTACAAGGTTTTCAGTCACCATGACATGGTAAGTGGGGGTGCTACTCAAGTGGGGTTGGGCCAAGTATTGACCAAGCACAATTCTGGCCCGAACTTCATGTGGGTAAGCCCAAGACTGAGCCTGAACTCAACACCTGAGCCCAAAACAAAAGGTGAATTATGAGTGGGATTTTTAGTATTAATGTATGATATTCATTTCATAAATGGCCAGTCATCATATCTTGACCATAGGATGGGTCTCTTTAGATGATGACAGTCTATCATCATGATATGAATTATTAACCCTAAAAAAGGGAAAATCATGATACGTTGTGTCGGATTCTTCCATATTAAAATAATCTTTAAAAAGTGGAGAAAACGAAAAAATACTAGTATGAGAAAATCACTAATGAAAACTTTAGAAAATGCAAAAATAAACTCTAGAATGAGAATTCATAATGAAAATCGTTAATGGAAAGCAAACTTACTGGTAATATCTCCATTCTCGATATTTGTAGGGTAGGGTTCCTGTAAAATGAAGAGCTGATGTAAGCTCTTTTTCACTGGGTGCTTAAGTGGGAATTAAAATATGATGATATTTATTGATTTTTAGTCGAAGGCTGAGGTGGGTGCTTAATTAAAGAACCGAGAAGGGTTGCAATTAAAATTCCAAGCCAAACATCACATCATTTGGGTTTGAGAGAAATTAGTGTATATTCTTATGTATCCATACAAAAACAAGGAATCTCATAACCTTAGAAAAATTAAAGAAGTTGATGTAAGTTCATCAAATATGAGATTATTGGCGAGGAATTTGAAGCGAAGACACAATGAGGATTTGTCATATGACCCCATCAAGTTTTACAACCTTTTTTTGGTGGAACCATTTAGATTTTAGACCATTGACTGGCGAAGGAGCCACCTATACTACAATATTGGATTTCATAAATGAAACTGTTGACAGTGATGAAATGTTTCCATCATCCATCCCACTGCAGCCGCCTCTAGGTCAGACATCAATGTCACATTGACATCAGCATCACAATGTTTGGGTGATCCGGTAGATTTCTAATTGCATGCTATTTTCTCTTGATATACGTACATAAACTGATGCATACATAATCACACATGGAATAAAAATTTCTAATTGGTAATCTCAGATTGAACCCATGAATCTGAAAATTGATTTCTCTTGATATACGTACATAAACTGATGCATACATAATCACACATGGAATAAAAATTTCTTATTGGTAATCTCAGATTGAACCCATGAATCTGAAAATTGAATCCATGATGTACAAATATATTTTTGTATGACGAACTAAACTAAAAAAAAAAAATTGTTTACTCCCCCTGGTACCTTTTAGATGTCTTCGAAGAGGTGATACAAATCTCCGGTGCTTTGAACGCCTCTTTCCACCATATAAAGCAATCGGCCAATGAAGTAGCTGATAAACTTGCCAACAGAGTCAGGAAAAAAGCTCTGACCATTGGTCCTTAGTGGTTTTTTTGTAATTAGTTTTGGGGGTTGTTGCCCATTTTTTGGGGGCCTTAGCTCTTGTCTTTTTTCAGTCTTGTTTGCACTCCACTCCGGTGGTTTTTTGTATACAGTATACCCCTCTTATACTGTACAGTTTCTTTGAGAAATGAATTTCAGTCACCATTTTAAAAAAAAAAGGCCCACCAACAATAATGAGCCCAATGAAGCATATAAGGATGGCTATACATATGCCGTTTAGTCATCAAGTGACAATGCTCTTAGATTGGATCTGGGCTTCTTCATTCATGACATTCTCGTACTCTCTATGGACGTAATACTTCCTTATATAATTTATTAGTAAAAGGATAAAGAGATTGGAACGAAACTGTTAGCATGAGAGTCTATATCATCCGAGACTCTCATCCTGTTGGTTGAAAATTTTAATTGAAAGTTTTCAAATTGGTTAGATATGGGGGCCATGAAAAAGAAAAGAAGAGAGGAGTCATAAGATATTAAAAGTTGTAAAATTAACCCCTAGAGGTTTTTCAAATATTAAATTCAGAGTCATAAGATAGCCAAATAAAATAAACTAAGCATGAATCTCCCTCTAATTAATAGGGAATGAAGTTGGCGTATAGAAATTTGCACTAGGCTCGCAAGGTTTATGAAAATCCTTTAATGTTAATCCCTTTCAAATTTCTGGACCTCAAGCTTGGTCAGATGGGTCCCTATTGAGAAATGACGTGGAACCCTGAATTTTAATAAAAAAAATTTAGGCGTATAGAAATTTGCACGAGGGTTGAAAGGTTTACAAAAATCCTTTAATGTTTATCCGTTTGAAATTTCTGGACCTCAAACTTGGTCAGATGGGTCCCTATTGAGAAATGACGTGGAACCCTGAATTTTAATAAAAAAATTTAAATTAATGGAGTAAACAAAGCATGAATCTCCCTCTTATTAATTGGGAATGAAGTCAGCGTCTAGAAATTTGCGCGAGGGTTGCAATGTTTATGAAAATCCTTTACTGTTTAGCCCTTTCATATGTCTGGACCTCAAACTTGGTCAGATGGGCCCCTATTGAGAAATGACGTGGCACCCTGAATTTTAATAAAATTAGACATAATTTAATTTGTGTTGGTATTAAAATAAGTTAGAAGAAAAGGACATTAAAATTTGAAATCTATCTATAATAAAAGGTGTATACTGTATAGGTTATAGATTTCTTTTTTTTCAATCGATATTGAGCTAAATTGGAATGAGAACTACCCGATGCAGCAAAAATAATTGTACTAAATAAATAATTTCAAAATGTGAGCCTATTTCAGTTGGTTTGGAGAAGGAATGTAAATTTCTAAAAGTAAATTGCAAATTCCACTTTCAACATATTTTTGACATCATGAAAATCATTTAGTTGGCACATTACATTTTCAGATATTTTCTACTTTTTGTGTTGATCTAGCATTAGACTCCATTAGGAAACTAAATAAAAAAAGAAAAAGATTAGAATGAGATTCAGCGCTTTTGGGGGAAGTCTTATATTGAGAATTCAATGTTGATGCAGCCCAGTCCAGATCCAAGACCAGGACCTTCTGCAGAACTTGATGGACCCGCCTAATGGGGTCCACATGATTTTCTAATTGTCTAGAATTAGTAGTGTTGCTTTATTTGCTTATTTCTTGATTAGTAGGTTGCTAGCTCTTGATTCGGGTGCTTGGCTGGCATCTGAGAGCCGGATCAGCTCCTACTTGGAGCGACTGCCACTGCCCATAGACTGGCTTGAGAATGGAACATCAGTCTTTGTGTTTCTTGGGTCGCTTCTCAGCAAGTTTTGCTCGACGACATGCTTCTCAGTATCAACATCTTCACATTCACCAAAGATTGAGTGATCAATGACGTCACAATCTCGATAGACATCTAAGATTGGACAGTAACTGGATCCAAAGCATGCATATTTTATGACTTGTCACAATTTTTTGGCATGTGGGTGGGTCACATTCATCATTTCACTGCTCAATAAATATTAGGGAATTATAACTCTCGTCTTCCTTTGTTGTCATTAGGCTCTTTTGGATGATTAAAGTCTCCGCTTCATCTCCTACAATCCCTTCATCATTGTTGTTATAATACTCGACATCTTTAGCTTCTTTGTAATCACCCTGCCCTCGGATACAGCCACAATGTTCTTTCCCTATGTGCCCATTAAGGCAGCTTGCTGTTTGTGACACTCAGAGGAATATGGCATATTTTGTTGCATTTATAACAATGAACAGTTCTTTGGCCACTCGGCCTTGCTGTCCCGTTGTTGCGAGTGCTCGGCTGGCACTTGATGGCCAGATCAGCTCCAACTTAGAGCAACAGCCGCTGCTCTTAGACTGGCTTTAAAATAGAACTCCACAGTCTTTTTGTTTTTTTAGTTGCTTCTCGAGAAGGCTTGCTTGCCGGCATGCTTCTGCAATGGGGAGGATTGGTCCTAGCCCCATCAATTTGACAATGGCAAGCCTAAAACCGTTGATGAAGCATGTCACCAATTGCTCTTCCAACTTGCTCAAATCATTATGTATGGTGAGTTGATGAAATTCCTTCACGCATCAGGGACTTAATGTTCTCCCATGACGTCGTCACCTTGTGCTTTCCTCGGCTTTCTCTTGTAGCTTTCATCTGTTCTCACTGAGCTGAAGCTTGGTCTTGTAATCGATCATCTGTGATCACTCGATACTTGAAGACCTGCTTGATGGCTTCAATCTCTTCAATGAAGTCATCTCCACAGAGGCTACCATGTTACTCTGGAATCTCAACCTTGAGATAGAGATTCTCACCCTGGCCCACCTGTCTTCTTTGCCTACGATAACCTTGCAAGATTAGCTGATGGAAAGGATTACCATCACTTCCAATTGAACCCTCTTCTTCGTGTGGATTCATAGGAGCTCTCCTTGCTACTAGATCCACAAGTTGTTGGGTGATCGTGCGCAAGTGCTCCTCCTTCATTCTAGATTTGGTGTCGATGGTTTCCATGTAGTCTTGCAAATCCTCATGCCGAACTTCCCCAACCACAGCATGATCTTGGTCTCTCCCTTCGACAAGTAGTGGATGGTCGGGCTCTGATACCAATTGATGCAATCATGGGTACCAAGGGAACCCAATACCGCCAATTAAACTATTGGAATGTTATTGCCAGAGCAATACACAAGACTACACAGTCTCTGACCTTAAAGTTGGTGAGAAAACTAAGAGGGTCGATACACCAAAGGCTAGATCTCATTCATTAACACCTTGAACATTAGGGTTTCCATGAGAAAGAGGCATCACAGATGGTGTAAAATAGAAATAAACTCAACTATAATGATGAGAAATAAACTTTCTGGTTGTTTAATTTTATGATTATGAGCTATAATGATGACATTAATTTGTTATATTTAATTGTTATCATGTTTTTAAATTTTAATATTAATCTTATATTTTTCTACATATATGTTATCTTATTTTTATATTTTTCTGAAACATAACTCTGAAATAATTTTTTTTTAGTAATTACTTTCATTGAAACGTAACTCTGTAATGTCTCACCGAAATTCCCAATCGGCCAAAACTTTTTATTTTGAGGTCAAATAGAAATGGCATCCGAATTCCGAAATGAATTTCACAACTATGGTTGTGCCTCTAACCATATTATATTCATGATGTATAGATTGAAGAAGCAAGAGTTGGCATCATTTGCTCAATCAGCTGAAGATTTCATGCGTGCAGTGGAGGAATCTGCAAGAAAAGAAATTAGTAAGTTAGGAAGTTCAGCTCTTGAACCTGAAGGAGATCAACCTTCAAAGGTGACTGGTGAAAGAGAGAAAATTGTTATTACAATCCAAGACAAGGATGAACAGAAGAAGTTTTGTGTTTTCAAGGTATAAATTTAAGGTTTGCATTTTACTCGTTCCTTTTTATTATGATTCCAAATTTGCATAACGATCTTGTACCAGGAATTAGCTGAGATTGTTGCAGTTAGTGAAAAAGTATACTTGTACAAACCAATGAAGTGACCCATCTCCCATGTTTTTAGAATTTTAACTGTGAACTAAAAAAAAATTATTAAAACATTTACTGCTCCCGTGTAAGGATCTGCGCATCAGCAACCAAGTGAGAGTTAAAAGGAACATAGAATAAAGATTTACGAATACTGCCATTTAAATAAAAGAAAGAATAATTTGATTGGGAAGAAGGGGAAGATATAACTGCCTTTCTCAATTAGTAAATAACACAAAAAAGTTGGATACTAGAGCCCATTGTACGGTTAGATGGTGCTCATTGTCACAACACAAAGGTTCCGGATTCAGGAATGTTTACCAATTAAAAAAAGAAAGAAAGATCACACTTAGGATTTTGTGGATTGCATCCAACATATTTTTATTAATATGATTAACCAATTTCACTAGAATACTCCTGGAAAGATCACGCTTGGGATTTTGTGGATTACAATCAACATATTTTATTGATATGATCAACTAATTTCACTAGAATACTCCTGACCATGAAGTCTTGTACCTGAAATCAGAGTGATCTGAATCTCATGCTCTATACCCTACTCAGAATGGTTACTGAACAAGGGTAAGGTCAGCCTAACCTCACTTGGAACTGGGATATCCGGCATATCAATCATCATCGATGTAGCTACGGTGAGTATGAGAATTGCTTTAGGATCACCTATCACATGTTTGATCTCACAAGAATACTCCTGGCCATAAACAAAATGTTAAAAAGTAAAATTAGGCCCGCACATGTAGCTTGTTTGTCCAACACTCTCCCTCAAGTTGTTGCATGATATTGACCATGCCACCTTTCTCAAGAACACTGTGAAAAAAAATTCTGCTAAGAGGCTTGGTAGAAACATATGCTAATTTGGTCTTCAAATCTTATACATTTTGGATTGATAATCTCAACTTCTTCCAATCTTCTCATGAAGAATTTTTTATCCTCTCATGAAGAACTATGTTCTTAACAGTTGATGCAGGACAGTGCAAGGCTAACCTAAAAGAATTTTATGAGATCATAAAAGACTAACAATCATGACTAAAATTATAAAATTAAAATTCAGATCGTGCCTCTTATATTGAAAATCAATTGGGGAAACTAGTAATGACTCTAGGCCTCGCCACAATCCCACAATTTGGAACTCCCAACTCTAAATTGGGGCTCTCAATCTAAATTGGGAGTCTCAACAGAAGAATATCTTTTCCACCAGATTAGGGATCAACCAATGTCAAGAAATTTTAGTGTCCTTCTTGAGGATCTAACAAAAGGCTAGGCTCATAGGGATTTAGAAATCCCCACAATTCAATGTGGCCCAAATAAGCGAGTACCAAACTCAAAGTGTGAAGGAATAAGCAAAGGATTAAAGTGAATGGTTGGAATAGGTCAAAACCTAGATATAGGGTTCGGCCAATGCTAAGGTGGGGTCTTGTGTTCGGCCTATGTGAAAAGGGGAAGGATGGGGCTTCGGTTGATGTGTAGTGGTGGTGAGGAGTGTTCAGCTGGTGTGGGAATGGGGATTGGGGGGTGCTGCTGGTAAGGTATCAGTATGTTGGGTACAGCTGATGGGTTTGTAGCATATTGGAGTTCAGCTAAGGTGAGAAAGGGGCTAGGGTGGCTCGGTCAAGTGGGAAGAGGTTTTAGATGATGCGGCCACTATGGATATAAGGTCCAAGTGATACAGCTAAGGGTTTTGTGGATTATGGCAATTGGCTGAATGGGATTTGCTGATGGTGACCTTCGGCCAGTTGGGTTTTGGGTTTAGGAAAGATCGACCACTTGGATTTGGGTTTAGGTTGGTCGATCAAAGATGGGAGGTGGGGATTGGGAAGGTTTCTGGGTTGTTTGGGTTTTGTTAATTGTTGACTGCTTTAATGTTTCTAAATGGTAGTGAGTTTGGGGATTGTTGATGTTTGGACAAGTGAACGGGATGTAATTGTGAAAGATATGGCTCAAGGATGTGATGGTTGTGGATTTGGATTCTTTGGTTGTGGTTTGGGTTGATGACGATGGCAAAACTTGGGAATGGAGAAAACCAACAAAACCTAATAATGGAAAAGGGTGAAGAAGTAGAACATTACCAGTATTTATGACCTCACGCCAATGACCTCACACCAAATCCATTCATAGGAGAGAACCAAAAGCTCTAATTCTTTTCTTTTCTTTTCTTCTGAATGATAACGTTCATTAAAACACATCAGTACAAAAGGTTTATACTGAACATGAAAGAAACCTAGGAAACAGGCAAAGACCCAACACTGGAGACTACCCACCAAAAGCTATGATTCTTTTCATTCATTAGAACATTAACATAAGACTTATGGACCCTACACAATGAACTCCAACTAATAAAAATAAATAAACTAAATAAGCAAAGAAAAGAAAATACATGCAAATGGGCTTCTTGGACGACATGTGACCGTACAGTCACTTGAGTGGGCCCCTCTTGATCTTCAATACTCTTTGTTGCTTCTTTTCTTTGCTGGTCCCTCCCATGTGGCACATCCCAATGTGGGGTCTTTCTGATTGTTGCCACATAGGGTCTTCATCTTCATCACATGTCGGACCGAGTTTGATCCAACCGTTGATCTGTGTCGAAATCAAGATCCAATGTTGGACCTCCACTTGAGTTGTGATCAAACACTAGACAATGGTTATCTAGCCATAAAGAAGCCTGCATGTGTGTCTTCTTGGTCTTCTTCTTCTTCCTTTTGTAGAACTTGTGTAGTGGAACTCTGATGTCCTCATCAACAATACTTAAGTAATTTTGATCCTCTCATGAAGAACTATGTTCTTAACATTATGAAGGGCTGCTTGATTATCACTGTACAAAAGCATAGGAAGCTTAACTGGAACCCTTGACCGAAAGAATCTAAAAAGCATCATGATCCATTGTATTTATATTCTGCTTCTGTACTAGATTTGGCTACCACATATTGCTTCTTGACATTTTCTCTCCTTGCCGTATAACTTCAACATTGGAGGATGAACAATATCTTTACAACTCTATGGCAGATTTACTTTTCAGCGTGTACTTTGTTTGGCCAACTTTATGGCAAATGCTTTAGCCAAACGAGAAGTGGTTAGAACTTCTCCATGGGTGGGTGTTATTATGTAATAGCTTTGATGTGGTGTGGGGTATAATTTCTCTTACCTCTTTCTTTTCTTGATTCCCAGGTTTGAGTTGTACTTGACCTTTTGCAATAATATATGTACAAGATTTGAATTTTCACAGTTGCATTGCACTTCCTTTATTCTGAATAAAGAGTTCTGATAAACAGACACAAGATCTATCTGAAAAAGGAAGACTGCATGTGGATAAGATGTGCTTGGGTCTTTGTATCCTATCAGGTTTCCAATGAAACCCAGAATTACTCCCAGAGTATTTGTTTTTTCCTTGTTCCATCAGAGTCGTCTTGTACATAAGTTACAATCCTATTTGTAAGTAGAAGAAAAAAGCCATATTTAATCCAGGCCATTAATCAATATTAGCTAACCTTGCCATCCTAGATATAACAAAAAGGGAAAGTGACAGATATTTTATTAAATTTGTGAGTTTTCCCCTTTTAGCTCCAGTGGTGACTATAATGGTGTGGGATCAATCCCTTGTTATAGCATCGATGGTGTGGGACTTGTGTGTAGGATGCGTGTGAAGTGTTCATTGTTATAACAGTCAGAATCACGTAAACTTGGGGCTTATTAAAGGTTATTGAATTACCCATCCAGTGAAGCCAATTTCATCTCATTTGGACATGTTTGAGCGGCTTTTCAAAATAAAGAGTCTCATTTGAAATATTCTGAAACTTGAACTGCATTTCAGAGAAGGGAAGATGTGTCTAATTGTGAAATCTTTCGCCCTTCATAGGATGACAAGTTTGAGAGACTTTTCAAGATGTATGCTGAGAAAACTAAGAGTGACATTGAGAGCTTGGTATTTTGTTTTGATGGGGATAAAGTCAATACTTCTTCATCACCAAAAAGCCTGGAGTTGGAGGATGAAGACATTATTGAAGTGCACCATAAATCAAGGTAAACCAGGTAAGCAAAATGACCGACTCTACTTATTTGATTGTTTCTTACAATTTTGACTTTGGACTTTATCCCTGTTTCCTGTGTTACCCCTTCATGTCACTAATTTTTTTCTTTTTTTGGAGGTCTTGCATTTATCAGGTGGCTTACAATTTTGAGAAGGAAGCTCTGGAAAACTAATTATCTCGAGAGCAAGGGTTAAAATGTAAATGTAACTTTATTAACATAATTGCAGCATATGCTTCAGACATCAAGAAGAGTGAGCAGAACCGGCTGAAATCATGTTGCCCAAACTGTTTTGACTCAAGGGTTGTGTTGTTGTGGCCGCAAGGTCACCATGGCAGCACTGTCTAGTGTCTATAGAATTGGAAATCATGCTAACGAGGCCAAATTTTACCCTTCGTGGGGTGGGGGGGTGGGTGGGTTTGTTAATAAAGCAGGAAGTGTTTTTTAATTAGCAGATTGAATTGAATTGAGTTGACAAGTGGTTGAGTGTTTTGTAAAAAAATAACCTTGATTATGAATTAGGGTTTTCTTTAAAAAAAAAAAACCATCCAAACTTAATATTTCTGAAGTATTCCCTTAAATTCAAAACTATTTATATTAAGGTTCCTGAGATGACGATGGGAGCTAGTGCGTCACTGTCAGGCCATATAATTTATATAAGTACTGGCTATTTTTTTCTATCAGATTTGAAGATGAGCAGAGTTAATGCAACTAACTCTTATAGGAATACAACTAAGTGATGGTTGCAGTCCTATATGAGTGATCATGTTTTGAATTTCTCAACATCCTGATCAATGTTAAAAGTATTTCTAAGTTTTTCCTTATCCCATTTACGGGCTCGATCAAGAAGATCGTTGACAGCCAACTTCAGATTAGAGAATGGTGAATTTTGATTTAGGAGAACACAATATGTAAGGGATCTAATTACAATTTCAAATGGAGATAAGAGTACCCCTTTACCTACTATCCACCTAATTTTAGCACTAATGAAATCTAACACTTCCATGGAACTCCTCCAAAACCAAGAATTTCCTTCCTTCTCTTTTGTCTCCTATGAGAATTTATGTGGGGCAATATTTGGCTTTAAGAATTTACGAGCATAAAAATTTTGTATTGGCAATGCTAACTAGTTTTCATTAATAGGGCCAAATTATTACAATTGGAATTGCTTATGCCCATGGCCCCATCCTTGATTGGTTTATAGATTTCCTTTTAGTCAATGGTGTGGATACCGCTTTTGAGGTCCTGGTCCCTCCCAAAGATTTCTATAAATTTTATCTAACTCATTGTTAGTCTTTCGAGAGAGACATAACATCGATTTTTTATACACACGAATAACTGACACATGATTTAATTAAGGTATTCTTACTTGCTTGAGAGAGTAGTGGCAGTTGCAAAACTTAGGGATGGTAATAGGGTGGTGTGGATTCGGGTTTAGGTTGACCCGGTTGATGTTTGTACTGCCCATAATACCTAAGGTTGTAAACGGGTATCCGATTCTCCGATTACCTGGAAGTTCCGACCTGCAAAAAACTTGGTCTGGAACCTTTTTTGTTCCAATTCATAAACGAGTCTGGGTTCATAACCCAATTTAGATTCCGATTGATTTTTTTAAAAGAAAGGGGTCCGGTTCCAACCCGGACCCGGCATATGAGCCTTAGAAATTACAATTTGTACCCCAAAATCAATTTTTTTTTTTTGACATTTTATATATAATATTAGAGGTGCTAGACTTGATGCACTATTATAAGTTGAATGATATGCTTATTTTAAGAAAAATGAAGAATAAAGAGAAATTAAAATCGATTTTGGAACTAGATTCAAGTCCCCTAGGTGGACCCAGTTCTCGTAAACAGGATCTGGGCTTTCTTATCAAAACCGGGTTTGGAACAAACAAAACAAGTTTCGAGCCAAATCCGAAAATGGAACCATTATTTAGAAATGGATCCAAGTCTGGATCCACTATGGTTCCGATCCGGAATGATCCCATTTCCAACCCATACCCACCCTGAACTGTGACGGATTTTATAGTTGGTAAACCAAAATCGCCCCATGACGGTCATGCGTGGGTTCGGTTTGTATGTGGTCGATTTAATATTATTGAAAAATATAGATAGTCCTTTTAACATCTAATCCCCACTCCTTAATTGATGAAGGAAATTAATGAAAAAACCTATGGTAGCATCCTGGCCTTAACCAAATTATTTTCGGAAGAAAATTAAGTATTAAACAAAATATACAAACTGATTCAATAAATAAAGATGCCCCATTACCTACCCAACGGATCTAAGACCTATGTTCAGAGGATCCTAAGTAGGCAATGTGATGGGTCTCATAGCCCACCTAAGAGCCTTCAATTTTTGTAGTTAGGACTAATCTTACGACTTTTCTTTGTTATTTTTTCAGAAAAGAAAAGAAAATGTCGCTAATATTTGTAATGGCCCTAATGGCGCACCTACAAGCCTTCAATTTATTTATTTATTTATTTATTTATTTATTTTTTGCAGTTAGATCGAATCATTAAGAAAAGAAAATCAATGTAGCTTGCTAATTTCATTTCACGATATGTTTTTCAAATTGGAACTTTCTTTTCGTAGATAGATTTTTTTTTTTTTTTTTTTTGTCATAACCCAAGGTATCTCCCACTCGGCCCAACCGATGAGCCTTTAGCCCTAAGCCCGATGGCGATGGACACTAAATTCTGGACAGCCGAGAACTAATCCCCAAGGACACGGGCAAATCTTCCTATCCACATGCACATTTATGGTTAGAATTAATTGTCAAAAAAAATTATTTAAAAAAGAGAAGAAAATCAATGCAGCTTGCAAATAGCAAGTCGCCATAACTAAGAATTCCACTGGTAGAATGCAAAATGCTGAATTCCATAATCCTCTATCATGGAAAATCAATAGAAAAACCTATGATAGAATTCTGACATTACTCAGATCATTTTTTTCTAGAAATTTAGTCCAAATGGAGTCAGGAAAAATAAACAAAATTCAAAAACTTTTTCAATAAAAGAAAAGGGGCCCTATGGCCCACTTAATGGATATGGATATGGGTCCCACGCTCATTGAATCCACAAAATAAGAAAGCTGTATGGAGAGATTTCCTAATGTCTAGAATCACATTGCATGAAACGAATAGAGTATGCATCTTTGTGGGATCTTTAGGTTTTTTTTGGGGCTTTAGAGTATGGGTTGTCAATTCAGATCTTTTTGGTCCAGGACCAGCAGCAATAGATGTCCAGTCTTTAGATTTACTTACAGAAAATTTGCGTCTGGATTGCATTGAGTCAATACTCAACCTGACCTACCCACTCAGAGTTGCACCCCCACCCATGCCCAGGAACAGGCTGAAAGCAAGTGGATCTATGGCATAGATGGGAGTGTCAGTGGATTAGCCATCTATCAAAACCAGATCCTATGGACTTTACTAGTCATCAGTTTAAGGGCCATCAATTAGAGGGTCAAAATAGAAAATCCTCCATCTAGATAAGCAACATCTGTTGGATCTTGTCTAGTTTAGTTAATTTAGTTCATTATATAACCACTTACAGAGGATAATTACCTTTTTTCTATACGGATGGTTGCCTTTCTGTAAATTTGTTTATGGTCATCTTTTTTCATGCTATAAGATAAAATGATGGATCATATTCTTAAAGATGAGTGCATGTGCCTCTAGGGATTAGTTCTCAGCTATTCAGAATTGAGTGTCCCTCGGGCTCAAGGCCAAAGGCTCCTCGACTGGCCTGGGTGGGACTTGGGAGATACCCTGCGTTATCAAAAATATATATATTCTTATTCTTAAAGATGAGTAACTATATAGTCTTCAACCAGAAGGTCAGCATACTTTAAATCATGGACCAGTACATGAGGACCAAGGTTTGATCGCCCAGACCATTGATATGGGGGCCAGTGGATACACCATACTCAAAATTAATAAAGATTTGAAAAAATAGAATATAAAATAAGATAAAACATAAAGGATCTTTGGCATCCTTTACTATGGCTCACTACCGCACTTTCAATGCCTCCAAACAGGATGTTAGGATTGCACCAGGGCACATAATCTTATCTAATGTTTGGACACAATCAACCGTAAAGATCATCAAAATGTAAGCCTTACATATACAAAAACAAGGACCAATAATACCAAGGATATTCTTGAGTGAAAGATGAACTCAGCCATGTGCACAGCATTCAGTGAATAAATTTTAATGACTATAAAATTAACAAATAGAAAGATGGGTGCTTCTAGCAATATTCATGAACTCCAAACCAGTTGCTGAGGGTGTCAAGCCATGGTCAGACAAGAATTGAGAATTATAGAACTTACTCAGATGCCTCATTCCATTGTCGCATAGGATTGTCACAATCGTGTGCCGAGGCCCCAATGACTCTGCAACTCGAACCGCTCCCACACAATTCATGGCTGAGGAACTCCCAACGAATAGCCCATCATTCCTCAAAAGAAACCTGATATCAGAATCAGGTAAAAAAAACAAAACAAATTTGTTAGTGTGGGTAAAAGGCAATGGCAGGCATAGAAAAGGTTTTGTTATAAAATTTCTCCAATTTTTGGAAAAACAAATAGAGGGTTTTACCAGAAAGAGTCATTGTAAACCAAAAAGGACCCAAAACTTATCCACCGTAGTGGTCCCAGTGGCCCTTTTTGTTTTTGTTTTTGTTTTTGTTTTTCTTTTTCTTTTCTTTTTTTATTTTTTGGTATTTTTGCCGAACAGCGATATCCCCACTCACCCACACACGCATGTGGAGATATCCCCACTCATTGATTCTTCATATTGTTCCTCCTCCTTCATCCTCAACTCTACCAACTAAACCCCTACCTGCCCAACATTTTCCTTATGATATGGTGACCTCAACGGTCTTGGACTTGGCTACAAGTGGGAGCTTGTCACCGAAAGCACCCCATTCTCACATATAGCTAGGATTGCATATGGGACGGTTTCGAGTCGGAACCATACTAGATCCAGACTCAATCCTATTTCTAAATAATGGTTCCGATTCCGACTTGAAACCTGTTTTTGTTGGTTCCAAACCCAGTTTCGATAGGAGGACTCAGATTCGGTTTCGAAACTCTAGTATCCAATACCAAAATCGGTTCGAGCTTCTTTTCTCTTTTTTTTTTTTTAACTTAAAATAAGGATATCATTCAACTTATAACAGTGCATCAAGTCTACTAGCTTTAGGATTCATTATAAACATGTCCAACAATAGTTCATTTTGAGCTTTAGTTTGCAACATTAAAGACTCGTATGTTGGGTCCCGGTCCACGGGTCAGAACCTGTATAGACCCAAATCCGGGCCCATTTATCAACCGAAACTAAATTGGGTTCCAGACCCAGACAGTTTATGAATCGGAACTCAAAACAAGTTCTAAGCCCCTTTTTTTATGGCTCGGAGCCTTCAGAGAATCGGATACCCATTTGGATCCCTAAATATAGCCCTACTCATCACCACCCAGAACCTCTCTACACCAAAACCCACCTTACATTAAAATCTTGCATTGGTTTCAATTTATGTTTTGATTTCATTTTCTATAGTAGACACGTTCTTCCCTTTTTTTAATGTCTTCGAATCTTTGTACGTTGCATGTTAGAAGAGATTTTATAATGCCTTTGAAATGAGAAAGACCGAAGAACCATCTATAATTAGGTTATAGACGATCAACGCTAGAAAAAACCGGGGTCGACAGCAAATTGCAACGAGAATGAGAAATAGGTTCATGTGTATAGGTCATTCTATGATTGTTCCGGTTTATGGTTCAAGTTTTAGTTGAATGAATGCTTCAGGCTTTATGATTCTGGTGTGTTTATAGGTGCACTCTGTGTTTTTTAGGGGAATGAATGTGACAAAGAATGATAGGTCTCTTCAAATGTGAAAGTGAAATGTAAGTTGTGGTTTATTCGATTGCTCTTCAAAAAAATAATAATAATAATAATTAACCTATGATGAGCGGCGATATCCCCATTCATCACAATTAAACATCTAGTTAAGCAGGGACATCCGGCTCTACACATTGTAATGAGTGGGGATATCACCACTCAACACACTGTAATGAACAGCGATATCGTCACTCCATGCAAAAGTGGAGAGAGAGAGAGAGAGATGGCGGGAGGGCCTCTATTGTCTTATATTAGAATTTGAGGACCCTTTTGGTCTACAAGAAGTCTAAGGGGGTTTTCTAATAAAATCCTCAAAAATATATATGAACTAGTGATTTATTTTTGGAACAATAAAAAGAAATACAAGTTTTTTTTCCATTTTTTCCGCAATTATATTCAATTATTGAGTTTGCATATTATTGGAAAAGTACTGTATCAAATTTCTCCCAAATCTGATCATTGCGACAGTTGTGAATGCTGACCTAGACATTTCAACAGCCTCCAAATCTGTGCCTCTGAAAGCTCCATCCAACTTTGCCATCATGAAGTTCTTGGTTAGCCTGTTGATCCCTATTCCTTCAGTTATGGTGTCGAAAGGGTTCTTCAGTCTCCGACCCTCAGCTTCCTCTCGAGTATACATCACTCCTCTAGTCACCTTATTGAACAGACCAGAACCAGACGGGTCGACCAAGAAGCACTTGATATTAGGATTCTTTTCCTGCAGGATGTGTAAGACATGATTTATTTAAAGCATTAAAAACATTTTAGAAGGTACCTTCTTTAAGTTTGTCTATAGTTTTGATTCAGGGAGATGGACCCCACATCATTTAATTGCATCCAGCAACATAGAAACTGCCATACACCCGGCAGCATAGGTTAATGTAATACATATGGCTTGGATCATTTGATTGTGAAAGACTTCTGCAGCAGACTCAGCGAAGCCCAATGAAATAGAATGGACACATCAAGATACTGGAAATGCTGATTCTTTGAGACCCTAAAATTCCTCTTCTTTTATTACCAATTCACAGAAGCATCCAACAAAAATAGTAGCAATTTTAGCCAAATAGTTGGAACAAAATTAAGGGCAAAAGAAGAAACCTGAAGAAACCGAGACACACCAGCTATGGTACCACCTGTACCAGCAGCCGCCACAAAAGCATGCAAATCGCCACCAGTTTGTTCCCAGATTTCAGGTCCAGTGCCTTCATAGTGTGCACGGAAGTTTGCTAAGTTTTCAAACTGATCAGCAAAATAACCACCTTTGCAGTCATCAGCATAAATGTAACGATGGTCTCCTTTTACTTGTACATCCTCATTGACATGAACAAAGCCATTGGTCTCTGCTCTACCAGCTTCTCCACGTCCTTTTGCCAATTCAGCAGCTTCATATGCTCGTCTCCTTGCTATATTGACAAAGTGATCCCTATGTGTAATTGACACGGGTCTGACTCTCTCCACAGTGGCTCCAAGAGCTTCAAGTATTTGCGACTAGAAAAAGAAGCTACTGGTAAGAGGCAAGTGACAAAAAGAGATGGTTCAATAGTGCAGAAGGGAGGAATGAAAGAAGATAAAGCAACAAAGCCTTTGTGGTGGCATCAGAAAGAGGAAAACATTAGAAGTCTCAATGCACAAGGCAATAAAGGGAAGACAATAGTAGGGGTGTCATGAGGCAGATGCATGACAGACCCATGGTCCTTATGAGTCAACCAGCCTGTGGGCCCAACCCATTTATCTCAACCAAACCTTTGGGCCCAATCCATCTATCTCAACCAAACATTTGGGCCCAGCCCATCTTTCTTTAGTCTATTTAGAATCTTAATATTTATTTATATTTCAAGTGGTTTTTTAAGTAGATGCTTTAATCCTGGCCATCAATGTGTTTGGATGGTCCAAATTAGATTTAGGGTATTTCTTTTCTTATATAATGATGTAAATCCTCTTTGGCTCATGAATGGCTACGAAACGATCAAGCCCAGTCATTCAAAACTGCAGCCCACAGCACAAGGGCTGACATCAGCAAGGCACACAGTCAAAGCAGGCTTGACCTGACCAAGTGCTACAGTGTATTTTTGTGATATCATAGCCATTTGAATACAGATTTCAGATCCGTTTTCTCCTACACATACGTGGAGACTAGATCTACACATCGAATCAGTTTAATTTTGAATGGCATTAAGTTTTCAGTACTTACCTCCAAGTCAATATGGAATTGCAAGATTTCGCAGAGCAACTCTCTAATAAATTCAGCGATAAACTTCAAAGAATGTTTGTAAAAAAAAAAAAAAAAACCCTCAAAAAATGAAATATGCAAATAAATATGGACACTGGTATTATGAAAATGAAGTCTACTTTGAGCAGTATCTTAATTTGAGACAAGTAGAATTGACTGTGGATGAATATGCAAATGAATTTGATAGCCTGCAATGTTTATGTAAACTGGAGATAGAGACACATGATTTCAATCACTTTCTCAAAGGTTCCCGACTGTGCATATTGAAGAATATCAAAGACTGCAAAGATATGCATAACGCATACTGGGAAGTAATTCATGTTGAGCGCTTGATAAAACATAATCGCCTCTGAAAAGCTAAGTTGCAAGAAGGAAAGTCAACACAAACAACAAAAGCCAATATTGTGCAAACCATTGCAGAGAATGTCAAGGCTGATAGTGATTTTAATAAAGGCAAGAAACTGATTTCACAATAAATTCAGATGAAGTGACAGACAAACTCATCCAATGGATTCTGCTTCAGATGAATTGGAAGAAAAAGAGACTAAAATCTCCTTCTTATGGCAGTGTTGATAAGCCAAAACAGGTTACAGAATATTTCGTGACATCCTCGAATCAAGTAGCATGCTTTCTTGCAGGAGATCATATTTAGGAAAACCTGGGAAACAAAGTGACTAACGGCATTGACCAAAAGATGAAAGCAGCAGAATTCAAAAACAAGGGATCCAAGTTGCCTTCTTTGGATAGTGTTGAACAAGAAAACTTGGATATTGTGGGAAAGCCAACTGATCAACCAATGGATCTAAGTCTAACTATGAACCCCACTCACAGACCAACAGAATACATCATCAAAAGAACGGGTTACTAATCAGAAGATTGCAAAAGAAGAACAAATAACTGAGGTTCCCCACATTGATTTCATCTTCGGGGAACAGACTGTTGATGTTAGAATATTGTATTCCAATAGTACCAAGTCAACACCTGATGCATCTGACAATCAGATCACACACCAAAGCTGACTTCAGCAATCGAAAGATGTAGCACCTCCAATTTACTTCTTTTCTTACAGAGGACAAGACTGTGTCAAGCTTTGAAGCCATACAAAGAAATGAAGATAAAGAAAAACTTCAACAATTTGTACGTTGGATTTTCGATCCTGGAGGACATCTACAAAACTTGAGGTCGAGTTCTCAGACAAGGAGGAGTTGATGCTATATAGACCCATGGTCCCCATGGGTCGACCAAGCTATGGGCCCAACCCATCTATCTCAACCAAGCCTTTGGGCCCAAACCATCTATCTTTAGTCTATTTAGAGTTTTATTTATTTATGTTTTAAATGATCTTTTAAGTTAGATGTTTTATGCCTGGCCATCAATGTGTTTGGATGGTACAGTTTAGAGCAAGGGTATTTCTTTTCCTATATAATGATATAAAGCTTCTTTGGCTCATGAATGGCTACTGATAATGATATTGAGTTTTCTAAGTTCTCCTTCGAGTCCTTCCCAAGGAATGGAGAATGTAGTCATAACGCTGTCAGCGGGCCGGGCTGAGGCCTGTAAGAAAACTATTCTCAAGCTAGCCCTCTATGGTCATAAACATGACCAAGTTCAATCATAAAGAAGGCCTCAATAGAGAAAAACAGCTGACTAAGCAGTGCCCAAGCTTGTTCTGTCTGGCTTAAAATAGAACCTGGAAGAAATAGTCCAGGGGCACAAAAAACCATACAAGCTGACCCGTTAACAGCTGTACATGAGGAACAACAGACACAGTTGAGCATATACCTTCTCAATAGCAGCATCATCAGGGATAACCACATGACATTTACATCCATAAGCTGGAGCAACTGTAGCAAGGCTAATAGCAGTGCTACCAGCACTCCCTTCAGTCACTACACCACCTCGAGCAAGAGAACCAGAATCCAAAGCCTATATAGAATCACAAGTTGACAAGCTATAAATGGAAAGCATGGCCATAGAGGGAAAGAAAAAGGTCTCCACAGTACAACATCGTAGGTTCTTCCATGTCTTGCATATGCAATCAAACAGTATGTCCAGCAACCAACAATGACTATGGCAGTAAAATAAATGAAAATGAGAAGCAAATACCTCGAAAGCAATGCAGCCAATCATGCAGTTGAGATATGCACACAGCCAGTCTACAATGATGATTAGTATAGATGATGAGCATGAGCACGTCTTATGCTGGGACTAGATTATAGGCGTTGAGGAAAATTGCAACATGAGTGCAGTAATGGTAGAAGAATAGGAAAAGTTGCAGCCACAACAAACTTGAGAAAACTTATGAAAACTTCATTAAGATTAAATCAATGAAGACCGCATACGATGCCCGGATACGGCATGCAACATCAAGGGGGCAGATTTTTCACACAAAAAATGAAGTATCAAATACATAAACAGTATGATATGTTGCCTACTTGAAGTATCCAGGTATCATAGAAGACCACATTTCTCTCAAGGCCGGAGAGGTTTTGTACCAGCTAGAAAGATTTAAACAATGAAAGATTAAAGGTGGTGAGTGAATTGAATACAACACCATAAATATCATCATCAAAACCATGGATGCAGAACGGTGTACAACGCGGGGTAGGTACTAGGAATGAAAATGGAGATACAGGGGATATAGATCAGGCCTCACACCTGAGTTGATAGGCTTCACGCCCGATGACCTCACCCATACCCTTTCACGGAGCAAGGGGGGGGGGGGGGGGGGGGGGGGGGGGGTGTGGGTTGGGGTGGTGGTTGTACAATGGTTTAAATAGGGAAAATCTAAACCTCGACTTTGATCTCAAGTGTTGAAACATCTAAAGGGTTGAGATTAAAATAATAATATAAAACTAATGGACTGTACTTGCATAACTAAACAAAACTCCAAATAAATAAAATAAAATAATGGGCCTATGGACTAGACTGAGCCCAAATGGATTGGCCAACCCATGGATCACGGGTCTATCCTACATTCGCTTCTACCCGTCTTGGAGAGAACTCGATCTCAAATTCTATAGATGTGCTTCAGGATCGAAAATCCAACATACAAATCATCGATGTTCTTCTTGACCGGTTGACCTCCATTTCCTTCACATGGCTTGGAGGCTTGACTCAATCTTCTTGATTTCAATCTTGTGATCACTATCGTTCACTGAGGAAATTTCTAGACCTATTTCTTTAACTTCATCCAAAGTATGACATTCTTTAGGAGTTTGACATGCTACATTTTCAGAGGTTGTTATGGAATTTTCTGGACCTGATTCTTGCATCTTAATGTCTGGCTTGACATTCTCTGCCACGGGTTCCACAACACGGGCTCTTGATGTTTTCTAAGACTTTTCTACTTGAGACTTATACTTTCGTTGGCAAGACCGTTCAACTCGTACTCAACACAGAAAGCTTCCCTAAATGCTTCAAAAATATCTTTGCAAGAATCCATATTCTTAACTATGTTCGGTATCAACCCTCTGATAAAGTGATTTGAATCATGTTCATTGCTCTCCTTCAGTTCACATAAACATTGCAGTTTTTGACTTCGTTGGAATATTCATCAATTGTCAAGTCTCCTTGTCTTAAATCAAGGAATTTTTCAAAATAGACCTTATTCTCATAATACCAATCTCCATATTCTTTTTTTTTTTTAATAGTACCAATCTCCATATTCAATTGCATACATTGTTCTTTGAAATCTATTGTCGATTTCAGAGAGTTGCAATTTTAAATTGACTTGCAATTCCATATTCATATTGAGTTTGGAAACCAAAGGGATGTAAAATTTAATGCTCTTAAAATATTTATAAAAAAAAAAAAAAGCCTGACCTATTGTGTAGATACATAGGCGAAGGCAAATCTGAAATCAAACTTCGGATGTTCAAGATATTACCTTTTAAAGATAAACGGATAAAATGAATTCAGTTGAGGTAAGCACCAAATCAATGCTTGAAGATCAATGGCTTGCTTGAATTTGAGGCCCACACTTATTTATGCACCTTGTTTCACCTTTTTTTATTCAGATCTGGGCCTGAGCTGATTTTAGGCCCAGTAAGCTGGGCGCGTGCCACAGAGAGGACCGCGTGCGAGTTGCAAGTCACTCTTTTACTAGCTTCGATCTCAGTGCCTAAAGAAAGAAGAAAAGGGACTGAAGACCTTGGCTTACTGTAAGATCCAGCGGGCTAGGGCCAAGGTGGCAAATCCTGTTGAAATCCGATGTGCTCGTCACCTGCCAAAGAACACCCAAGATATAAGGGATTGCACGAGTCCCACTTCAGAAACATCCAAGTCCATAGCCTAGGCTTATATGTACCCATGGGTTACCTCCTCCACAAGGTGTCTTTTGGAGGGTCAGGCCCCATGGTGTGGCAGAAGGTATCAAAGCCAAGTACGACTTTGTTTCCGGTGGGGGAACAGAGTGTAAGATCTGGCTGAAAATGGAGAGGAAGGACGAGCTTCTCATTCTCATGCTGCTTTGGTTCGAAAGAGGGAAGTCTGGTTAATAATGGCAGTTAGGGGTGCACAAAAAATTCGTCGATCCGTAAATCCGATCCGATCCGCGGATTTTTAACTGATCCGAAGGTAAACGGATTGGTGACGGATTGAAAATCCTATAATCCGTTAGCAACGGATCGGTGGCGGATTTCATCCCCAATCCGCGGATTCAATCCGATCCAATCCGTTGACGTTAAATATAAATAAAAAAATTTTAAGGGGTCTAGATATAAATTAAGATGTCTAAATATAAAAGAAGAGAAAATTTTAAGGGGTCCAAATGTAATTATTCCCTACGAATCTTTATCCCCAAAACCCTACGCCCATCGTTCATTCATCTCCCAAACGGCCCGCAGCGGAGAAAACCCTTCCCTCTCCCATCTCTTTCTCTATCTCTCGTGTTTTCTTCATCTCCCAAGAAGAACCCTAGCCGCGGAGAAAACCCTTCCCTCAAAAAGGCAACAACAAGAAGAAGAAGGAAAAGAAGAAGAGGAGGGGAAACCATTACCGCTTCGATCTCTCTCTATTTCTCATGTTTTCTTTTGAGGTAAGACTGTTATCGCTTGAATCCATTGTAGCTCATCCTCAAAGAGGCTTTGCTTGCAGGAAATGGTAGATTTCCTTGTCGATTTGGGTTTTGGGGGTTTATGTTTTCATTACTTGAAAACAAGGTACATTACTTGAGATTCAGGGATTCATTTCATTTTTTTGGAGGTGTCGATTCTTTACTGAAGGTTTTCTTCTCCTCATGATGGATATGTGCTCTTAGTTTCAGTTCATTCGTGGAGTGTAAAAATTGCAAATGGTACCTTAACACAAGTACTTGGGGAAGGATCCATCTATGTTCTACTAAAAGACCCATCGTTGTCATGCAACATTTTCCCCTTCTCTAGTGTTGTCATGATTGGTGGTGTGTAAGAATAGTAGTTTTTATATTCTTGAGCTAAGAATTAAGGAGTCAAGAGTTTTGCAGTCTACAATAACTGTAGAAATTTTTTTGCTATGGCATTGGCATCTTGGACATGCACCTCTTAAAAAGAACAGAAAAATACAGGTCGGCCGGTTGTCCTTTGATAGGTTGTTGATAGTTGTTAATAAGCACACCTTGAGCTTGGGTTAGGACAGCGAATCCCCTTTGAAAAGATGGTAATTTTGAAGAGATTAAATTGAACGGATTGAACGGATTAATCCGATCTGATCCGGTCCTCCACGGATCGGATCGGATCAGTTTTTAACAGCCACGGATTGGTGACGGATTCCAAATCCATCAATCCGTAGGTAACAGATTGGTGACGGATTTGGCCCAATCCACACCAATCCAATCCGTGTACACCCCTAATAGCAGTGATGATGACGTTGCGGCTGTTCTGATTGCAAGATAGACAGTGCTATTCGCTAGGGCGAGAGAAGATGACGGCGATGAGCAATGCTGCAATGACGTTGACAATGATGTTGCTTTGAGGGTATTGATGTCGGCAATAAAATAACTGCTAGCAAAACGAGTCTGGATATACAGAGGGGAAGATGGGAGCTTGGCAATGGAGACAAGTTAGTGGTGTTGCTAAAGTTTGTTTGATTGCCCAATCGGTGCTGCTAAAGTTTGTTCGATTGCCCAGTCTGATGGTGATGCTGATGCATTTGACTGTGCAGTGCTATGTATGCATTGTCCTCCTTTTTCTTCCTCTCTTTTTTTCACTCGGTTTGGTTGAGGTCAAACAAAGGGATACCCCTTTTTTTCCTTTTCTCTGTGCCTGAATAGGGTTTTGAGAGGTCGATGGGATGGGGTGGGGTTTCAAGACTTGGGTTTTGGTGTTTAGGGATTCTTGACTTTGTAGGAGCTAGGGTCGAGGGGAATTTGGGAAATTGAAGGGTTGTGGTTTCGGAACAGTGGGTCTAGGTTTGGGATTGGGGAAATGGTTTAAGGCATTAGGTTATTTGGGGGTTTTGTGTATTTGGACGTTAGGGCTTGATTAGGGTTTCAAAATTTGAGGGGTTTTGAAATTAGTATTTTAGTTTGATAGAATTGACGGAGAGACTGGGTTCGGCTAATTGGGTTAAGGCCTGAGCAAGGTTTGACTGAGCCAGATTAGGCTAGGGATGGGGCAGCATAATGGATTAGGGTTTGATGCTAGATGGTGGTTTGGTTAGTTGGATGTTGGCTATGTGAAGTTCAGTCAATAAGGAATGGTGATTTGGGTAGTTTGGCCAAGGGGTTTGATGTTGATGAGGTTCAAATGATGATTTGGGTGGGCTGATGATATTGACAGGGTATTGGAAGTGATGGTGGCACTCGTCTATTGGGTGGCTCAGGTGATGATGAGATTCAAAAAGATGAAGAACGGATTACATGTGCCAATTTTTGAATCCGGCTCTAATACCGATTGATGCGGAACAATGTACGATGCGGGGTGGGTAGGAATGAAGATGGAGAGATAGGGGAGATAGATCAGGCCTCAGACCTAAGTCGATAAGCTTCACGCCATACCCTTTCATGCGGGGGGCAGGGGAGCAAAACCACTCAGTTCTTTTTTCATTAATCATAATCTAATTGAAGCCAAGAGGATTTACAATGCTTTAAATAGGGGAAACCTAAACCTAGACTTTTATCTCAACCATTAAAAAATCAAAAGGGTTGAGATTAAAACAATAATATAAAACTAATGGACCATACTTGCATAACTCAACAAAACACCAGATAATTAAAATAAATAAAACAAATTAAATTGATGAGCATATGGACTGGACTGAGCTCAAAAGGACTAGCCAACCCATGGATCATGGGTCTGTTCTACATCAACCTTGTCCCAACTATGTTGGAATCAACTACGTGAATTCTGGTTCGCCACTCCATTCTATCCCGGCCAAATCCTCAAATAGGTTGCTTTTCTTCATATCTTGTTTCAGAATTCATGGTTTAGATAAGGAATCAATAGCATAACTGATGGTGACGGCTCCATAGGCCACATGGCCACCCAGAAATTCTTTTTTGTTATTTTGTGACCAATTTCCTTCTATTATTTTGACACTCTATTGTTGTTCTGTCTAGAACAAAAGTCGGTATGTGCAGTTTAGTAATTTTTTTGTTTTATTATTTTTTTATGGACATAGGATTATATTATCTTGAACTAGGGATGGCATGGGTCGGATCAGGTTCACATCGAACTAAACCAAAGCCTGATCCAAATGGCATTTTATCTGCTTCATACCCAACCCGCCTCGTGGCTGGCATTGGCCAGGTCGGGTCGGTTTGTGAATAGATTTTTTTTTGTTTAAAAAAAAATTTTCTTGTAAGGCATGGATTTCGATCCCACAACCTATAGCTATTCTACACTATTTGCACCAGATGGTTGTAATTCTTAATGGTGATTTGAAAGAAGAAGTCTATGTGGCTTTGCCTAAAGGATTCGTAAGTGCAGATAATAATAATATGGTGTGCAAATTGAAGAGGTCCATCTATGGCTTAAAGCAAGCTTCTCGCCAGTGGTTTCGGAAATTTGATGAAGTGATGATAACCTCCTTTGGGTTTACACAAAGCATCATTAACCAGTGTATTAGTTGAAGACTAGTGGGAGTAGCATCATTTTCTTGGTGCTTTATGTGGATGACATCATATTAGCCAGTAAGTACTAGTCTCTTACAAAAGACTAAAAGGTTCTTGACTCAGCACTTTGAAATGAATGACATACTGTGACACCAGTTTTGGTATTAGCATTGAGATACACAGAGACAGAAAGCATTGGATTTTGGGGTTGTCTCAAAAGGTCTACATCGATAAGGTCCTTGAAAGATTCCAGATGCTTGATTGAAAACCAATGGAAGTCCCCATCAATAAAGGTGATAAATTCAGCAAATTGTAGTGTCCGCAAAATGAACTTGAGTGCAATCAGATGAAGTATATTCCTTATGTTTTAACGGTAGGAAGTCTTGTTTATGCACAAACTTGAATCCATCCAGATACCACTATTGTTGTTGGAATGCTTGGCAAATATCAAAGCAATCCAGGAATGACTCATAGGAAGGTTGCCTGGGAAGTTATGAGGTATTTACAGGGTACAAAGGATCTTATACTCACATACAAACAGACCGACCTACTAGAGGTGATCGGTTATTCAGACTCTGATTTTGTCAGATGCCTTGACAGCAAAAAATATACTTCTAATTATATATTTTTGCTGGCGGGGAAATCTCATGGAGGACCACAAAACAATCACTTGTTGCAAGCTCCACCATGAAAGCAGAGTTTGCAGCATGCTATGACACCATGTCATAAGCATTATGGCCATGTCATAAGCATTATGGCTATGGAGTTTCATTTAGGGACTTCAAGTGGCAGACAGCATTGTAAGAACACTAAAGATCTATTGCGGCAATACGTTTGCAATTCACTTCTCCAATAACAAGAAAAGCTCATGCGGTTCCAAACACATAGAGATCAAATATCTCCTTGTAAGGGAAAGGTAAAGAAACATTATGAGTCCATGGAAAACATCAATAAAAGATTGATGATAGCAGATCCACTGACCAAGGCATTAGCGCCAAGTAAGCATGAAGATAAAGTAAACCATATGGGCCTAGTTAGTTCTTTCTTTTAATGCTTAAAGTTTGTATAAAAATTGATAATAATATCATTTCTTGTTTTGCTTTCCTAGTTAATTGTGCACATTTAATTTGTAAGTGGGATTTAAAGTAAAGTGAATCACTGCTAGATCTAAAATCTCCAATATAGTATCTCCATCCGCACAGGAACATGCACATCAAGGTCTTTGAAAAATGACATCGTCAATAATGTGACATGGTTAGCTCTGGCATATGTAGCAAGCGCCATCCTCCATGTATAGCTATCTCATTTGGTAAGCATAAAGCTTGACCAAAACGGAAATATGAGTATGCTTTGCAAAATTAGAGTGCACTCATTTAAGTTTTTTCAAACAAAAAAAATGTTGAACCAAGGACGTGTCTTTCTAAACCAATTTTCCTTTTTTTTGCCAGTTGGCCTAGTGGCCCGTAGAGCTAAAGTAAACCTGCCCACCCAGGGCTTGTTTGGCCACTCCACTAGTAAGGTGGAGTGAAGCAAAGCCTCCCTTCACCAGACAAGAAAAGTCTAGGGATCATATCAAAAGTACAAAATTTCAAAATTCCCTCCTTCATTCTTAAAAAAAAAAAAAAAAAAGTCAAAAAGCAACATTTCAGGCCGCTAAAAGAAAAAAATCCATCTACTTTTTACCCCAAAAGTCAAAAAGATTCCTTATCAAGCCACTAAAAATAAATTTTCATCATACTATGATTAGACCCCAATATTTTATTCTCTCTTCAATCTTCACTTCACCGTTCAAGTATTTTTACCAAACAAGCCCCCAGGGATCAATCCTTGGGTGGAATTGTGGGATCAAGCGCACTATCCACAACGACACCTCTATGATTCCCTTCTAAACTAAGTATTTTGATTAGAATATATATACATATATATATGTATGTATGTATACTTGTGTTGTTCGGACCAAGTGGGAGAATGTTGGAAATGTTCGTAAGTGTTCCCGACAACTCCTTGTTTTGAAAAAACAACTTGTCCTTGGTTTGTTTTAACGAATACCCTATCCTTCAACTTTTGGTTATTTGAGAATAATTCCTCTCGTGTAAATTTATGTCATGCCTGTGGCCCCCCTTTTAAAAGGCATTGGGTCCCGCGAGCATCCGCCTAGAGAGAAAGGGCGGGAAAAACTCTAAAGGATTGGGTATGCAGTAGTGCATAAGTCCCACATCGAAAACATACTAGCCCTGATCTTAGGTATATATGTGTGTGACCTGACCTTAACTCCACATGAGGCCTTTTAAAATCGTGCGGCAAGATTGGGTTGAAATCCTATGAGCCAAAGCCGACAATATCATGTGGACAGCGGGCCCAGGTCATTACAGATAATTTCAAAAGAATTTGAGAAAGTATAGGGGGATATCCTTGATGGTTAGGATATCCATTCGGTACCTATAGAAGGCTACTCATGGTCCCTCCCCCAGCCTCATATGCAACACAAAGGTTTCCATCACTGGTGTCTAAAGGAGGAATAGAGGTACAGCTCTCGTGGGTCATCTGGCCATCCAAGTGCCCGAAAAAATATCAAGACTGCCCATTGCACATTTCATCATGGCGACAGGTATGCCTTATTTTATGTTATATGATTATTATCATTTAAATCTATATCATCGATTCTGAAATTCTAGATAGATCTGAGATCTACCGGTCACATGATATTTTCTAACACATAGGGTTTTCAATTCCAAAGGTTTTTTTAAGAGTATCATGGTGATTTTACACAACTATCTGAAGCCTTTTGAGTTATGTATCCAAAGTTCCAGAAATAATTAATTTTAGGAGAATTGCTTCAGCACAATTTTTTTGGTAGTTTTTAATCATGAGAATCTATATAGTTTGACGCCGTAGTTACAATCACGCTAAAAGTGCCCGCCTCCCAGATCAAAATCAGAATTCAATTAGGTCTAAACCCGTAAGTTGGATCCAATTTAGAAGTCGGCAGACTGCAAAGAAATCGTTTTTCTGTTGCTGTGTTTCCAAAAACATTTCCTACATGCAGCAAATGAGAAACAGAGTTTCGTTTCTACAACTACGATCTGTGATTGGATTAGGATTATTATGAAAAGAATTGATTAAGATAAGCTGCACCTAGCGCTTTCTAGTTTTTTATGGGTAAAGCATAGAATTCTACTACTTCTAATCATTCTGTACATAAGAACTTCTAATCACCCACTTACTCCTAATGTAAATAAAGCAGAGACCTTCATCACTTGGCATTCAAAATTCAAACCCTGTTTACACTCAATCCAAGCATAACTATTTCAAAATTTCTTTTTCATCAGAGACATTTAATCAATCACCTTAATCAGCTTTGCTAAAGACCAGAGCTATGAAACAATCAGAACCGAGCTCGCTAAAATGAGTTCCCCTAAAACTTAATGATTCTCCCATTATACAAATTCCATCATCATTCTAGTATAATATCAAGCGCTGTATTACATCATTCTATCTGCAAAACCAACAAAGAAAGCGCCCTAACGAAGAACGCAAAGGCACAAAAAAACCATATTTATTTATTCACACCACCCATAAGACCACAAGAAGAATAACCCATGCATCAAATTTATTATACAACGTTAACGAAATCCCCCCAAAGTATGAAAATACTCGTTTACCTCTTCGATGATTTTCACTGCCACTCTATCTTTCACACTCCCTCCGGGATTCAAGAACTCGGCCTTTGCAAGAATCTGGAACAATGTAAACGCAAAAAATAGATAGAAACTGTTAAGATCACAAAATCAATCCTTTTCTTCTTTCTGGGTGGACAAATCCAATAAAATTCGAGAAGAGATCGAAAGACCCATCAAAGTTAAAAGGACCCACTTCACAGCCAGTGGCTTCTGAGAGGCTGTTGATTCGGATCAAAGGGGTGTTGCCAATGGCGTCGACGAGGCCTTTCCTGGCTCTGGTTTTGGAGATTGAAGTTCGCCATGGGAACTTGAAGCGAGAGCTGCAGAGGATGTAAGATATCAGAGCCATGGAGAATATTGCAGCCGCGGCGCCAGTGGCCTTCACAGGCGCCATTCTTATTCCCATTCCTCCTCCTGCTACTTTCCGGGCTTGTTGATTTTATATGATTTTGATTACAAGGGTGGTTTAATCATTTGGCTATCCTCGGGCAGCCAAGAGCGAGCTCATTTATTTTTACAACACTGTTATTTGAACTTGCATGATATAATGTTATGGAGAAAGTTTTGTTTTTATTATTGTCTTTTCTAATTTTTTTTTTCAGTGATGTTGCTATCCTAGCACCAATATGTAGGTTTATATATATATATATATATATATATATATATATATATATATATATATATATATGTTCCAGCCCTTTTGGTCCAGCATAATTCCTACAGGTCCATGAGAGAAAGCCGGATAAAATTTAGCGCAATTTCGAACGCACAACCTCCAGATACAAAACGTGGTCCTATGCCAACTAAGTATCCCTCGGAGTTAGTATGTAGATACTTAAGTAGAGAAAAAAAAAATTATTCTTTTCTACAATTGTCATTGTGCATCAATAAATTATAGGTAGTTAATGCCACATGCCAAATATCTTGCTTTTGCATTTTGAAATGACCAGTATCTTTACTGGAATTCCAGGAATTCCTGTCTTTGGAATTCATGAATTCCCAAAACATAGCAGAATTCCTGGATGCTTCTTTGGGTTTGAGCATCCAAGAATTCCACCAAAATGCAAGGAGAGTGGAATTCCTAAGTTCCCAAGGTCAAAAGAGGCCTTTCATATGAATGGAATCCAGAAATGCTACTGAGGAAATATATGAAATTTAGTAATTTCAGGGGACAACTTGTCACATTATGTCCAGAAATTCCTGGACATGGTGAATTCCTAGCAGAAATTCCACTAAAGAAAGAGGGCCTAAATCAGAAGTTAAAGTTATTTTACTAGTATTTGTTAAAAAAGTGTTTTAAATCCTCTTTTCCTTTGTTAAATACTTTGACTGCATAATTTTTTACACCCATTCTGAAAAAAAAAAAATTGAATTGTGGTGTGAAAGATATATTCACAAATTCTTAAAGATAGTCACTTTTAGTAAAAGTAAAGGGTAATTAAATTAAGTACTATAATATAATTGCAAGAATCTTTTTAAGCAATGGATATCATGACTCATCTACTGTTTCATTCAACTCATTGTCAAAATATTTAGTGTAAAAGACTAGTTTCTCCCTTGCTTGAGTTGATGGTGTGGAAATCTCTTCATCCAGTTATTTGTTCCAAGAATCTTGTAGGTTGGTAGAGGTGAACTAGCCAGCTAGGCAGTGGTAGAGGGGAGGGGAGGGGAGGGGTGGGTCTCCTCGATTTCTTTATTTCACTAGAGCATGTGAGCAAAGTTTGGAGGCCTTTGGTGTTTCCTTTTTTTTTTTTACAAGTTTGCCCCCTCCTCATTACCTTGTTCCTTTACAAAAGGAGAGAATATTAAAAAAGGGGGGAGTTCTATTGGCACCACAAAAATTTCTCTTCCCACCGAATTTCTCTCCACACCCATGTATAACATATAAATGTTTATTGGTTTTACTTTCCGCACCCATCTACATACCCAAACTACCCTTGCCATTTAGACATGCTCTCCTCTCTCTACCCACACACGTTCTCCACCTTCCCGTAATGCTTTCAGCCCCCTTGATTCATCTGTCACACATTCATTTTGACGATTAGGCAAGTGAAGGGACCGAACCACAGTCTTTGAATCAATTTGTTGCGGTCATTTTCAACAAAGAAGGCAACGTCACCGATATCTTTAAATCAAGGGTAGGCTCACCACCATTCTCATTGTGATATTTTTGCAAATAGTTGTTTGTATCCACTATTTTGCATGAAAATATGTTGAAGGGATACATATGTTTTGAATGTTATCACATACTTGTTGTTTATTCGCACTATAGTGAGTCATTCAAACTCTTTTTTTTTTTCGCACGATATGTTCGATCCTGAAAGTTCGAACAAAAAACAAATGTTCGGATTTTAAGTTGCGAACATATTGTGAATGTTCAGATTTTACTGTTCGAACATATCTTGAATGTTCGGAAGTTATTATTTGAACATATTGTGAATGTTCAGATTTTAAGTTTCGAACACTAACTGAATGTTCATAACCTAAAATCCGAACAGTGCATGAAGCGTTCGAACACACAGTGTCGAACAGTAACTGGTTAATGTAGTTTTTGTGTTTTACACTCTTTTTCCAATGTTTTAGAAATAGATAAGCCAAGCAGTTCCAGGGTAAGACCGACAGCTTCCAACAGAAGGCGCCGTCGAAGAATTGAAGAGGTGGTAGAAGAAGCTGAGGAACCGGAATATGATTTGGCAGAGGGCAACGAAGAACGTCTTGTTGAACAACTTGATGAAGAAGAAGTTGTCGGTGAACAAGAAATAACTACGCGGCCAGAAGATCGTTCTTTGTTGCCCAGTTTCAACACACACATAGCTGCAGACATTTGGCATTCACAGGTATGTTCTTGGTTTTTACTTTTTATATCAAGATCAATACATTAGTTACAATCTTCAATAATGTATCTTTTTTTAATACATGAACGGGTTGCGCTGAAGTGTTTGAGCCATGAACAGAAAATACCACACTGGTATCTAAACGAGAGCGACAGGTTTAGAGACTTAGTGACTAGATCTAACTTGAGTCCACTTATCACAGCATCATATCGCTCAGTTAATAAGATCCTTATCTTTTGTTTTTTGGAAAGGTGGCAACCTGAAAAAAACAATTTCCACATGTCGTTCGGCGAGATGTCCATCAGTCTAGATGATGTTGCCACAATACTTGGGATCCCGGTGACTGGTCGTTCTGTTGTGTACTATGGTAGAATGTCATATCAAGATGCTTATTCACTATTTGTTGACTACTTGGGAGTTGATCCAAATGAGGCAAGTGATGAGCTGCAGCAGGCTCGGGGCCAATCTGTAAGATTGGAGTGACTGAAAGGGAGGTTCTCAAACATATCTGATGAAGATGGAGAGGACATGATTGATTGTGCAATGAGAGCTATCTTCTGTATTTATTAGGATGCACATTGTTCACCGACAAGAGTGGCACGCGTGTGCCAATTATATATCTGACGCTCTTGACAGACTTGGAACGTGTCCGTACATACGCATGGGGTGCCGCTGCTCTGGCTTACTTGTATCGACAGTTGGGATTGGCTACCTGTTATGAAGTCAAACAAATTGCTAGATATCTTACACTCCTTGAGGCGTGGATTTATGAGCATTTGAGTGCTTGGCGCCAACTCCCAACATTCACTATACCGTCGATCAGCCTCGAGTTCATCGCTGGCTCCTTCATAGGGAGACTGCTTAGATTGCATGGGTGCAGACCAGGTAAGGGTTCTTGCTTGTTCATGAGTTATTGGATTGATTGACATCAAATTCTTAATTTAAAAGAAAATTTCTCATAATTGTCTTAGTCATTGCAGGTCACATGGGATCCTTATTGCGATGTTAGGTAGCACCATCCATTTAATCAGGTCGCATTCTACTATGGGTGTATTAAGTGCATGGACGTTGTTGAGCCCTATTATCCAGATAGGATCCTTAGGCAATTTGGTAGGGTGCAGACTGTTCCATCAGCCCCGTTAGCCCCGATTCGTGCTGCACGAGGCCCAACCGCAGGAGCATATCACATTGCTTATCAATATTTTGATCAAGTCTGGGAAAGATGGAATGATCACCTACTGTCTGGATTGAATCGAAACACACTAGTTTGACGTCCTTCTGATTGCGTACCAAATTACATTGATTGGTACGCACGAGTATCATGGAAAGTGCTTCAAAACCTTAACCTCCAATTAGATTATTGCCCATGTCCTCGAGCTGCGCAATCTAGTACAGACATTGATTATAAGATGGTATGGTTAATAGAGCAATATTAAGGCTTTTTTTTTTTAATTTTATTATTGAACTCATGAATTAATCCATTGAATCGCAGCGCAATGCGGGTGCCCTGAGCATCCTTGATAGAGTCATCGAGAGGGGTCCGGAGGGTTGGATTGAAGACTCTTATGGTATATACACTGCAGTCGATTAGGCAACACATGTTCTGCGTGGAATGTCTATCGAAGAGGTGGAGTGCACGATACGACATCCCAGCATGATTGCTCGTTCTTACTCACGCAAGCCCTGCAGGGACAATCGATGATTTATGAGTGAATTCCACGTGTTCCATGACTAGAATATAATGTAAATGATTTTTATGGGTTGTATGGATTGGCATTTGTCGACCTTTTTTGGTTATATGGATTTCATTGTCATTATGGGTTGTGTGGGTTGGCATTGCAAGCAAATTTTGGAATATGTTGTAAAACAAATTATGAATATAACCCAATTGCATTTCTAATTCAATATGTTGTCCATATGTGGGGTCATACACCAAGATAATATATAAACTCTGCCAACCATGTAGCTAAATAAACATTCGAAAAAAATTACAATTTCCTCAATCCAATGAGACGGTCTCATTTGTGACTACATCTGGACTTATAATCTCTTTAAAACGCCTAATTCGATCTTCGTATGCTAATTCCCAACCGTTCGCGCAAGGATGATGGAATTCTCTCCACTTATTGGCAATAGGTGGAACAGGATGATCTAGGATCACGAATACCTTAAAAAAACAAAAGAATAATCATGTTAATACCTAACATATTACAATTGTAGACCAAAAAAATGAATCATGTTAACACGTTTATATATTACAATTGTATACCTGCACGAAGTGGTTTTGATTAACAAAACCTATTGCTATCTTCAACCGAGTAACTGCAGGTAACGGTGGTGACCTGAGAGGAAGAAAAGTTAAACACTGTGCTGCGCTGAGGTGAAATAAGACTAAGTTGTAGCAAGATGCAATAAGATGCCCCATGTCAGGCATAGTCAACCAATAGTTATATGAAGGATGATCCTCATAGTATGACAGTGTCTCAATGAGTTATTCCACTATATTTTCCACTCTAAATAATTATTTGTAATTTTCTACATGTGCTAGCAGCTCCTGCAAGAGTTTTCTCCTAACTTGTCAATTCCTATCAATTCCAACCATACTTGATCTCTTAGTTTCTACCAATATTTTCTTCAATGCATTTCGTGAGATGTTCCCACGAAGCTCCTTAAATTCAAAGGGCTTAAAACTGTGTTGCACGATTGTTTTCCTCTTCTTGAATGATGCTTTAATACTTGTATGTTGTAATTCAAGCAAGCTATGTGTTTTTGCCAAATTTGACTCAAAAGTACCCTGAGATGATCCAAGCTACCTCTTCAACAGTGAATGTGAAGACTTGGCCCTATAGCAATAATATAAAAATTAATTGGTTAGCTTGCGGACGTATAAAAATACGTATAAAGTAACAATTATGGGATAAGAAAAGTATAAGGCTCACTTGTTGATGTAGTATTTCCAAAATGCATGCCTTTATCTACTCACGCTGAGACAAATCTCTCCATGTACTCATCTAACCAACTATCCTTTACGTACTATAGTGCTGAAGGATATGTTGTGAACTCTTGATTTAACTTATGCAGATTATCAATATACTCTCTTTCTGTGGAGGAATGGACCAACATATTCCAATACAATGTGAATTTATCCCACTTCTCCATTGTTTCAAACAACTTCTTACATTTCGCTAAGACATTCTTGTTTATATGCCATTTGCATAATAAATGCCTTGCATTAGGGAATACATCTTTGATGGCTTTCATGAGTGATAATTCTCTGTCTTTCACAATAACATCAGGTAGAACATCCTCACCAATGATAGAACGTAATACACCCGAAGTCCATGCATAGTTGCTTTCGCGTTCAGCTTCAATGTAAGCGAAGCACACAGAGAAAGTCATATCTGTTGAAGTCACTCCGACAATCTCTAATAAGGGCATGCGATACCGGTTGGTCTTGTAAATGCAGTCCATTATTTAGACATGGCGAAATGACCGCAACAACTCTATGCTTTTTTGATGAGCCCAAACTAAATCAGTGATAGTGTCACTGTCCTCACAGTTCCTGTGGCACTCATTGTACTTATGTTCTGTCAACTTTGCCATGAGTTATTGCATCTGTGTCCTCCCACCTCGCTTAACAACTCTGTGCCTATGACGAGCATTGTAGATGGTCTTAATTATGGTTACATTTAATTCACTTCTTTATTTTAGCGTAACCAGAATGTCTTTCGGTCGCACCATGCTCTTAGACATATCAATCATCAATCTTATTTCCTCCTCTGTTAATCTCTCTACGAATGAATGACCCTCTAGATACTTTGTAGCAGGGTGATTATGTACACCACATGCAACTTCCAACATCCAATCATCAAAAGTGTCCAACTTTTTACCCTTTAATGTAAAATGGCATCCACATTTCTTCGACCCTGTTTGCTTGATCTTCTTCTTAGAAGGCCCCTCATCATTGGTCTTATTGTGCTTGAAATAGCCGCTTCTCTCACATACTAAGACAACTCTAGTTTTTATTCCAGGCCTTGCAGCATTTGATACCGTTATGACGATGACGAAACCGTTTCTTTTACCCACATCACGAGCCTAGTTCACTAATGCATCTCAGCTGTGAAATATCTGAACACATAACCATTAAATAAGACATTAGTAACACAGAATATTTATTAAAATTATAATTTAATATGTCTTGCTTCTTTGGTTGTAAACACATCTGTAAAGTCCACTACATAGGCTGACTGAACTTAGCTTTCATCTGTGGATATCTGCAGTGAGGAGAAAGAAAATGCAAATTTCTATGGACCATTCGGACATATACAACCGCACATCATAAATATGTTCGAAATATTATAGCCGAACATATAAAACATGTTCGGTTATAACTTGTCGAACATTTTACATTTGTTTGGAATCTAATTCCCGAACATTCTACACATATTCGGAATTTAATTCCCGAACACTCTACAATATGTTCGGTCGTATCAGACAGAATAGAACGCGAGAAACAACATAAAACTTGAAAAAAAAAGTGGGGAAAAAACTCAAGTAATCAACCAAACTTACCTTTTCGCTGTTGTTAGTAATGAAAGACATGATTTCCTTTTTAACTTCCTTCTTCATTGCAATGTTTGGTTCGATTAAACTACAAAAAATAGAGTTTTGATTTGATAGAAGCAAGGAGATTTAAGAGGGAAGAAGGAGAAGTGTGGGAGAGTTGTACAATTAGAGAGAGTGAAGGAAGAAGGAATTGTGTGAAGTGTAGTGGAGGACAGGGAGATGAGTGAGTGTGGGAAGAAGACCAGTGAAGAAGGAAGGAGAGATGAGTGAGTGTGGGAAGAAGGAAGGGAGAGAGTAGTTATGTGTGTGAAGAGAAAGTTATTTTTTATTTTGGATAATGAGATGTCCATTTCAGTAATTTCACATAAAGATATTATTGTTAAAAAAATTACATAATATCTGCGATGGGAAGAGCAAAAAATGCGGTGCCAATATAACTAAAAAAAAAAATCTTTGAGGATACTTTTTAGGGGTGTAATGGTTCGGTTAACCGGTCATATTGGGAAAACCGTTAACCGAACCGTAACCGCGGTTTTCTATCTTTCAAAACCGTAACCGTAACCCTATCCACAAAAACCGTGGAAAATCGAACCGTGGTTAACCGTATTAGATGGTTCGGTTACGGTTAATAACCATGAAGCTGGCAATAAAAACACCAAGATGAACAGCCAAAGAACATAAAATAAGCACCAGAACCAACAAGTTGGCAGTGCAATCACTGGTAATCTAGTGATTGAACATTTTCAATATAGTAGATTCTGCTCTAGGCTATCCACCACCACACAGACACAGAAAAGATCAAAGGGTGTGTGGTGTTAAAACACACAGAGAGTTACAATTTAGAAACTTTTACAATTCAGGACCTGTTAGAAGTTGGGATTAACATAGATAAATAAGCAATCTAACCACCTTTCCAAATTAACATACAAAGACTACCATCAGTAAGCACTGCTACTATCCCCATTCCCCACTCAAATCTGAATTGGGCAAAACAACACAGTGTATAAACAAACCATTAACAAACTACCCATGCAAGGGACATGTTTTCACCTAAAAACATAAACCCATTTCAATATAGACATTGGTAGAAAATTCAGCAATGAAGAGAAGGCTCATCTAAGGGAGAAAATTCAGCCCCAGCCATGCATAAAGCTAAATTCTGTTCTACAATACATTGTACTAATAAGGGGAAAAGGGGGTCAGTTTTCCATCTTCTGCGCAAACAAAAGAAAATAGTTTCGAATGTCATTCTATATAAATTACAAGCAAAGAGAAGAAACTCGGCTGCACGAGTGAGAGAAACAAGTAAAAGCATTTACAATGAGGTATCCAAAAATACAAAACATCCTGAGAAGGAAACTCTTAAGACAATCCTATGACGATTGAAACCCTGTCAAGAAACCCATTAGAATCCCACCCAAAGCCCCATTGAAACCCATTAAAACCCCAATCAAAATCCCATTTTTTTATTCGACCTCAGTGTGTGATGGAAAAGGGCCAAGATGAAAAAAAGACAAGGGAGTGTACCTGCTACACGGGAGGCATAGCGTGAGGCGAAGGAGGAAGGTGAAGGCGCTGCGGGTGTCCGGGGGCTGCTGCGTGCGTGCGTGCGTTTGGCGGAGGAAGATGGAGATGGTGGTGCGAGAGATGGGTTGCAGGGAGAGGTGAGATGGGTTGCGCAGGATGAAAAGCATCGCGCGATGGAGGATGGGAGATGGAGATGGAGGCAAACGAAGCAGGAGATGGAGAGGGTGGTGGGCGATGGAGAGATCTGATGGAGAGGCTAAAAGGGATAGATGGGAGCTCATAGAGGCCGGCTGGAGTTGAGGGACTGAAAGGGGTTTAGGGTTTCGATTTGCTTCTTATAAATATAAGGAAATATTTCATTCAGCCCCCTCTTTTTTTTCTTTTATTTGTAAATGGTATGGTTAACCGCATACGGTTAACCGAACCGTATTATACGGTTCGGTTCGGTTAATAACCGTGAATTATTACGGAAAACTGCAACCGAACCGAACCATACGGTTTTTTTATTTCATTAACCGTAACTGAACCGTGAAAAGTGGTTATTAACCGCGGTTCGGTTCGGTTCGGTTTGGTTCGGTTAGACGATTTTCCGGTTTTTTTTTACACCCCTAATACTTTTACCCTTTGTTTGTTTGCAAAAATCAAGTAAATCATCTCCAAGTTTTTAAGGAGAGTTTTTCCCTTCAAAAGAGTGGTTTCACTCTTACGACACTTTGAAATAGGAGTTGATGGCACTTTATTTACATTTAAAAATATGATGTACGCAATCTTTTGGTTAGACCAACTGCTATTAGAATCAGATTTGGGGAAAATCCACATAAAAATACATTTATTCCGAACAATATGAATAGTTGTCTATTAACCTTTTGATAGCATTGGTTAATGGTTATAAATGGTGTGCTCACAAACATCTATTTTTACCACAGGTATTACAACCCATCAAATGATAACAAGTAACTAAGCAACTAAGCAATGGATTTTAAACTATCCATGTCTACTGTAGCTATTGTGGCCCATTAAATGATCATAAGTAACCAACGAACATATTTATATTAATTAATAATGGGTAGATTGGTTTATACCTAATAAATCCAACTCTGATTAGAGTGAGATACAACTCTCAGTCTTAATATAAGTAGTAAAGGGTTATTTTGAGTAAATTGTATTCATTATGGTAGTCCTATTATTTTTATATTTAAATTGTCCTCGAAGTTTTGAACAATTATATTTTAAAAATATTAAAGGAATGGTCAAATCTATATTTTTGTAGACATATAAGTAAAAAAATAATAATAAATTTATTTTTAAATGATAAGTTAAAAAATAACAAATCTAAAAAATATTATCAATCGCCTCTATAAAAGAAATCCCTGTTCTGCCCGTTGTTGGTCAACTATTACTTCCCCCTCTTGAAAGAAAATTTTGGTATGCCACTTCAGCTATGTGATCTTATGCTGCACGTCCCTTGATGAATTTGTGTCAAATTCTAATAATAATATTTGCTACTTAGCTATTCATTACGAAGGTCACTGGCTTCTCCAAAAATATTTTAGGAGATTCATTCTTAGTATAGGTTTTATGGTTGCACTATAATATCTAAGTTACTAGGTGGCCCAAACTAAAGGTAGACAAGTTCTTTTTATTAAATTTCTAATCATTCCTACCAAAACATCGAGACGTCAATAGAGGCAGCATAAATATTTTTCAATATTCTCCCTTGGGTGGAGTCCACTCCTCAACACTATGCACTGGTACTTTATTTTCTAAGGCGGAAAAGACTTAATTAGCATGGCTGAGTAATCTGATGTTTAATTTACGAACTTAGATCTCAATGGGCTAAAACATAAATACCATTTCAATCATCTTGAAAAATAACTTTTTGTTGACGTACAATAATAATAATAATTCAGATGAATGTATACAAAAGATATAGCATTTGGAAGTTGAAGGGGTCAAAATGAAGGAAAAATGAGGACACAAGGCATGGTTGCATTATGCCTCCATTCTCGTCGTGCCCATAAATTAAAATGGGATGAATGTTTAAATTATTACAATCTACTCTTCAAGAGCCTTTCAATGGTCTATAATGTGGATATTGGCAAACGAAAAAATCTCGCATCCGAAATTCAATGTTGTGAAGGGATGCCTATTAAATTTCTTCAACTAACCATTCCTATAAAATTCTTGAGATGTTAGTAAAGGTAGCATAAATATTCTTCAATACTACCGTTTGGGTGGAACCTTGTCTGCATGCTTTTGCAACATGTACATTTTCATGCTGAGTCATTCCTTGTGAGGTTCAAACTTGCGATCGGCTGTCCCTCATGCCATATTAAAATTCCTTATCTAACCATTCATATCAAACCCCAAATATATTAGTAGATGCATCATAAATACTTTTCAATAGTGCCTGATGTCTAGTGCAATGGCACACGAGACTCAAAAAAGTTTCTTTCTTGAAGTTTCTTGTAAACCAAGAATTACATTTATACTAGAAGCACGTTTGACAAACTTTCGAGGAGAGGATTTCCCGCGCTTGTTTGCACTCTTGTGGAAAATCCTTATTTGGTTCAACACGGAAAAAGGCTAATAGGAATCCTCTCTTCTTTGCTTCGAATTATTCTCACGGTTAGACCTCCCCCTTTTGATTTCGTAAATCCACGAATGGTAAAAAAAGCGGAGTTGCAGTGACTTAGGCGTAACTTAGAGGTTACCGGTTTTGTGATTGAAAATCTATTTTTTGGGTCCTACAATTAAGACACAAACCGTTAATCATGTTTAAAAAGCCCAAAATGACCATGTGATCAAATCTCAGACGTTGATCGCTCATATATTTTGAGATATTTGCAAAAAAAAACCCCAAATTGGTGGATCTCAATTCTTGGACTTCTGCTGGCCACTTTTGTAAGATCCGAACAGTTAAATTTCTTTTAGGGCATAAAACGGCTATGAGGTCAAATTTGAAAGCCTAATTCATCATTGATTTTGATAAAAATCACAAAAAAAAAAAAAAAAAAAAAACTCAAAACCGAATATTCAACTTTACACAATGCAAAAAATGCGATTCTCCAGCAGTCATGTATTTTCAATGTTTTGGTTCATGTGGGATCCAAAATCATGATCCAAACCATGAATCATCTCCGGAAGCCCAAACACAGCTAGGAGCTCAATTTTTAGCCTTTGATCCTTTCTAGATTTTGAGATATTTGCAAATAGTCCAAACCATAAATTATTAAAATTTTTAATTCCTGTGGGTTCCCTTTACAAGATCCGAACCGTTCAAATGCTTTAAATGGCCATAAAAGACTAGGTAGTGAAATTTGAAATTAGATTTTTCATGAATTTTGAGAAATTCTCAAAAAATTACAACCATTAGATCACACATCCAACATATAGTAGGAATCCTCTCCGTTTACCAAACTTGAAACTTTTCTTATAAATCTTTTTTGAGAATATCTTGGTTCCAGGAGATGGAGGGGATATTCTATTTCTATTTTTCCAAATGTGCCTTAGAGTAATGGATGATATCCTAGCATTATCATTTTGTCCTAGGACTAATGTTATGACAGTTTCAATTGTAAAGAGAATATTCTCCGAAAGCTTAGATGCATGTATATCAATGGGAGGTTTGTAGATGGAGAATATATATATCGATAACCCATGTGGAGAATATATATCGATAACGTGCAATCAAATTTATGGGGCTGTTTAGATGCATGTCTATCAATGGGAGGTTTGTAGATGGAAAGGTCTCCTAATGACCACAGAGGTTGATATTACTAGATTGTTGTATCCCCTTTTTTAACAATCATAAATTTTAATGGTGTCTTCATTGTAGATCCTTTTGAGATTTAATCAAATAGTTAGTGAAGATTTTGTGATTGTAAACTTTGACCTGATGCCAGATCATGCGAGGACCAAAATATCGAAGGGACTGCACTGATGAGGGCCCAAGGGGGCCTCTTAGAGTTGGACTGCACATTCAATCTGCTTGTAGCAGAATATTTTTCTCAACTGATGATACACTAAGAGAAGAGGTGTCATCCTTTTACGGGGGATTTAACAAATTCAATTGAAACACTCAACTACATTTGTACATTCTTGATGGATACTCTTCCCTTTTGGCATAACTTGTAAACTAGCAACAAGGGCCCAAGCTAAGCTCGAGCCAAAAAAATATATTTAAAATTATTATTTTCTTTAAAATATTATTGATAAAATATAAATCAATAACAAAGGCCCGTGCTTAATAAATGTATTTATATTTGGTGTTTTCAAGGGAATATTATTGATACAAATAAATTAACAAAATAAATCTACTATTAATCATCAAGGGAATGATTCTTGGGTTCACCCATAAAATATATTAGTGGGGCCAAGCTTCACCTCAAGTAGACTTAAACGCACCAATGTTTTTTTTTTTTTTTTTGCACTTTAGAATTTTATAAGAGGACCCACTCATAAAATTTTAATGTGGCAATAAAATCAATGTCATAAATTCATTGTGGGTCAAGTTTCACTTCAATCAAAATTAAGCCTATCATTGAAGAACCACACTATAAGATTAATGTTCAATGAAGCAATGCTATAAGTTTATTGTAGGGCCAAGTTTTACTTAAATTAGACTTAAGCCCACCATTGTGCGCAGTTGATTTTATAAGAGGGAACCCCCACCAACATATTTTTTCAGAAATTTCAATGTTACTATGAATGTAATATTATAAATCCATCAGTAGGCCCTTTATAAAATCTATAATATTTTTTAAAATTATCAACATAAGTTTCATTCCAGGAACACCACTTGATCATATTATGTGTCCCACTCATCAATGTCTAAATAATATGGAGAGATTTTTGCCCTATTAGTAGGAGAGATTTTAGGGGAGTTAACAAGAGGGATTAAAGAGATATTTATTGTGATTTACCTAAAAAAAATCAGCTATGATGCCACATGGCGCCCATCATAACACTTACGTGGCACGTTGAAGTTTGAGAGCATTGGCGTGGCACGATCCAATATTGCTTTAATATATATAAAGGTGATATCTACAAGTGAATTCTTCTACAATAATCCCCTTATTAAACCCCTCCTAACAAAATTTTAAGACATTTGGAAGCATCATGAAAACGGCTTTTCAACTAATCAAGTTCCGTTTCTTTCTCATTTAAATGAGCTTTAGCTTGCTGCCCAGGCTGTGGGCATATTATATCTTGTTAAATTTGCTAGTTTCCTTCTTGTTTTGAAAGGGGTTTGCCCCCTTCGAAATCTCTTTCATCTATTCGATGATAGGATTTCCTTTTGTACTCTATTATTATTTTTGAAAATGAGGAACTCACTTACTCTTTTTAAAAGGAAAAAAAAAAAGACAGTAGCCTAGCCCCAACATATAAAAAAAGGGAAATTCTATATGCACCACTGAAAATGATGAATACACCCACATTCTGAACACACCACACACATTTTATGTTTAAAACCGTTTTGCTGAGCCCACCCACCAAAATACCCAAACTGCCCCGTGTAAGGTCCCGTCCCGAGTTAATCGAGATTAACTCTAGTTAATTGATGTTAATGCTAGTTAACCATGTTTACCTAGACTAATGGTGATTGATGACTAAACTCAATGGAGTTAGTCCCAAATTAGTGTAATGATCTGATAATGAGGAGATTAAGTGAATTGATTGAGCTAATAATGGTTTATGACCAAATGATATGGAATAAGCCTCAAATGAATGAATTAGGCTTAATGGAATGGTAAGGAATGGATTTGCATGGTTTGAAGGAAGTTTTAGACTCAAACATAGAAATGAAGGACTTTTGTGTAAATACGTATTTTCGCGTATTTCGTCGAATACGGAAACCCGTGATACCAACACGCGTATCTCGACGAGTACGTCAACTTTCATAATACGCTCGAAGTCGTTTGACGAGAGTCTGGTCAAATGACCATTCATTTGACTTAAATTGTAATTTGGTGAGATTAGTGGACTTAGATACAATTAATTAGCTTATATAAGCTAAAGTAACTCTAATGAGATCATTCATCTCATTTTCAAAGCTTTCCAAACCCTAGGCAACCATTTCCTCTTGCTTTTCTCTTCTTTCCTTCCAATCTCACTCAATCAAGTGTCAAACAAGGACTTACAAGTGTTTTCAAGAAGCCTTCATCCTTCTCTTCATCTTCCCCAAGTTTATTTTCGAATTGTGAAATAGTGAAGTGTGGATTCAAGGTTTCTTCTTGGAATCAAGCTCAAGAAAGAGGTTTTCATCCAACTAACCTTCACTAGAGGCAAGTACATATGTATTCTTATGAATTATAGAGTTTTAGAATGGATGGAGTTCATTTGACTCAAATCCTTGAGTTTTACTTCAGAAAATCTGAAGCTTAGAACTTAGCTTCTGGGCATGTGTCGGTCGACCGACGGTCAACCGGCGAGTGAACCGACAGCTCTGGGAGCTGTCTCGGAGAGTTTCAGCTCTCTGGAATTCTGACCGACATTGTGTCGGTCAGCCTATATGGAAGTGTCGGTCGACCGACAGGTGGACCGACGGACTAACCGACAGATCTGGAAATCTGTCTCAGTTAATTCCAGCTCTCTGGAATTCGAACCGACAATATGTCGGTTAACCGACGTGGTGTCTTCGGTCAGCTGACATCTGATCGAGGCTTGACCAACAGAAGTGTCAGAGAATGGACTGGAAATCCAGCTTCTGAAATTTGAACCGACAAAGTGTCGGTTAGCCGACATGCCAACCGACGTTGTGTTGTCGGTCAGCCGACAGGCCAACCGATAGCTGAGTCAAACTCAAAGAAATTATGGGAATGAAGCCTAAGTTGCACAGGCTATTCCATGTGAATATCTAAGCCTACATAGGTGTTAGCGAAGGTCGTCTCAATGTACAAATCAAATACATAAAGTGATATTCATCGAAAAGAACACGTACATTGGATAACTAACGCTTCACTCGTTTGTTTGGCTTAGAAGTGTGAATAGAATTGATTAGAAATGAATAGAATCCTTGAAGTGACATAGAGATGAACTTCACTGACAAATGTACGAACTGACATAATGCACGCATTGAATTAATGTAATGAAATGAATAGTCACTAAGTAAAGTGAATAAATGAATGATTCCTACTGCAGTAGATGTTGAGGCGTTCCGGAGCCTCGTGGAATGCCAGTGCTCTCTGATCAAGACACTGGAAAATTTCCACCATTTGTGATAAATCATGTAATGAAAAGTGAAACAATCTTGAAGCCTCGGCCCTGAATGGTTTGCCCTTCCACCTTGTGCTTACACTTCTTCCGTTAGAAGACACGAAATGACATAAAATGAAATGAATTGACATAGATATTGTTATTGAACTGGATTAGGTTATATAGAACTGTTTAGTTCTTGTATTGGTGAATACTGATATAGAACTGATAAATAACATGAGAATTCATGAAAATACATGTATCTTGTTGAACCGTCGTGTTCATTTGTTATTGATGATGTCACAGGCCCTGATGCCCGTGCCGGTCTTGCCGAGGCCGCGCCGCCTGCGAAGGAGGCCCGTTCGTTACCTCCAGGAGGTTTAGCAGAGTGGGCGTAGTCGGAGGGCGAATGCAAACAATTACTTTTGTAATAACTAATTTTGAGATGTAAATAGATACCAACTGCATTGTATTTTGAATGTGCAGTGTTGGTTTTAGTAAACTGTGATTTTGTATAAATGAGCTTTACTTTTGATGTAAGGTTAAATTATCGTCAATGTATATATATATATTCCGCAAATTGTACATTGGCAGGTTTAGTGATTTGATATCCCTTGTGAGTCTTGTCTTAATTTCGGTTAATTCAGGATTTACGGGAGTAAGTATGGTATCGCGACTCGGGGGTCCGTCCGAAGTAATCCGATCTCGGGCCCAGGTCGTGACACCCCGCCACACCTCTCCTTCTCCATTCCCTCGTCGACTTGTTTCAAATTTGGCATAACCCCAGCGATTTCTTCTCCATTCCCTCGTCGACGGAAAACAGCCTTCTTCTCCACTGCGAGCTTCACCTTCTTCTTCTTCGTCTTGTTCATAAAAAGGTAAGGTTGACTTCTTCTTCTTCGTTACAGTTTTCCATTCATTTTCACCTTTTTTTTTTTTAGGTTTTAATGGATGCATTTAGGTTGTAATCTATGCATTTAGGTTGTATTTTCACCTACTTAGTTAGAGCACTTGTATGGGATTTTTTTTCTTGCAAAATATGGATGGGAGTTTCAAACTAAAATTTTTTTCATTCCCATTTTTTCTTTTTCTCGTACGCGAACTACTCGGCAAACCAGAAGTGTGTAGATTCATTCTGCATGGCATATTAATACCGTGCATTTAATAAATGCACGGCAGACTTTTCCCATGCATATCTATGCCGTGCAAAGTAAATATGCACGGAAAATTTTGGCCGTGCATTTATTAAGTGCACGGTATTAATATGCCGTGCAGAATGAATCTGCACAGTTATATTAACCGAGCAATAGTAATATATTTTTTATAACACTGTTTGATTTTCATTTTGAACAGATTAGAATATGCTTAGAAGACCTGCTCGTCGCGGTGGCAGCTCACTTTCGATAGGTGGACGGGCTAGTTCTTCTAGCGAGCCATCCAGAGTTAGGACGAAGATCGGTGTCGCACGACCGCCGCGTCGCCGAGGTGTTCACGCTAGTATTTCAACTGCTGTTCGTCAACGACCAACGGCATCTGAACGAAGACGTAAATTGCGACAGGATCCACTCCCGGAGTCGTCAGAGGAGGATTCCTCAGAGGAGGAGGCACAGCCGTCCACTCCTCTTGCAACGGCAGCAAGGGAGGACCATTCATCAGACCAGGCACAACCATCCAGTCCTCCCACAGCAGCGGCGGGGGATGGTCCTATCCCCGGCGGTCCGGCCGATTTATCGGTAATTCCGAGTTTTAGGACGCACGTAGCCATACCCATATGGCACGGGGAGGTACATTTGCATTTTGTTAATGTTTGAATTAATTGTTTTTCAAATGAGATGTATTGAATTCTATAAATTGAGCTATATTAATGAAGAGTTCTATTTGTAATGTGCAGGATCGTGATCCGTTCAAGTGTATCAATCATTGGCGAGGGCTAAAGGATTGGTACATACCTCGGCCCAGGGATGGGGCCGATGTCGAAGCTCCTCGCTTTCGTGCGATTATAGAAGAGTCTAGACTGGCAGAGTTGAAGGATTTGTCTTACCGATATATCTCCTGCCCTCTGGTATCCAGCTTCGTAGAGAGGTGGCAGTCCGAGACCAATACCTTCCACATGCCATTTGGTGAGATGACGATCACCTTAGATGATGTGGGTACTCTCCTTGGCATCCCGGTAACGGGACTGCCCGTCCACGCATCGACCAGTATGAGATTTACAGAACAGGTCGATTTACCTGAACATCGATTGGGAGTTGATAGGGCAACTGCGTCAGCTGAGTTGAGAGTGGCGCGTGGTGGGGTAGTGAGAATGTCCTGGATTAAACGGGTGTACGGCGATGTGACTCCCAGGTCATCTGTTGAGCAGATAGAGTGTGCAGCTAGAGGCTATCTCCTGTATCTATTAGGCTGCACACTCTTCATCGATAAGTCGTCCACCCGAGTCCCCATTGCCTACTATCTTTACTGATGGACTTGGGACAGGTCCGTCATTATGCATGGGGGGCTGCCGCGCTTGCGTATCTTTATCGCCAACTGGGAACCGCTACGAGGGCAGATGTGAAACAGATTGCTGGTTATCTGACACTGCTCACGGTAAATGTGTAAATCCCTTTGAATACTCGTACGATATTATTTAAATTTGTATAATTAATAATAACTATCTTTTTGCAGTCTTGGATGTACGAGCACTTCTCATTTGCCCGTCCTCCTGCTTCATGGGGATTTGAACCTGCAATGCCTCATGCAGTTCGGTGGAATCCTGGTCAAGATTCCGGGATTGCAAGGGAGAATGTCAAGCTGCTGCGGGAGAGACTGGATGACTTACATCCGAGTGAGGTGAGATGCTAATAGATATGTTGGTATCTATTTTAAGTTATTTCAATGATCTCTAGTCCTTAATATAATATTAATTAGTTGTTTCATTTACTTGGCATAGGTGGCTTGGGAACCGTATATTGGTGCCAGGACCTAGCATCCATTCCATCAAAGTTCTTTCTTCTGTGGTTGCTTGAGGGCACTAGATGTGATTGAACCCTACCACCCACAGAGGGTTCTTTGTCAGTTTGGATATATTCAGACCATTCCACCAGCACCGCTCGCGCCACTTCGTGTGTCTCGTGGATCTTCAGCTGTGCAATACAAGGTATCCTACAAATTCCTTGACCAGTATTGGGAGCCTTGGGAGGATCATGTATTATTCGCAGCACACCGCGGCCATCGAGTGCAACACGCATGGGAATGCGCACCCGACTACATGGAGTGGTTTGTTAGGATTTCACATCCCCGGGTATAGAATCCCGATCGTCACTCCCATTATCATCCTAATGAGGATCAAGATGACCCGACTCCATCAGTGGTGAGCGTTTGAGTTTTCAAAGTAGCATTATGTTTCCATTTTAAAAGTTATGATTCTCTTAAGTATTGACACAATTAGTTGTTTCTTACAGATCCATCGAGTGAGGGATAGTATCCGAGCTGCGATTGCACGACCCGGTCAGCCTGCTGATTTTTATTATCGGGCATTGCATACCACGCTGGAGATCCTGGATGGCGTACCGGTGACGTACCGACGACGTACGCAGCCGTGATATCACTTGGTGTTGTTAGATTTTGTCTTTACATTAATGAAGAATTTTGGAGTTTGTAATTTTTTGGTTGAAACATGACGTACTTGTATGAGGTTGAGGCTACTTTTTGATAGCCGTGATGTAATTCCCATTTTTATGTAAATGATCACTTTTAAATAGCTATGTACTTTTTTTCAAATGGATGAATTTAAGGATCCTTTTTGATAGCTCTCCTATAATGGATGAATTTTTTTATTTTGTGATGATTGTATAGTATACACTTGTATGCAATTTCGTGGGCTTTCATAAACTAAGAAGTTAGGCAAAATGGAATGAAATGGATAATGGTCTGCACGGCCAACATGTAATGTGCAGACCATATTCTGCACGACACATTCTGGACAGAACATATTAGCCGTGCAGAACTGGTTCTGCACATTACACTGCACATTACATGTTGGCCGAGCAGAACATGTTTTGCACAAAACTTTTAAACCGAGCATGTATAATTCAATAGCCATCAGATAACAAAATAACACTAATAAATAAATTGATCATCGTAATCACCAACATTCAACGTTCCATTATATAATTCATTTAATTACATCAAATTTTATTCAGTTCTAATCAATCGCTATCAAGATTCACCGACTCTTGTGTTGCTACACTGTTTCCAAAAATTTCTCTGAATTGCTCGATGCTCTTTGCATATGGGAGTTGCCATCCGTCTGCATCAGGATGGTGATGTCTATGCAAATTTGTTGCAATGGGAGGCATGGGTGCTTCTGGTTTCATGAAGACCTGAACATAATGGTTTCCATTGACAAAACCAATCGCGATGATTCTGCGATCACTTGGTGGAATCGGGGATGACATCAAAGGCAAGAAAGTCAGGCACTGTTGCAATGAAAGAAGGACCAATACAGCGTTATAATATGAAGATATCAAGTGACCCATATCCGGCATTGTCATCCACCGATCAAATGAAAGATTACTTTCAAAGTAAGACAATGCGTAGTACAGCTCTCCAACTCGGTCCTCTCCTCCATAGACCAATGTATAATAATAATGATACATCTGCAACTCATTGCTCAAGTCCAATCTAACCTGCCTCCAACTATCCTCGCCCATGCCAAGAAGACCAGCTATAGCTCTGAAACCACAGTTACCATCAGCTGCGACATCCTTAATAGTGAGGATGTAGGGTCCCAAAGACTGAGGGAGCAAATGAAAAAATGTAATTGATCGAGTGCGACGGACACTAATCTTCTCTTTCTTCTTCGTCACAACTGTACTACTTAATATAATAGGAACACTCTCTTTCATCCCTACTGCATATTCGAAAGCAGACGGCTCACGAGTCGTAGACCGATCCAACTTCTTCTTCTTCGATGATGACCGACCGCGAGTATTCAATTTAACGTCCGGTTCAATAAGAGGTGTAGATGAAGGACTAGCTAATTCTCTCAATTTCTTCAGTAATTGAATTTTTCCCGCCTCGTCACTACTCCGAAATTTCTTAGCGATCAAGTCAAACTCATAAGTTGTGGTCAACTTAGGGGGTTTGTTCATCTTAGTGCTCTCTAAATTGAGCTTCTGCCAAAATTGATATACACATCTCAACGGTATATGAGAACCTTTCCTTATATACTCTGCAATTTCATGTGCACATGGTAAACCATGGGTCCGTTGTACGATGCACCCACATGCCTCCGAATCTGAATCAATATCACCAGCTCTTATCGACTCATTTAACACTATATCCAAAGCATTCCTTGATACAAATCCTCTCAACTCACGGAACAGTGCCGGTTTGAACTTATGTTGTACAGTGTTCAAACTCTTTTCAAAAGAAGCCTTTATTTCGGTAAATAGCAACTCAAGCAGGGCATGGATAACCTGCCAGGACAAATCAAAACTACAGCTTGATGTACCCAGGTGTCTCTTTAATTTTGTGTGTGCACTCTTGGCCTTGTTAGTAGTGGCGTTGCCAAAGTGCATATTTTGATCCGTCCAAACAGCCACAAATTGCTCCTTATACTTATTCAACCACGAGTTCTTCATATAATCAACAGCATGAGGATACCCGCAAAAATTCCGTTCCAAAGCACTTAGAAGTTGAATATAGTCACTTTCAGTTGGAGAGACTACCAACATGTTCCAACAAGAGATAAATGCATCCCATCCGTCGTTGGTCTCAAAGAACTTCTTACAGTTTGCCAAGATGTTCCTAGAAATATGCCACCTGCATAATAAGTTTGCTGCATTCGGAAATACAACTTTTATTGCATTCATGAGCGCTAACTCTCTGTCTGTGACAATCACACGTGGCATAATGCATCCATCCATTAAATCCTTAAGCCTCTCCAAAGCCCATCTATAATTGGCCTCCTTCTCTGATTCAAGGTACACAAAGGCAACGGAGAACGTCAGTTGGGTAGATGTGACACCAACAATCTCAAGCAATGGAAGTCGATATCTATTGGTCTTGTACGTGGAATCCATTATCAAAACTTCTGGAAATGCACGTAGTAACTGAATAGATGACGGATGTGCCCATAATAGGTCCAAGATAGCATCTATAGCATCATTGCTAGTGTTATACTCAATGTACTTGTTCTTCTCCAAATGCATCATGAGTTGCTGCATCTGTGATCGACCGGCCATCTCTGTCACCCTAAACTTTTGACGAGCATTGTAAATACTCTTCATCGTAGTGGTGTTGTGCACATTCCTTTCCTGCAGTGTTCGAAGGATGTTCCTTGGCTTCACCAGACTCTTAGACATATCAATCAAACCATTAATCTCTTCCGTAGAAAGCCTCCCAGCAAACGAGTGCCCCTCGAGATATTGTACGTTTGGATGATTGTGTACCCCACAAACCACTATTAACATCCAATCATCGTCAGTTGCCAACTTTCGACCCTTCAAAGTGAAAGGGCAATTACACTTCTTTGTTCCCATTGCCTTGTTAGGATTTTTCTTTTCGTAGATCTTCGATGAAGCCCTGTAACAACCACTTCTCTCACAAGTTAAAACTATTATCGGTTTCCTACCATCTCCACCAGCATCTGAAGTTTTGATTACAGTTACCAAGCTATGTTTCTTTCCAACATCTCGTGTCCATTGGATTAGATCCTCTCGGCTTTTGAATATCGTGTCAGTTGTGAAGACATTGGTAAAATCGAGAGAGCACTAACTTGCACCAGTTGAGTCAATCTCCTGAAAATATGATCACAAAATTATTAGTTAATTAGTGCACGGTCCTGTAGAACCGTGCAAAACAATTCTGCACGGCACATTGCAACCGTGCATTATTATTTTGCACGTCACATTTCAACCATGCAATATTATATTGCACGGTTCAGTGTGGCCGTGCAAAAAAACATTGCACGGTTGCAATGTGCCGTGCAGAATTGTTTTGCACGGTTCTGGAATACCGAGCATATCGCGGGAAAACTGAATGACAAGCTAGAAATGAAGTAAGAGAGTATACATCCTCTTCGTAGATTGTCAGTTGCTTGTCCATGTTGAAAATGCCTGCTTTCAGTAGACAATGTGTCCCGGGGAGATGAGTACTTTCAATGGTTGAATTAGATGATGAGACTTACGGATACTTTAAAAAGGTTGAAGAAGATGATGAGGAAAGAGATGCACATCAACGGGCGTGAATGAGTGCGGAGGAACGGTTACGAAACAATGGATGAAAGGGAGAATGAAGAAGAAGAAGAAGAAGAAGAGGAGGAATAGGAGATGAGACAGCTCGCCCCCATTGCAGACGAACCAAAGGAAGATGAGAGGAGGTTGATGGTGAAGGACAATTTCGTCATTTCACTAGAGGGCAATTTGGTAATTAAAAAAAAACTTAAGTGTGGGTGTATTCATCAATTTCTGTGGTGCATATAGAATTTCCCATAAAAAAAAGGAGATAACAAGCATGGGTCCCACCAATTTCACGGGGATATAGGTGTACCCACGTGGGAGGTATGGATTCATCATTAGTAGGTCCCACTTTAGGGCCCAAAGAAGAACACTGTCCCTCCCCTCCTTCGCACCAGCATTCGCCGATGAAAAAGGGTTTTGTGCAGCCACAGCCAGTCAGTGATAGCATCTATTTTGTAGGCTGATCAATCAAGGTGTGAAGCAAGCAATGGGGTCGGGCCTAGAACAGACCTTGCTGGACGGAAAGCTTCTTCGCCAGGTTAACTCCTTGATCGTTGCTCATCTCCACGATCAAAATCTCAACCAGGCAAGTCATCTTCTTATCTCCACTCTTGACCCTTTTGATGCAATTGAAATCTTCATACAACTTTTTCGCTCTGTTTTCATTTAGACCCTTTGGCTGCATTTGATATAGAGCAGAAATTGGATTGTCCTACAGGCTTTTTTTTTTTCCTGTATCGGGTTCAAGCTTTAAGATTTCTACTATGAAACTGAAAAAAAAAAAAAAAAGATGTCCAAAAACTCCTATTTATGGAAAATGAAAGTGAGCTCTCTCTGTATTTGTGTTTGCATATGAGAGAGAGAGAGAGAGAGAGAGAGAGAGTGTTACAATGAAGACACTCACTAAAGGAATGAAACTATGAGAGGAAGACATAAAGGTAACACTGGAAAAAGGAGTTATTGATATCAAACAACAAGTATCCACCTTTGAAGTGGGAAAAAAAGTTATATTATAGAAAGCACATCTATATGTAAGGTGCACTTTCAAACTTATTTGTGTATTATTGGTTTTGTCTATTCTCCATCATAGAATCATCAAATCTTCATAATTGCAATCTTATCCCATTTATGTAGGGTTGTTTCTACAAGTTTTTATCTTCTACACAGCCGTATTTATAGCTATGATCTCTGCAACTCTGCATTCTAGTTTCTGATATGTTTTCCTCCTTATCTAACCCAAGGTCTTCATTTATCTCGCCGCCTCCGGACGTCATCATCACCACTAGTTTCATCCTAGCTAGGACCATTTTTATTTCTCATCTGGATATTTCGTCGATCATTCTTTGATTTTGTTTTTAAATCATAATTTTACATAATTTGCATATTCCTATTTAAAAGGTCTTTAAAATACAAATTTTCATTTATCTATCCTCTCATTTTAATCTTTCATGCACCTTACAAAATCAAGATCTCTTGTTTTACTTTCTCTTATATTGGTTAGCGTATAGATCCACTTATCTTTCTCCATAGTTCCCAACTGTGCATACAAGTTGTCAAGATCTCTTTGTTTTCCTTTCTCTTATCTTGGTTAGTGTATAGATCCACTTATCTTTCTCCATAGTTCCCAACTGTGCATACAAGTTGTCATAGTCTTTGTATTTGGCTTTGCCTACAACTTCTTTATTTTTTTTTTTTTACCATTTTTTTTTTTTGTGAACTTCTACCTTTCTAAGTATTCTATAGTTATTTTTTTTTGTGATTTAGCAAATATTGTTGCTCTTTTCATCAATATTGCCTGAATTTTGTGCTTTCTTCAATCTGGACAGTGGACGATTTTACCTTTTCACTTTATTATTATTATTGTTATTACTATTATAATCATTATTATTTTGAAAATGAATTATTTACCATTTACAGGTTGCAAATGCAGTTGCTTCAGCAACTATGACGCCATTGACTGTTGAACACCCTCCCAACAAGCTTCTAGATCTTGTCTCCAAGGTTTATACTTTGGTGCTTGAACTCAATGCCTTGTTCATGGTGTCTGTTGGGTTTTTTTAGTTAATGTGTACTGGCCTGTTACAGGGACTCGCCATGGAGAGAGACGAGGCATCAAAGGGAATTGCTCCTACTCCTCTCTATGATTCTTCAATGGCGATTCCTGCTGGATATGGTTCAATCCCTCCTCCACGAAGCCATGCTGTTGATTTCAGGTTAAATAAATACTACAACTTTATTGTTTTTTCTGTATTCTTTTTCTCAAAGTTGTTTAAATTTTAAACCCTTAATTTAAATACCATATACATGTTTAAGTATTACGAAATTTTTTGAAGTTTTACTGTTTAAGAAAAGATTTTTTAGTATGCAGTAATTTGTTAGTGGTTGCGCAATAATATTCTAAAAGATCACTATTAATAAATAGAGGCTATACAGTATAAGAGGTATACACTGTAGAAAAAAAGAAAGCCAGGAAGGAAAAGAGCCAAAACAGAGAGATCCTAATCCCCGACCCAAAAAGAGAAAAAAACTATCCCATAATTACATAATTACAAAGCTAACACATTTAAAGACAAGTTCGGGTGAGGCACTTCCTCTTTAGCTTCGGTGTTGGCACTGCAATCAATGTGAGAGGTGGAGACTTGAATGTGATCCAAATTTCATCCGCAACTGCCGCCTACTTCCCATGAGCTTTAACTTCATCAGAAGCCCACCAAATGGCACAAAGAGTTCAATAACTAACTTTAAGAGAGATAAACCGATGATCTTCACGAAGTCCAGTCCTATGGGCCAAAAACTTAGCTTCATTGGCCAAACAAATCTCTGCATACCCTGAAAAAGTTAATGCGGTGTGACCCAAACCATTCCTGATAATACCTACCACACCTGCTGACCCCGAATTACCATAGGCACTACAGTTGAAATTAAGTTTCAGACCCAAAAAAGATAGGACGGTATGGTCCAAACCATTCCTGATAGTACCTCCCTGCCAACCCCGAATTACCATAGATACTACAGTTGAAATTAAGCATAAGACCATCTAGGGGAGTGGGAGGCCAGCTGTGGATAGCATGAAATACAGCCAGGGTGGAGAGAGTCACCTCTTTCCAGTTTCTGAAGATCATATCTATTGGAAAATCTCAAAAACAGGGAAGTAGGAAGACACACAATGCCACAAGAGGTCTAACCTTGTCGAACCAAAACCTCACTGGAATTTTTACATTCAAAGCAAATGACAATTTCTCTCACCAAATAGACCAAACAGTAGCCTTGAAAGAAGCCCTTCACATATTATGGCGCCTTCAAGGTCCCACCTCACATTCCAAGCAGCAAAAAGATGAAACAATGAAGAAGGAAGAGCCCTCTTGTAATCAAACCAGCTAAAGATAAGACTTCCATAAGAACTGAGCGAAACTGCAGTTAAGGAACAAGTGGTTCACAGATTTAGCTTCCACCAAGCACATGGGTGATGGGACAGACATTAACAATAGTCATTTTCAGCCGCAGAAGGTTATACATAGTCACCATATTTCCTAGCAAGGCTATCAAGTAAAAGGCAGGGACTCTAGGAGGAGCTTGAAACTTCTACAGACTAGTAATAATATTAGGATACAACCAACCGCTGTTAATTTCACTGAGAAAAAATGCAATTGCGAAGGACCCATCTGTGGAGCAATACCAAAGTCTATTGTCCCTACCATCCAACAGAGTGTAGACCTCATTGATGTAGCCAATAGAGAGCAAAGCTGGAAATGTTTCTTATGAAAATGGGGGCCCACACTACATTATCTCCCATTTTCTCCACATAGTCACTCACCTGAGTTACCACTGTACTATTTTAGAGCAGCAAACAAGTCCGGGAATTGGGTAGCTACTGGTATATCCCTAATCCAGGTACCCAACCACAACAAAACTCTATCCCCCTTAGCCACATGGAAGTGAATATTCTTATAAACAGGCTCCTTAACTGACATAAAGCCTTTCCAAATTCCCTAGTGATGATAAGAGTTGGCACTTAACTCCCACCCACCTCTAGAGACACCATATTTAGAGCAAAGAACCTCCTTCCAAAGACCATCGAACTCCTCACCAACGCGCCATAATCATTTTCCATGAAGAGCTTCATTCATATGATCATATCTTTATTTGATTTGTTTTTGAAATTTTTGGAGTCCATATATTATGTTCTAGTTTCCTCCCTCGAATTCAGTGTTCCAAATCATTGTGATTTTAGTAATTTCATGCATATATTGATGAATTGGTTGCTGTATTTACCAAATACAACCTTAACACAGCACAAACCCTTTTTCTTATCAATACTAATGATGCATTGTTATTTAACATGTTAAATCGCATTCCTTTTCCTTTTAGGATAGGTCCATTTGGAAATACTGACCATCTCATTTTTTAAACCAGTATCGTGCAGGATACAAAAGGTTCATCTAAAAGCTTCCCAAAGCATGAAACACGACATGTTTCGGAGCACAAGGTACAACTAACGTGGTGAGGATGATATTTTTCTTTGTGGTGAAGTGTGATGGTTAGGGGAACCAAAACCCATCTACAGGATTCCGATTCTAGGACTGTTGCCTTGCCATTCTCTGGTCTTATCTATATTCTAAACATGGGTGACAAAGATAAATATCAAATCCAGCGTCGATAGAAATGTAAATAGAAAAGATAAATATCAAATTTGCGTCGATAGGAATGTAAATAGAAATGTTTTTCCCCCTTTTCTTCTTAACATTCCCAAACCATGTATTCTATGTGAATGGAAACATGAAAAAGAAGAAGAAGAAAACATTGCATGTCTATCAGTTATTCTACTACCCGCACTATGGTGCTTTGATGTTTGTTATGGCCCATCATAATTTTATTTTCCTTTAGTAATGCAATGTTGATAATTTGTGACAAGGGCACATTCTTGTAAAGGTTCTTGACAATTTTTGCTTTGAGAAAATATCTTTTCTCATTGATCAATTTTATTTTTAATATTTTTCTCTCAGTTTGTTTTCTGTTGGTTTATTGGTCTAATCTATTCATTTTGATAAAATCTGGAAACCAGATCTCTATCACATTTAACGTGCGGTATACATTAATAAGGAATGAAATGTCTTCTGATAGTAAAAGGTGATATTTAAAGCCCTTATCTCTCTACTTTGCCAATGTACTATCTATTGGGCGGTCATGACTAACCTCTTTGATGGAGTCTGTATCTCTATGATGAATAGTGTGTTAGAATGAGGCTGTTTAGGATTACACTCTTGCTCAAGATGCCCTCCCAAAATGGTGCCCTCCGGCTGGTTATATTTATTTTTATTTTTTGAATGGCTACTATCATTAAACAAAAACAAGCAGTACAAGAGGTGAATACTGACAAACAAACAAGAGATCGACCTAACACCAAGAAAAGGAATTCCTAAAACAAACAACTAATCCTTAGCATAAGACTCCGGCTGGTTATTATAAGCACAATTTTGATGCTAGTGTTGAAGGTAACCACGGATTGTCAGGGATTAGCGGAGCCATTCGTGATTCTAATGCTGTTGTGGTGTTTTGCATCTTGGGTATGGGGGACTCGAAGCTATCAGTCATTGATGCATAACTGACTCATTAGGGTTTGGAAAGCCGTTCATTGTTAGCTGCTTTGTCTTGTTGTTGAGGGTGACTCTTCTGTTGCTATTGGTTGTCTCTCAGGAAGGGGGTATGCTTTTGCAGAAGGTGTTATGTCAAGTGGAGGAATTGATGGGTTTAGTTCAAGATCGGGGGAGGTCTCTTTCCTACATGTTTCAAGAAGTGTAGTAAAGAAACAATCTATTTTCTTTATTGATACGATGCTCAAGTCTTTTGTTTCTTGGTAGTTGCTTTGTGTATCTTTGGTTTCTTGTAGCTTCCTTTGTTGTGAGGAGGCAATCTCGGCAACTGCATTGTCCATGTTTGTGTTGTTTTGGATTGTCAAAGTTGTTGCTTTGTCTTTTTAATAATTTTGAACTTTACCATTAAGTATTTGCATGCTCCTCTTTTAGATATACATGTGACATTATGTACATCCAACAAATATGGAGATTGGAAATGCCGCGGAATCATACATTCTAATGGTTTACCTATAGAACTAGGCAAGTTGCTGAGTGCCTTTGATGGTGATTTCTTAGTCACTCAATGTTACCTCCCTATTGTTTTTTGTGTGGTTTCTTTTTTGAATGCATTTGTTACCATCATTTACCTTAAGTATCTAATTTTTTTTTTTTTTTTTGGGTTAGCCATAACTTAAGGTTTTTAAAAAATTTAGCATGGTGGAATTCATACCCGGTGTTATTTATGTTTGAATTTTGTAGAATGTTGCCAGATGTGCAAGATTTAGTCCGGATGGACGGTTTGTTGCAACTGGGAGTACAGACACATCAATCAAGCTCTTCGAGGTTGGTGTTTCTTTTCCATTTTACTTGCTTAGTCTTTTGAGCTCCCTAGTTCCTTGTTGGAGATGCTTGATTTTTTATTTTTATATTTTGTTTGGTTAGATTTCAATAGTCTTTTACTTTTTGGTAGATTTCAAAAGTCAAGCAGATGATGCTTCCAGATACAAGGGAAGGCCCTGTGAGACCTGTCATTCGGACATTTTATGATCATTTACAAGTAAGGTGTTTATTTGATGCTCTGTAACTTCATAGACAATCATAATCTTTTGTCGGTGGTTTGGTGAAATTTGTTTGTGACATCACTGATTTCATTTTGAATGGCAAACATAACTAGTTAATTTTTTTGATAACCAAGCATTCTAGTTAATTGTGTAATGTAATTCATAATTTAGCTAGCTATATGTCCTTGGACAAGTTGTATCATCATCTGGGACCATAGTTGTGAATCATCATCCAGACCCTATCTCGATTTGACTCCAGAATGAAACTTTTTGGACGCTTTGGCATTTCAGTGAGGTGTTGCTAAGTCTTCTGCGTCACATCATCTGCCGAATTTATGAAGTTGCTAAATACCCGAAGGTTGTTTCATTTCAAAGTGACATTTCAGAAAATAATAAGAAGACTTAAAAATACATATAAAACAAAGAAAAAACTGAAAAATATTAAAAAGTGAAAATTTCATATAAACTATATATATATATATGTAGATATATAAATATAAATAATATGCTGTATCTACACTCCAAATAAATGAATCCAATTCCCTGTTATGGTGAATGGATGGAAGAAAGAAAGGAGGCTCTAAAAGGGCTAAAAGCCCTTGCTTTTAAGACCAAAAAGCCATGCATACTTAGCTCTAACGTTCGAATCTCATTCTAATGTTTGATTGCTGTATATCTCATTCTAATGTTTAAATCTCACCTTTTGAGAAGTAGTTCCACTAGAAGCTGGATTATTCCCACCTAAAAGGTTTGGTTGTATGTGTTAATTCTTCCTATACTACATGAATGCACAATGTTGTCCTTGTTCCTCTCTCTGTTTTCCTCGCATAGGAAATGAACAAAAATGGCTTTGCTTTGATCCAAAAGCTAATTGGCGTTGCAACTCACAGTCACAGTGATACTTTTCTCGTCTATATTCCATTTTACGCTTTGCCTACCTCCTCGACTTCACCTGAAAACCCTCATTTATTCTTATCAATCCATTTCCTAACCGGTGCTCTTCCAAATCTCTTTTTCCTACTGATCCTCCCTTTCTCTAGTTGATCTACAGCTAAGTGGAGCTTCGTTTACTTGGTCTAACAACGAGAGGAACCCAGCAATGTCAAGACTGCCCTTCCTAAACCAATTTCAGACCATTGTCCTATTGTGGTTGATTCTGAGTGTGAAAGCTGGGGTCCCTCTCCTTTTCGCTTTGAATTGATGTGGTTGGAGGAAAAGCAATTTTCTGGATTGATTCAAGGGTGGTGGGAGGAGCTCAAAGTGGAGGGTTGGGCTGGCCATAGGCTGGCTACTAAACTGAAAATGTTGAAGAATAAAATAAAGGAATGGGCTAAATCGAATTTTGGGGATGTGCATACCCAAAAATCTAATATCCTTTTGGAAGTTCAGGCGTTGGATAAAAAGGAAGAAAGTGGCCAGCTATCCTTAGATGAGGGGAAGAGAAGGGTAGAGCTTTGAGAATAGTTCCAGCGTAAGGTGAGAGAAGAGGAGATCAAATGGAGACAGAGATCTAGATGTCAGTGGTAGAAGGAAGGTGATAAGAACACTCGATTCTTTTATGGGGGGCCTCATCGAGAAGAAGGACCAATAGGATCTCGGTTATCATGGATGGGCAAAAAAGATTGGAGAAGAAAGAGGATATCATTAATCACATTGAAGATTATTTTGCGTCTCTTTACGCAGTTGAGGGATGGGAGAGACCATCCTTGGACAACTTGGCTTTTGATGAAATTGGAGACTTCTGGGCTCAATGGCCAGAAAGGGAGTTTGAGGAGGAAGAAGTTCATAAGGTAGTTTTTGACCTGGCAGGGGACAAGGCTCCGGGACCAGATGGGTTTCCGGTGGCCTTCTTTCAAAGATTCTGGGTAATGCTGATAAAGGACATCATGGCATTTATGAATGAATTCCATCAGAGGGGAAAGCTCTCCAAAGGGTTGGGGGCCTCGTTTATTGTGCTTATTCTGAAGAAAGCAAGTGAAATAGGCATAAGGGACTACAGGCCCATAAGTCTCTTAGGAAGCATTTACAAAATTTTAGCCACAGTCCTAGCTGGGAGAATTCAGATGGTCTTGCCGGGTATTATATCCACAGAGCAAGGTGCTTTTGTCAAAGGGAGGCAAATCTTAGATGATATCCTGGTAGCAAATGAGTGTGTGCACTCAAGATCCAAGGATAGACTTCTGGGGATTATCTGTAAGTTGGATGTGTAGAAGGCCTACAATATAGTGGACTGGAAGTTTCTTCAGTACATGCTTAGAAGAATGGGGTTTGGGGAAAAATGGAGAAAATGGATTCAGGAGTGTGTTTCTCAGCCTGGGTATCTATAATGAGAAATGGCACTCCTAAGGGTTTCTTTTCGACAGAGAGGGGGCTTAGACAAGGGGATCCGCTATCTCCTTTCCTCTTTCTAATTGTAGGAGAGGCGTTAGGCCGGATGATAAAGGCAGCAGTGGACAAGGAGTTATTTGAGGGATTTAGAGTGCTTGGAAATTCTCCTGCAGTTATTCATCTACAGTTTGTTGATGACACTGTCATCTCATGTGGGGAAGAAAAAGATTAGATAAAAAATGTTAAAGCTCTCCTTCTTTGTTATGAAGCTGTGTCAGGCCTTAGAATCAACGTCTCCAAAAGTGAGTTAACAGGGATAAGAGCGGAGAGGTCTGTGCTCCATCACCTCGCAAGCATCCTGGGGTGCCAGGTGGGGGATTTGCCAGCAACTTATCTGGGGCTGCCTTTGTGTGTGGGATTGGTGACCAAGTCGTCGTGGAATCCGGTGGTGGAAAGGGTGGAGAGAAAACTGTCTTCTTGGAAGGCAAATTATATGTCCATCGTAGGAAGAGTCACCCTCATCAAATCTGTCCTCTCTAACATGGTAGTTTATTATTTCTCTCTCTTCAAATGCCCGGCTTCTATGATTAAAAGACTAGAAAGGATGTAGAGAGACTTCTTATGGCATGGAAATAGCTTCTAGAAGAAGTATCATTTCGTGGGGTGGGACACTATCTGCAGACCTAAGAAAGAGGGGGCCTTGGGAATTAGACCTCTCAAACAGATGAACTATGCTTTTCTAGGCAAGTGGCTGTGGAGGATAGGAGAAGGATTAAATGGTCTATGGAGATAGGTTCTGGAGAGGAAGTATGACCTTCCGAGAGATGGGTGGGAAGTCAAGGACGCATCGACTAAATCATCAGCTCTTCGGAAAGAATCCTATCAGTTAAAGATCAATTTATGAAGAATATCAGCTATCATATCGGGTCAGGGGAGATGATTCTCTTTTGGAAAGACCAGTGGGTGGGTAATAGGCCTTTGGCTGATCAGTTCCCTGATCTTTTTAGTTGTGCTGTGGATAAGGAAGCTAAATTTGTGACATGTGTCAAGAGCAGGGGATAAGGTGGTTTGGAGCCCTATATTAAGGAGGAACTTGAAGGATTATGAAGAACTCCGATTCATCTTGTTGCTTAACACTCTGGATGATGTGCACATCCAGGAGGGGAGGGAGGATACAAGGGTTTGGAGGGCTTCAAAGGATGGGATATTCTCAGTCTCTTCCTTTTTTTCTACTATCCATACTAGTCCGGTGGATAGGATTGCGATGAACAACCTTAGGAAGATCAAGGCCCCGCCAAGGGTGGTCATCTTTGGTTGGATGGCTATCCAGAAAATAATTCTTACTATGGATAACTTAAGAAGGAGGGGGAGGATTGTGGTTAATGGCTGCCTAATGTGCTTTAGCGAGGAGTCAGTGGACCGTCTCATGGTGAATTGCAAATCCGCCCAATACATTCGGCGCTCAGTGGTGAAGTTTTTTTTATTGCTGTTGGGTCTTTCTGAGGACCCTTCCAGAGCTTTTTCAGTCGTGGAGAGCCCCAATTGGGGTACCCAGGGGCAAGGAATTATGGAGGCTGACTTTCCTTGCAGTTATTTGGACAGTCTGGAAGGAGAGGGATTTAAGGTGCTTTGGTGATAGCTCTTTGGTGGAGAAAACAAAGTTTTTGGTCGCACAGTGGGTGTCGATCAATCCGTCTTTCAAGAGCTACTCATCCGAGCAAATAATGATGCTTTGGAAGGAGTTGGCTTTCTCCCTTTCAGGGCCAACTTAGTCTGGTTTAGTGGATTGTTCAAGTTTCTTTTGGTTTCCTTGTTTTTCCTGCTTTTGCTTGTCAGTGTATTTCTCTGGTATTGATTGCTTTTTATTAATGAAAGTAGCCATTCAAAAAAAAAAAAAGATGTTTGTCACTAGAGGTCTCGGCTTCGTGTAGTAACTTCATCACCTCTTTGCAACTGTACTTCTATTTCAAGAAATGGTTTTGGATGTAAGCCCTTACTATATTTGCGAAGCTGGAAGACTATTAGATCTGTCCTTTTCTCTAGCTGGTCTTCTCTATGAAGATGGAGATCTTTCAAATCTACTGCTTCACCTGATATCTGCAGTGCCAATCTGTGACTCTTTGGTCTATAGTTTGTGTCTTGGGAAGAGATCCTCCAATCCCTCGCGACCACAACACCATTTCTTCTAGGATGCTAAGAAGCTGACTCAACCCTAAACGCCACGCTAACCTCCTTGCACCACTTACCTTCCGTGGCTCTATGATACCCGGATACTGCAAATTACTAGTGGTATCCGTACCGATACGGTCTGATACGGATACCGGTACGGGATACGGCTGGGATACAAGGGTCCAATTTCAGGATACGGCTTGTGTTATTTTTCGCCCAATATTTCGGCAGATTTTCCATTTCGGCCAATTTCTGTCTCTCTCTTAGTTTGATCAAAAGGGAAAACAAAAAAGAAGAAAGAGGAGGAGGAGGAGGAGACCCACCTCATTGAAAATTTGAAACAAATAGTGGGCCTCGTAATATTTGAGCTCTAAATTGAGATAAAATAAGCATTCCACCCAAAATAAATCCCTAACTAAATACTTATATTTATATATTTCTAGGAATGCCGTACCCGTATCCGTATCCTAAAATTTTGAAGTTGACGTATCGGACGCTCGTTCCCGTGTCCCGTATCCGTACCCGTGTCCGTATCCGGGCATCATAGCCGTGGCTCTGAATGCTACATCGTTCAACAAATCAAGATTAGATGACTCCAACACTTGCTTCCTTCTCCCATATCTAGATGAGGTTTCTGTGATCTGCCCCTGTATCCTTCTCCTCCCAGCCTTCCACTCTGGGTTTCTGCAAATCTATTTCCTCCCTCACCATGCTGATGAAAGAGGGACGTCAAATATCTAAACTTATTCCTAGTAATGAAGCCATGTGACTCCACCAGTAAACACATTCTCCCATACTCCAGCACAGACCTCTCCAGTGTCTCTTTTACGATTGCAACCGCCTTCCCCAACCTCTTCCCAATATCTAAAAGCACCTTCGCATCCCACCTGTGGAGAGGAACCCCATAACACCTGAACCAGACCAATCTTTGAGTGCACAAGGGCACGGAATCCATCGTTCCAAAGACGTGAATATTTAGTAAATTGACAAAATTATAGCACAAATGACTTGGGCGGCCCTTTGTAAGAATGGTAGATCAGCTATTAGAAGTGCTTTAGAGGATTAAAATCATGATACAGACCTATTTTGGGAAGAAGAAACCGGTCGTGTACCATGTGGAAAAATTCCAGGACAAGAAATTCTCTTTCCAGAAAATTTGATGGGGGAGATGAGATCTGCACAAAAATAATGGTCAATCGAAGAGCTGAAAACCTGCTATAGGAGGGAGGGTGGGCGGACTGGGTGACCAGGGCAGTATGGGTTGCCGGATGAATAAGATCAGCAGTGCGCCCCAACCAGTTAATTATGATTATTCGAGGTGCTGTGAACGTCTGAAAACTGTTATTGTACTTGAGTCATGGTGTTGGATAGATAAATGGTGCAGATTCTTGATGGTTGGTGGGCCACCCAAGATTTGAGGAGTCTGATCAAATACCGAGGACAAATTACACCATACAAAAGTGCTGATGATGGAAAAAGTGTGGTCTTGATAGGTGATCCTCCCAAATGGCAATTAGCAATCTGATTGGATGCAGACAAAAACTCTTACAGAACTTTCGCCAGATGCAGCAGTTCTGCAAGTCACAGAGATCAGCAGAGGATCATTGACGTTCAAATTTAGGATCTTGTAAAGAGAAACAATGAGAGGTAGTCTTCTACTCTTCTCACGGAAGGGGATTTTTTTTTTTTTTTGGTTATTTTTTAAAGCAATAACCATTGATCCAAGGTAATACCATTGATCCAAGGTAATCTGAGATTTCTGTTCATGTTATTTTGATATACCAATTGATGCGGAGCAGGGTACGATGCCGGGCTTTCACCCCATAGATCTCAAGCTCCACGCCCATGGCATCACGCTATTCCTTTCCACGAGAGATTGGAGAGACTGCAGACAGCAAAAAATCAATTTTCTTTTTTTTCATTCAGCAAATCTAAAGTAGCCAAGAGTTTATACAATGCTTTAAATAGAGAAATAAAAAACCCTAGGACTAATCTCAACCATCTAAGCATTCCTGCAGTCGAGATTAAAACATCCAAACTTAAAACATAAGCGCATTAAATAACAACTCTAAATAAAAAATAAAAACTGCATATGAGCTTAGGCCAATGGACTGGTTGACCCATGGGGCGGGTCTGTCCTGCATCGAACTAATAAATTTTATTTTTAAAAAGTAAACATCACAAGCAACAATTATGGGAAAAAAAAAAACTCCGAAAGAAAACGCGCCGGTATAAGAGCATTATACCACAAACTAGCACCATTATAAAGTACAAGCACCAAGATCAATAAGATGATCCTTTCTTTGCTTTGCTAGCGCATCCACCACGCCATTAGCGAACCTACTCACTTGCTGAAAGAATATACAGAATGAATTACTGCATTTGTGCCCCACTTACCAGATAGCAGGAATGGGGGCTCTGATACCATGTGATTGAGACCTTGTTTGAAGGAAACCGGATCTATCTGATCCATTCATTTGCCTTTTTGGGGACCATCATATGAGGATAGATTTTACAAACATATGATTTACATTATTTTAGGAAAGCATATCTAATCAGAAGATCAAACTAATCTCCTATGATAGTGATAAGGTTGCAGGGGTTAGTCCTAAGGATAATATCTAATATGATACATTGTGGGTCTGTACAATCTGTATGGTACATGGTCCATCAGATCCTTTGACGTGTCTCGGGGGGGGGGGGTGGTTGTGGGTAATTGAAGTCAGAGCAATTCCTGACTTCTAGGTTTTAAGACTTCGGTTCTGTTGATATTTACTCGCCTATGGATATCAATATACAAACAGTAAAAATGGTTTCTATTTGTTTTATATTGGTTTGGTGTCCTTAATTTGTCTGACAAATTCATATCTCCATTTTTACGATATCGTGTTTTATATTTCACCAGTGCTATTATGGTGTAAGCTTCTAAATATGATGAAATCTTTGAATACCAAATTTTTTTTCTCTTTTCTCAATGGAGTAACTCCATAATATATTATATCTGGAGCTTTTGTTGTTGGTATGTAGTCTGTTGAGGCCTGAAGGTCATAAAATAGACTAAAAGAGTGTCATAACCTTGATGTTAGCGACAAAAGAGAAAACTTGATTTGGTTCATCATAAGCTAGCTGTTGGATTTAAATATATATTTGTCTGATTGATTTTTGTTATTCCATCTGTTTGAGAATTATTTGTCTGATATGGTGACAGCTTCTATCCTTTTTTGGCGGGGGATATGGTGATAACTTGTTAATAGAAGATTATTAATGGATGCCCTTTTTTATTTGCTGATGTAACTTGCAGCCAATTAATGATTTGGACTTCCATCCTCAATCTACTGTACTGATATCAGGGGCGAAAGATCACACCATAAAGTATGATTGTCTCTCATATTTTGTCTTTTGTAACCTTTTTCAACCTCATTTTGTTTGCATCTTAACATGACTTAAATCGGCTACCTCATGGTTGCTATAATGTTGTCACGACCCTGCCCCCAGGCCCCTGAAATTGATCCACGGGCCGGGCCGTGATATGGGTGATTATTATCATGAATATAAGTATGTAAACCCAGGTGGCATTGCTTGTGAGCTGGGCCAAATTGTTCAAAATCATGCAGCGGAAATATGTGCATTCATCCAACAGACAATTAAAATAGAGATCATTACCCAGCGCAGGTCCTGCCGAAGCAGGGTCCTGGGAGGGCAAGATTGGAGTCCGGCCTAACCTTTGGCAATTTTGCGCAAAGTGGCTGCTCGCAGGTCTCGAACCTGCGTTAAGACAAGTAAAATAGATATATCAGATAATAATAGAGCATGGCATAAATAATAGGAATTCATTAACATGTTTAAGTTTGATATCCAAAATCAAAATGTCTTAATTACATCACCAAAAAGGGTCATCCATAAAAGAATTCCAAAATAAAAGCTGTCCAAAAGGAAACTATCCAAAAGTCTATCTCCGCAAAGTCTTCTCTCTCTGACACCCGTGCGATTCTTAGAACACATTGTTGGTGCTCCACTCTTTCAGCCTCTGTGGGTTCTCCTCAACTGCCTCAACCTCCTCAAAATAGGAAGTGATTCCATTATCTACATGCCAAGCGAAACAGCTTCAGACTATCGAAATAGATGTATCAAAAGGTGAGTAAAAAGATGAGAAATTAAAGGAGTAATCATAAGAACATAAAACTAGCGGAATCAATGCGTGGACAGGAAAACAGATGCATGGGGTCCTAATGATAAGTTTGTACATGGGGAAAACATCCTAGGCAAAGTGGCAGCCGCATGGCTAAAGTCTCTTACTGTCCAACCACTATTGGGAAAACCACAGTAAGAGTACCATCACACGAGCAAGCACGAGTACCAGTAAGCACCCTTGGCAGGGCTCAGTTTGTGGCGATTATGAGTACAAGCAATAATGGTACTAAGCGGTGATAAATCTGTGATCACCTCAACATGAACTACACTGTAGGGAGTTAATAATTATAATTAGGCAATAGCTGAACGCAGTCCTGCACCAACTGCACTTGATCGAAGCTAAGTGGAGCCGACATGGGAAACCAGGGATAAGGGGTATGACTATACTAACAGTATGAGGGGCTACTCCAAACAAGCGAAGACTAACAAAATTTCCCCAGTGGTCGTGAATAGTGCTACCCGAGTCTTAGAATCACTAGACTTAGCCAAATATGGAAAAAAAAAACCACGAAACGAGACAATTATGAGGAAAACAAGACTATGCGTGTCTAAAAATGATAAGGTAGCCAAACAGGGTGAAATGAACCAAAAAGAGGGATTTAAACTCTCCAGCCCGGTCATGTGAAGCCTAACCCAAAATGGGGAGCATTTCGGCATGACTGAGTTGACCTGAAATGGGTGAGAGAAGGGTTGGATCCATCATCTTGGAACGGCCACTTGCAAATCATTGTGAGCCTACCATCCAAGTCAACCATGCATAGGGATCTTGTTGCATCCAACGGCGGAAAGCTTGTAAGCAAATACGAGCTAAGTCGAGAGACCGGCTGCAGGTGTCACCCCGTGGTGACAACAGTTAGGGTGAGGTCATGAAAAGAAACATACGTGTGAAAAATGATGCTAACATGGGTTATGGTAAAAGGATATCCTATGGTAAGTGAATATGTTAAATACATGCATAACTCAATGGTTTCATGCCCTATGAGAAGTTATTAGTCAAGCCTAGGTAGAGGATTGTTGTCCGCATGCAGATGACTGTGTTATCCAAGTAATCCAACTCTATGCATTTGTAGGATCCCCGTGCTTGATATGAGTTCGCTTGGTGTACTGGAAGTTGAAGGCAACCAAGACCCCACATCTGCGTACTCTTGGTGTGACAACGAACTCCACGTGGTGCTCGGACAATCCGTAAGTGGAGATCAATCTCAACCACTGCTTACCAATGATCTTAACATTAAAGGCATTAGAGGTCAAGTTAAGAGTACCAAGTCTAATCAATTTCTAACTTATTAAATCCCAACCATAGGGGTTTTACTGGTCACAACTAGCTTGGGGGAAGATCCTTAAATTTCATGTAAGAGGGAGGCCAAAAAGGGGGTGGATCAAGGGTGTCCCACCAACCATTCGGTTGGTGACCTTAGGCCACCGGCTGAGAAAGGGGCTTCTATGCCCACTCTAATCCTTGTAAAACCCCACTCTCCAGCTTCTTAATTCCAAACCTAGGGTCCCCACAGCAATCACACATCTACTAGTATGAAAAGAGTGCCACCAGCTGAGAAATGGGCTTCTATGCCCACTCTTAACCCTTGTAAAACCCTGCTCTCCAGCTTCTTAATACCAAACCTAGGGTCCCCATGGCAATCACACATCTACTAGTATGAAAAGAGCTTGAACAAAATGGGTTTCTACACATGAAATATTAAAAAGCAATAATACACAAACACCGTCATGACCTGAAATCCAGGGCCCTGTCGGATTCCGTATCATGTTCCATAAGTAGCATAATACCATCATAAGCATAATAATAATTGATTTTCCCAATTATTTCAAATTTTTAATTAAAAGGCTAACTCCAAAATCTCAATGTTAAAAAATTATCCATAATGAAAGTAAAAATGCAATTGTTCCATAAGCAGTCTTTGTTGTCTGAAAAAGAAATAAACTGAATCATTTAACTAAGCTTTTAATTTGATCTCTGAGTCCTGATGTCGCTCAGCTGCAATTATCGAATCCTTTCACTTCGTTGTCGGGATCCTCCTGTCCTTTTATGTTATGATTACTTGGATTTGGGGCGAAATACACAAATTAGTGACACCGAGTGAATAGAATTCTACATCTACAAATACGTGTGAAAATATCAAAATATAATATATGAAATATTCAGGTTAGTCAAGAACTAATTGGGAGATATGCTTGTTAAGTCCGGTTTCTAACTCTAACATTGGGACTACCACCTAACCACTGTATGCACATGCTTCCAAAGTCATACACCTCGTGGTGCCTCCTGAAACATAAGGGACGGACTATAGTTAGTCGAACAACTGACCTATGGCCTATTTAACAATGCAATTGACCTAGAAGTCAGAGAAATTACGCGGATGGCCTGAAAGCGACATAAGAAACTCATCTCTTAGCTTCACGTGCTAGTGATCTAGGGGTGTCAAATGGGTAGGTCTAAACTAATCCTTTATCTGCTAAATATTGTCCATCATAGAGATTATTTGAGTTAGATTCATCAACAATTCAGAAATAGTTCTCAATACCAATAACAAGGCAACTTGGAATTAGTCCCCTACACAAGTTCCGAGGTCCTGCGCCCCACTCTGATACATAATCGGTACCCAGCAATGTAAGAGTAATCGCATAGTTACCCTGCTAGGTTTGAGATATTTCTCCACTAAAAGACTTACATCCTTGTTCATCATAACTAATAATGTGCAGGCATAATTAAATTGTACACATCAAACGACATCAGAGTTTCAGGTCTGTAACATCTGTCTATAAGAGAAACACTAGAATCCAGCACTATAACTTTGATGTTCAGGTTTCCAATGTATATCACAAAGTATTCACATGTAGTTTAGGACTAGAATTTTATAGATCAAACTGAAAATCATAAGGGAAGTCCTATCTTCATCATACTGCGTTATTTAGATTTAACATATTATCTCAAGGTTAGGGTGTGACTAGCCCATAGAACATCTGACGTAGTTCAAGATGTAAAGGCCCCTCTATGGTTCAATACCTGCCCAAAGTGTTTTCAGTCAATTCAGCATTCTCCAACCTTTCCCTGATTTGTTCAGTTATAAGGTTTGGGACTTTGAGTCCGATTCAGCCCAGCATGAATTTCCTGTGTTTTACTTGCTCTACTTGTCATCAATTAGAATAGGGCACATATAATGTCTAAATCAGTCAACAGTAAAATCTAAAACATTCAATAATAATTAATAAGTCATAAAAGGTTCAGTTGTAATTATTATAAAATGTCATTGCTTAATTAAAATTTTTCAGAACTCTAAAAGATTTGTAAAAGACACGGCTGGTATGGAATTTCTTAACACATATGGTGCTTATATGTAAAACAATAGGTTCAGTCCTCATATTCAGATATCAATACTCATAAAGATGGCCTCACGCCTACTGATTTAGGGTCTGCTGGATGATGGACCAAACTGGGTTCACTCCATATGGGTCCTACACTTTTAAAGGTCACCCAAGGGTGTTCCTTTAGATGAACGAATAAGATTATCCATCTAGTGGGACATGCGGGCCCCACAACTGAATTTGAAAAACTGTACCAAGACTGAAATTCTGAAAATGTCACTGTCATGATTTCTCACTGTTCCTTGGTCAAGTTGAGTTGGTATAGCAGCCTAGTACTCTTGTTTACATGAAAGAATGGATAGGCGAACTACTTATGATGGAAATTAGGATTTTGAGCATCACACAATAAAAAGGAATGTCGGTTTAGTGTGGAATTTATATAACAGGCATACAAAACTTAGAAAATCAATCTAATCCTCATCATCCTCACAAATTTCACCATAAAAACCACTGAGTAGCAACGAATTTGGAGGCAGAAATTTGGATTTGAGATCAAACTCTAGTAGATAAAGATTTCTACTCACATACTATAAACGTTTGTGGCTTTGTTGACTCAGGGAAAGAGGTAAGACATTCACTACAACTCCTAGATGGCTGTTCTCCTCTTCCTCCTCTGTGTATCGCTTTAAAGAGTTAGGGTTTGGGTTTTGGAATGGGTTTTGCAAGAGGGATTAAGAGAGGGAGAGGGCGTCAAAGGAATGGTCACCTTGGGTGTCGACTCCCATACATTGGCTAATTCCCCTAATCCAAACTATTCGAACTTCACTTCCATTTCAAAAGGACCTCTAATCCTATAGTTATCGAAAGGCCTCCCAAGAAGACCTTGCGCAAGTCCTACTTGGTATGTTGTGCGTCCCTCTTAATCAAGGATTTGGGTCCCACTTCAATTCACTTAAAAGGCTCCTCAACATGTATCAAGGTCCCACAACTAATTCCTAATAAAAGATAATCTAGTCTATGTAACTTCATGTGTCCTACCCAATATAATTAGATATAAATCAGTAAAGGATTATAGAAAAGCAGTCACTGATGATATTAAAAATCTGAACCCCTGCTTAGAATATAGGGATATTACAAACAAAAGATGGGATCCGTAGAGCTCACTTGCCTTTGCCTCCAAATCACATAAAAATCACATAGATAGGGATATTACAACCTCTAATTGCAGCCAATCTACACTCTAAGATCAAAGTCCCCAAATCTCTACAACCCTAGGTGCCAAAGTTGGTGAAAACAAGGAAGAGAAGAAATTAGGTGTTGCATGTGGCATGGATGGTTCAAATGGGGTTCAATAGGATGGAAAATGACCAAGGAAGCTTACCCTGCACAAAATGGAAGCTTGGGGAGGACAAAACAGTGCTGGCTATGTGGTTGGGGTCGTCGCTGAGGTTGCTGGAGATGGTGACAGTGAAGATGAGGATGATGGCGATGTAGAGGAGCTCAAGGTGGTGGAGATCCAGCCTTTGGCAAGGTGGATTGATGGGGAAATGAGGAAGAAGGTGAAGAAGAGAAAAAAGGGGGTTTCAGTTGTGTTGGGAAACGAAGAAGTAGATGTGTATCAATGGTTATAAGAGGCTTTTAGTGAGTTTTTTAGTTTGGGGACTTTCTGGTCCTTGGATGGACATGGGTTCTACACAAAAGTTGTCCAGAATCATGAGACCAATCTACTGAACCCAAAATCACTAGGTTCCTGAAATTGAAAATTCCACCTACGGTGACCTGAAATTGCAAATAGGCCCCAAATGCACCAAACTTATTCCAAAAACTCTCAAATCGAATCAAAATGCCATCCTAACTATAAAAACAAATCCAATACCCTCTTAGCTGCCAAACTAACAACCAAACATAATTAAACACACAAATTACAATTAATTACACTAATACATGCTTAATTAGGAATGGAACCTTACAAATGTGCATCATGCAAGTGCGCTTTTTGTTCATCTTTTCAACTTTTCTAGTCAGGTGCTTTCTAATCTATTCTGTTGGTTTCTTACCAGTTCGTTTCTTGATAACTTTTTCATGGTGCTGCCATGGAAGCTCTAAATATTCTTGTTTCCACATTTATTCAGTAGCATCCTATGTGCCACGTGGTATCTATATAAATAGGTCTTGCTATTTTCCTTTTTCTTTTTTCTTTTGCTTTCATAGGATTCCCGTTCATATTTATAAACAAATAAAAAAAGCAATAAATGTAGCAATATGGAAGTAACTTTCCTCAATGCGCTGCAAAGATCTTAATCTGTCCTTTTTGATCTTTTCACTAATCTTTTTAGATCTCTGGAACAATCTTTTGAAGCTTGGTCTTATATTGGAGTCCTAACTCCTAATTCCTTGGTCCAGAGAGAGTTCAATAGTATGTGGATTCCCTTGCTGAAGTAGTGAATAAGACTTCTGGTGCAACATTTTGTAGCTCTGTTTTGTTTCCTTTTCCACAAGTCCACAGTGAGTCTTACTCATTTGATACTTTACACAGAGAGAGAGAGAGAGAGAGAGAGAGAGAGAGAGAGAGAGTTCATCATGAGCAACTCAAGTTGAGTGCGTGAGTTTTAACTAGATAATGAGTATTTCTTCCTCCAACTCATGTAGCACCTCTAAAATGTTTACGTCTGGGTTTTATGTGCTTTTTTAGGGCATCACTTTCCAGACTATTCTGTTGCTTGGCATGATGGCTTGCGTCACTGTGACTGATCTGGTCCTTAATTGTTTGGATCAAATCGATCTATCAAATGGCCTTTCGGTCTATCTCAATGAGGTCTAATCAAGAATAGAGGCTCAAATCTAACATTGGTTAGTCAAGATGAGCTTAAGATGCATCTCAAATTTGAGAACAAATATTCTGAAATTAATGAGGACCTAAACAATCCCTTAAAGTCCATTTAGACAATCTAATCAAGCCCAATTAAGTCCTAACCAGGCTGATGATGGACGTCTAGAGCTGACCTATGTTCACACCCCATTGACTAGTTTTGCAGGCACAAAACAACCCATATGATGTGGCATGCACAATTACTTTCTATGCAAGAAGGATGATAACTGAAAAGTTTCCAAGGAAAGATACTAGAGTTGAGGAAACCTTCTAAAATATAGGAAGCAAGGAGAAAAGAAGCAATTGGGATCAAATCTCACTCCACATGGGCCGTCAAATTCAAATTTGGATCTCTTAGAAACTTTCTATTTTCTTCTCTCTTTAAAGTTATTGATTTGTAGTAAGGACTTCTATTTAGTACTCTTTCTGTAGAAGATAGTGTGGCTTAGGCCCACTTAGGCCTAGCCCACTGTATATAAAATCCCATGTGTGGGATCTTTGATTAGTAGATTTTGTTGCTGATTTCTTGTTGCTAATTTCCTTGTACTACTTCCTTACATAGATTAGGAGATTCTTTCATTCCTTGATTTATTCTAAGATTGTAATCTTAACATACTTAGTGCCTTGATTAAGGTAACTATTGATTATAAAATAGAACAGTCGATGATCAATTGATCATTGAGTTTTCTCCCCATACTGTTGTCTTCTTCCTCCTCTCATCTCATCACAGACTCTCATAGAGTCTTACATGGTATCAGAGCCTTATGGGATATCTCCATCTTTCAGTTGCAATCCTTTCTCACGGATCTAGAAAGAGCAACTTTCTCTTTGTCGTCATTCTTCATTGTGTCGACATTCTGCAGCGTGGAGATCAAGGTGGGCCACCATCAGATCATCAAGATAGCACCTACCACCACTACCACAGTGGTCGCCCCTCTTCTCTAAGTTTTATGGGCATTTTTTCCGGATTTATAGCACATCAAAGGTAGGCCTGTTAAATAGGCCCAAAGCCCATCAGTACTCAGAGGCCCAAACCCCATCAGCTTCCTGTTATATCTCACGTGGGATTTGTGAGATCATACCAGAGATCACAAAACCATATAGAATGCAGAGACAGTTGCAAGAGAATGCATCATTTGTATTGACGATGTATATCCTTATATAATACAGTGTTACCTAAATTAGAGACTAATTACAGATCTAATTGCCTAAACACAAGGATCTAATTACATGATTACAAACCAAAATAAGGTAACTGATATCTATTTGATAACTCATATAATATCTTGATTTGTGGGCTGACCCAAATCATGGGTCGTGGGCTGACCCGTTAGGTCATGCTGACCTGTATCTTTACACCCCCTCGCAAGCTTTGGATGGGAGAAAGTGACCATCGAAAGCTTGGAAACTAGCTCCGAAAACCGAGAAGTGGAGTGACTTTTGGTGAAACAATCTGCAATTTGAGTTGCTGATGAAATCTGGATGAGCTTAATAGTATCACTCCGTACATGTTGACGAATAAAGTGACAGTCAACTTCAAGATGCTTGGATCGTTCATGAAAGACATCATTTGTGGCTAGTTTCCGTGCACTTTCACTGTCCGTAAAGAGAGGTAGATTTAGGAACTAGGACTCCTAAATCCTGAAGTAACCAGCGAAGCCAAATAATTTCAGTAGTAGTGTGAGACACAGCACGATATTCAGCTTCAGTGGATGATCGGGAGACAACTTCTTGTTTCTTGCTCTTCCAAGAGATGAGAGAAGAGCTAAGAAAAATGGAAAAGCCGGTTGTAGATCTCCGATCATTGACATCTCTTGCCCAGTCGGAATCAGAGTAACCATGGAGAGTAAGATTCTGACTGGAGGAAAGAAGAAGGGCGCGGTTTGAACTCCCTTGTAAGTATCTCAATATGCGCAGGACAGCACCCCAGTGAAGATGAGTGGGTTGGACAACAAATTGACTTACCACATGTACTGCATAGGCAATATCTGGTCGGGTAATAGTAAGATATACCAAGCTGCCGACCACCTCACGATAACGAGTTGGATCAGAAAGCAGTTCTCCATCAGTAGTCCGAAGCTTTAGATTATGTTCAATTGGAGTAGAGACAGGTTTATGATCTGTGAGTCCAGCACGTTGGAGAACTTCATTGCAGTATTTGGTTGCGATAAAAGATATCCGTTAGGAGAGTAGGCAACCTCAATGCCTAGAAAATACCGAAGATGGCCCAAATCTTTCATCTCAAACTGTCAATGAAGAAAACGCTTCAAGGATAGAATACCAGTAGCATCACTGCCAGTGATAATCATATCATCGACATAGAGTAACAAGAAAACACATCCAGATCGTGAATAGCGAGTGAAGAGAGCAGAGTCATGAGCACTCTGAGAAAAACCAATGCTGATAATGCTGGTGCTAAACAAAACCAATGCTGATAATGCTGGTGCTAAACCGTTCAAACCAAGCACGAGGGGCTTGTTTGAGTCCATACAAGGCACGTTTGAGACGACAGACATAATGAGGAGGTCTCGTGACACCTGGGGGAGGATGCATATAGATTTCTTCCTGAAGAAATCCATTCAAAAATGCATTCTTGACATCAAGCTGGTAGAGTGGCCAACGTCTAACAGCGGCAACAGAGATAAAGGTCCGAACAGTTGTCATCTTAGCAACTAGAGCAAAGGTCTCCTCATAATCTATCCCATACTCTTGTGTGTAGCCTTTGGCAACCAAGCGGGCCTTATAATGATCAATAGTTCCATCAGATTTGGTCTTGATCTTGAATATCCATTTGCAGCCAATAGCCCGTTTCCCAGAGGGAAGAGGAACAAGATCCCATGTCTGAGTGTTCTGCAGAGCCGCAAGTTCTTCTGCTATGGCAGATCTCCAGTGCAGGTGAGTAATGGCCTCCTTATAAGATTGTGGTTCTGCTAAAGTATGAATTGCTGCAAGGAAGGACTTATACGAGGGAGAAAAATGATCAGTACAAACAAAGCCAAATCGGGAGGGAGGAATTCTGGTGCGCAAGGGATACCTTCGAGGTTGAGGAGGATCCTGCACATCTGGAGCAAAGGAGATAGGCCCATGGTCAGAAGTAGGAGGAGAAGCTGCAGATTCCGAGTGAGCAGACGGAGGTTTGTGCCGACGATGATATACTTGCAGGGGTGGAGGAGAAGGAGTGTCGGAGGGAAATAGATCTGGAAAGGGGTCAAGGGGATAGATCGGAGGTTGCTCAGGAGAAGAGGATGCAATGGGTAATGTATAGAAAGGTATATGTTCCAGGAAGATGACATTACGAGAGACTCGTAACTTATTGGTTTTAGGATCATAGCACCGATATCCTTTTTGTTCAATGCCATACCCTAAAAAAACACAGACAGTGGATTTGGGTGCAAGTTTGGTTCTCTCATTATCATGCAACAGAACAAAGCAGGTGCAGCCAAATACTTTGAGATGGGACAAATCAGGTTTACATGAGAACAATTTTTCATATGGAGAAATGCCAGATAAGACAGTGGATGGTGTTCTGTTAATCAGATAAGTGGCAGTGAGGACTGCTTCCCCCCAGAATTGCAGAGGGACATGGGAGGAATGAATCAAGGATCTAGCAGTCTCGAGGATATGTCTGTGTTTCCGTTCTGCCACTCCATTCTGTTGTGGTGTGGCAGGACAGGATAATTGAGCTAGAGTTCCTTGACTAGTCAGGTAAGAACGAAATTTGTGAGACATGTATTCTCCCCCAGAGTCAGACCTGAATATTTTAATTCTTGTGTCAAATTGAGTGGAAACCATGTTAGAGAAAGCAGTGTAGATGGCATATAACTCAGAACGATTTTTCATCAAATACAACCATGTATATCTTGTGAAATCATCAATAAACAACACATAATAAATGGAACCGCCTTTCGTTGGCTGAGAGGCGGGTCCCCAAACATCAGAATGTGCCAAAGCAAAGGGAGCAGTAGTAACAGAAGTGCTTTTATTATAAGGAAATGCATGTTGTTTACCAAAGTGGCAACCAAAACAAGAAGAAATGTCTGATACAAAAATGTTTCCAAGAACACCACTATTAGATAAAAGTTTCATTTTATTTAAAGATAAATGTCCTAAACGAGAGTGCCAAAGAGCAAAAGGAGATGTAGAGGAAACATGGGCGACAGGGGAGAAGCTTGAAGATGGAAGGTGCAGCGATTGAAGATAGTAAAGTCCTCCTGACCTAAGGCCTGTCCTAATCTGTCTCCCGGTGCGCGGATCCTGCACAAAACAACCAGTGGAAGAAAATGAGACAAGAAATCCAGAAGATGTCAGTTGACTAACAGAGATTAAATTGATGGAAAGGTGGGGAACACACAAAACATTAGCGAGAGAGAGCAACTTATGTGAAACGGAGCCAATAAGTGAGACTGGTAGAGGAGTGGCATCTGCTGTATGGATGGTGAGAGAGCTAGCAGGAGTATGACAATTATGAAGTTTGGAAACATCATTGGTCATATGATAGGAAGCACCAGAATCAAAAATCCATTTAGCATCACGTGTACCTGAAGGACCAGAAATGGTCATGGTAAAACCAGAGGCTGAGGGGGTGGTGACCATCGGAGAAGCAGAACCAGTGGAGGAAGCCAGAAACAACTGTTGCATACGCTCATCAACCATAGCCTGGATCTGTGAGGTAAGATCCATTTGCGGAGACACAGAATTATCATCTTCAGTGACATTGGCAGCATAGGATCGCTGAGGATAAGATTGCATAGGACCGCGGTTGGGCTGATGACCAGATTGTTTGTTCTTGTTGTTTGCCCTTTGAGGTCTGGTTGGGCAGTCCCGTTTCCAGTGTCCTTTCTTCTTACAATAATTGCAAAAGTCATTTGTACCAGGTGGATAAGAGCGATCATGCTGAGGGGTACTCACATTTGTTGACAGGACATGTGTAGGTTCCACATGTTTCTTCTTTGTAAGAGAAAACTGAGTTTGTTCTTCTGCCAATAGTTCTGAGAGTGCCGTATCAACAAAAGGTAGTGGGGACCGATGTAATAATAAGCCACGAACATGTTCAAAGTCAGGGCGTAGAGCCATAAGAAACTGAACCAGGCGAGTCTGCTGCCTATATACCTCAAATGTATGGGCATCATCAGTTGTTGCAAAGGTGGGTTCCATTAGAGCCAGTTGATCCCATAGAGCAGTCATTTTGATAAAGAAATCATGAATGGAGTCGTTTCCTTGGTCTGCATTTTTGATTTCCCATTCTAATTGATATCGGCGAGCAGCATTAGATTGAATATACAATCTGGCTAAATAATCCCAAGCATCCTTAGGATAATTGAATTTAGCCAATTGGTTCCCAATAGATGGTGTGACCGAATTGGCAATCCAAGAATTGATCTTTCCGACGGAAGCTTCCCATTCCTCAAACTTAGCATCCTTATTGTCTGGTGTAGGGATTTGTGTAGCAATATACTTCCAAAGTTTTTGTCCTTTGAGAAAATTTTGCATTAGATGAGACCAATAGGAATAGTTTGTTCCATCAAGGATGACAGTAATGCCCGATACAGAGCGATCAGAAGACATTGAAATAAACAGTGTTGACAGACTGAGTAGGTGAGAAATCCAGTCACAATTACTAACCAGATCTGAAAAATTCCAATAATCCAGTCACAATACCTAACCAGATCTGAAAAATTCCAATAAAGGTGGTCCCTATGGAATGATCAGATGACAAAGTCCTTGAATCTTGGCACAGAAGAGTACTGTGGGCCCTACTGAAGGATCAGATGACAGATTTCTGCCACAGCGATCAAGCTGATTGAAAAAAAATCCCAGAATTGTGCCAGACGTCCTTGAATCTGGGCACAGATTGGTTCTGTGGGCCCCACTTGATGATCAGGGGGAAGATCAGATCACACAGAGATCTCTTCCTAAAAAATCCGAAACTTTTCCAAGTGGAAGTTTGATGAAAGCTAGAGAGACCAGAATACTGAACGGCTGTGTTGAAAACTATTTGCTTAACTGAGAGAAGTACAAAACAGAGATAATGGCCTACCTCAGATGATCAAAAATTGTGGAAAAAATGTGTAGAAATCCCAGGAGTGACGGGCGACCAGGATGGGAGGATTTTCGTCTGGGCAAAGGTTGATCAATAGGTGGGCCACCTTTGATCACAGCAGATAGTGCTTTTCATAGCTTACAGACGAACCGGGATTGTTGCAGGACTTCTCTTATGCTTGAATGGACAGATGATTAGGCTCTAATACCATGTGAGATCATACCAGAGATCACAAAACCATATAGAATGCAGAGACAGTTGCAAGAGAATGCATCATTTGTATTGACGATGTATATCCTTATATAATACAGTGTTACCTAAATTAGAGACTAATTACAGATCTAATTGCTTAAACACAAGGATCTAATTACATGATTACAAACCAAAATAAGGTAACTGATATCTATTTGACAACTCATACAATATCTTGATTTGTGGGCTGACCCAAATCATGGGTCGTGGGCTGACCCGTTAGGTCATGCTGACTTGTATCTTTACAGGATTGAGTCAGCAGTAGCCTTCTTTGTTTAGAATAATAATTGCTGTAATTAGTTGCCTTCTATGTTTAGACTTCTGATTGATGTAATTAGAATGTAAATACCTATATATTGATGTATAATCTCTATAGACAAACACACAGAAATAATACATTCTCAGAGTATTCAAAACTCTTTCTATCGTGAGTTTGTCATGGTATCAGAGCAAGGATCAAGGCAGTCTTGATCTCAGACATCTTCCAAAGCATTAAGGGAATAGAGATAGAAAGAAAGAGTCTCTCTCGTGCATCACATAGATCCAGAAGTTTTTTTTCGTAAGCATTCTGTACCAGCGGTGTCTTCTTCCTGCAAACAGTAACGTCCAGTGGTGGCCCACTCTTGATCGACCAGATCAACCTTAGAACTCACCCATTCATGGTCGCCCAATACTTCTAAGTATTCTAGTGATTTTTTCATAATTTTTTCGACACTGTCAGGTACGTTTTTGATCATTCTCGTGATTTCTCCAAAACCTGCACATGTTTTGATCAAGACCGTACAGATTTTTAGATCTTCAGCAGATTGAGTTCAAACCTCTTCCAGTCTGAGCGAAAATTGTGTCTACAAAAATCAGGACCCTGATCAGTGTCCACGATCTTCTGTGGGGCCCACGTAAGGTTTTTAAAGCACCAATCAAGGACGTCAGGGGCTGTTTTTTTTTCCTTTTTGTTCTCTGCTTGGCCTGATTGGTCCCTTTTAGTGTTTGGATCTGTCCAGTTCCTTCTCCAGCACTCACGAACTGTAGTTCAAATACTTTTCCTGAGTTTATCACTTGTTGTTTCACTGTTTCACAATATACAATTGAGATGGACAAATCTGAGGTCACTTTGATCAAATTTACTGGAAAGAATTACCCTGCCTGGTCTTTCCAATTTCAAATATATCTCGAAGCAAAGGAATTATGGGGATTTGTTTTTGGCACGGACCCTAAACCCACTGAGGATGAGAAGAAAATCTCCTCTTATTATACTACAGATGCCAAAATCAAATCCTGGATTCTGGGATCCGCTGAGCCGCATCTGATAATGAATCTCAAGCCTTACCCCACTTCGAAAGCCATGTGGGGGTATTTGAAGAAAATATATCATCAAGATAACTCTGCTAGACAATTCCATCTTGAATGTGCAATTGCTGAATATACACAAGGGAATTTGTCCGTATAAGACTACTATTCAGGTTTCCGTACACTCTGGTCGGAATACGATAGTATTAAGTATGCGGATGTGGCTGACAATGTGTTGACAGTTATTCAAGACCTTCAGGCCTCTAGTCAGCGAGATCAGTTTTTGATGAAACTGCGGAATGAGTTTGAAAGTGTCCGATCTGCTCTGATGAATCGGACGCCTCTACCTTCATTAGATGTCTGCTTGAATGAGCTCTTACGTGATGAACAACGCCTTATGACCTCGGCTCATATTGCTCAACAGAAGACTGATACCTATTCAGTTGCGTTCTCGGCCAATAAAACTTCGTAGCCTCCACCTCGAGACTTGAGCAAAACCCAATGCTACAGTTGTCAGAAATTTGGGCACCTTGCCTCTCAGTGCAAATAGAAAGTCTGCAGTTACTGTAAAAAGTCGGGACATATCATCTCTGAATGTCGCCGCCGTCCACCACGTCAGTCAACACAGTATCAGACTCCACAATATCCGGCTCAGCAGTATCAGACTTCACAGTCTCAAACCCCTCACGCATATGTGGCTTCCTCCATTATGCCTGCTCCTCCATCTGCCTCGCAGCCTGGGCCCTCATCATCTCTCACTCCTGAATTAGTACAACAAATAATTATCAATGCCCTCTCTACCTTTGGTCTCTCAGGTAAGTCACCTTCATCTTCTACTTGGTTCATTGATTCCGGGGCATCTAATCATATGTCAAATTCCCCCACCCCTTTCTCCACTATGATAAGTTACAATGGCCATCTTCAAATACAAACTGCTGCCGGTGGACATGTTCCCATTACTGCTGTCGGTGATATCCCTGGTCCCATCCCATTGAAAAATGTTTACCTTTGTCCTAATTTAACTTCCAACCTATTATCAGTAGGACAACTTGTTGAAAATAATTGTAACATTTCTTTCTCTTCTTCTGGTTGTGTTGTGCAGGACCAGATGTCCGGGAAGGAGATCGCGAGGGGGCCTAAGTGTGGACGCTTGTTTCCGCTGGATTTTTCTAAAATTTCTAGGAATCAACTTGACAAAAATGTGTTTTGTTTTTCTCTTAAAGATAATTGCCGATTGTGGCATAATAGACTCGGACATCCAAATTCAAAGGCTTTGTCCCTTATGTTAAATTCTGGTTTATTAAATAAATCTCTTGGTTTATCGTCTTGTGTGCCTTTTGATTGTGTTACTTGTAAAATGGGGAAGAGCAAAACTCTTCCGTTTCCTCATTCCACTTCACACTCCTCTAAGTGTTTTGATTTAGTTCATAGTGATGTATGGGGAATTGCTCCAGCTTTTTCCCATGCTCATTATAAATATTTTGTGACTTTTATTGATGATTTCAGTCGGTTTACATGGGTCTACTTTCTACATTCAAAATCTGATGTTTTCAGTGTTTTTCAAATTTTTTTGGCTTATGTTGAAAATCAATTTTCCACCTACATTAAAACCTTGCGATCTGATTCTGGTGGGGAATATATGTCCTCTGCTTTTCAACGGTTTCTGCAACAAAAAGGCATTATTTCTCAAAGATCTTGTCCTTATACTCCCCAGCAGAATGGAATCGCTGAAAGGAAAAATCGGCATCTCCTTGATGTCACTCGTTCTCTTCTTCTGGAGTCATCAGTTCCTACTCGTTTTTGGGTTGAGGCACTGGCTACAGCAGCTCATCTTATCAATCGCATGCCATCACCCTCCATCGAGAATCAAAGCCCATATTACCGTTTGTACAAAACCGCTCCATCCTATGCGGATCTTCATGTTTTTGGCTCCACTTGTTTTGTGCACTTGCCTCCTTCTGAGAGGACAAAACTCACGGCACAATCAACTCAGTGTGTGTTTTTAGGTTACGCACCCTTCCAGAAAGGGTTCCTTTGTTATGATCCTCACATTCGTCGTGTCCGTATCTCTAGGAATGTCGTTTTCTTTGAACATCAGTATTTTTTTCAAAAACACATTGATCCTCTTGACTCCTCTTTTGTGTCATTACCTTGTTTTTCTGATGCCCTGTCGGTTGTTCGTTTTAATCCTAACTTTGTGTATCACAGACGGAACAGCACAGCGCCTACTAGGGATCCCCCTCCTGATCTTCCTCCGGCATCTGCTCCAACACCGGCAGTTGATCCATCCGGACATCCTTCACTGCGTCGCTCCACCCGGATTTCGGTACCACCAACCCGTTATGGGTTCTCCCATACTTCCTTAATGGTCACTTTATCTTCCTCTTCTATTCCCCAATCCTATTCTCAGGCTGTGTATGACCCATGTTGGAACAAGGCTATGTAAGAGGAATTTGATGCGTTAGCACAAAATCATACGTGGGATATTGTTCCATCTCCTGTGGGTGTCAAACCTATTGGCTGTAAGTGGGTATTTTCTCTCAAGTTAAAATCTGATGGATCTTTAGATCGATATAAGGCGCGTCTTGTCGCTCTTGGAAATCGGCAGGAATATGGCATTGATTATGATGAGACTTTTGCTCCGGTTGCCAAGATGACCACCGTCTGCACTATTCTTGCTGTTGCTGCATCTCAATCTTGGCCTCTCTATCAAGTGGATGTCAAAAATGCGTTTCTCCATGGTGATCTCAAAGAAGATGTTTATATGTGTTTGCCTCAGGGATGCTCATCTGGGAAGGGTATGGTTGCCAAACTTCGTCGCTCCCTCTATGGTTTGAAACAAGCACCTCGCACATGGTTTGAGAAATTTCAGGCTGCTCTTCTACGCTTGGATTTTCATCCAAGCCCATATGATCCTTCTCTATTTTTACATCATGCTCCTTCCGGGATCACTGTAGTACTTGTCTATGTTGATGATATCGTCATTACTGGTCCTAATGCACCCATGATTCAAGTGCTCCAAGCCTCTCTTAGTGAGACATTTCACATGAAGGATCTTGGCCCCCTTCACTATTTCCTCGGTCTTGAGGTTCATCAATCGGCTAAAGGCATAGTTCTCAATCAGCACAAATACACTATTGATCTCATTGACTTTGCTGGTCTTACTGCTTCCTCTCCAGTCGATACGCCAATCGAACTGAATGTCAAACTCAGTCGAGAGGAGGGTGATCTTCTTTCAGATCCTACTGCATATCGCCAGTTAGTTGGTAGCCTGATCTACCTCACTAACACTCGTCCTGATATCTCTTATGCAGTCAACCTGATGAGTCAGTTCATGGCTGCTCCTCGTCATCTTCATATGGCTGCTGTTTGCTGCATCATTCGGTACCTTATTCGCACACTGACTCGTGGGTTGTTTTTTCCATCCACCAATCCTCTATCTCTCAAAGCTTATTCAGATGCTGATTGGGCTGGTTGTCCGGATACTCGCAGGTCAACGACTGGTTGGTATATGTTTTTGGGTACTAGTCTTATTTCCTGGAAATGCAAGAAGCATGAAAAAGTTTCCAAATCTTCTACTGAGGCTGAGTACCGCGCCATGTCTGCTGTATTCTCCGAAATTCTTTGGCTCCGCGGTCTGCTCTCTGACATTGGTTTTCAAGCAGCAGGAGCTACCCCCCTCTATGCAGATAATACAAGTGCAATTCGGATTACTGAAAATCCAATTTTTCATGAACGCACTAAACACATCGAGGTTGATTGTCACTTCATACGTGATGAGCTTAAACGTGATGTCATCAGTCTCCCACATGTCTCCACTACACTTCAAATTGCTGATATTCTCACCAAAGGGCTTCCTCGACCACGCCATCAGTTCTTGGTTGACAAATTGATGCTTGTTGATTCTCCCGCATCAATTTGAGGGGGGGTGTTAAATAGGCCCAAAGCCCATCAGTAATCAGAGGCCCAAACCCCATCAGCTCCCTGTTATATCTCACGTGGGATTGAGTTAACAGTAGCCTTCTTTGCTTAGAATAACAATTGCTGTAATTAGTTGCCTTCTATGTTTAGACTTCTGATTGATGTAATTAGAATGTAAATACCTATATATTGATGTATAATCTCTATAGACAAACACACAGAAATAATACATTCTCAGAGTATTCAAAACTCTTTCTATCGTGAGTTTGTCAAGGCCATCTACTGCCACTTGTGTTTTCACAGTTTTACAGGATAGTTTTCATCAGATCCGTTCAATTTTGCGGATTTTCATCAGTTTGCCTTGCAACCTGATCTGGAAGTTAGTAAAAAGTCTCCTACAGAAGTCTGTATTCTTTGATCAGAGGTCTGATCCCTTTGTGGGCCCCACGTGACCACTCCAGGACCAAAACAGTGGTCGGCTGGCACTATTTTTCTGCACTATTGGGGTATTTTCTGCACTGTTGGGTTCGTTTCTTGTTTGGAGTTCATCCTTTTACTCCAGTTAGCCATCTGCACCAGCCATTCTGCCTTTCTTGCTGATTATTGCTGTTTAGTCCTCTTCATCCCTCTCTGTCAAAGGGGTTTTGGTTGGACATCTTCTCTGTGATACTTCTACTGCCTTTTGAGATCATGGAAAAGTATGATGTTATTCCCGTTAAGTTTAATGGGCAAAATTATGTCTTGGTCCTTCCACTTACGGAACTTTGTCGAAGGACAGGGCCTTTTGGTTATCTTGATGGATCGATAACCAAGCCTTAGATTACAAGTATTGCTGACTCAAAAAGCCTAGCCACTTGGTCCAAAGAGAATGCGAAAGTCATCACTTGGATCCTTAACTCTATTGATCCTTCTCTGACTGTGGCTCTTCAAGCCTACACCACAACAGTTGATATGTGGGCTCATCTGAAGAAAGTCTACCATCAAACCAATAAAGCCCGAAAATTTCATCTAGATAGTGAAATTGCCAGATACAGTCAAGGGGATAAACTGTGCAGGAATACTTTAATGGTTTCCTCACCTTATGGACTGAAAGGGATTCTATGCTGATCCAAACGGTCTCTTCTAGATTTCTGTCTGAGGCTCTCCAGTTACAAGAAGAAACTCATATTAGCCAGTTTCTTATGAATCTACGACCGGAATTTGAATTTGCTCGGTCTGCACTAATGAATAGGGAGAATACCGCTAATCTTGATACTTGCTTCCAAGAAGTCATTCGCGAAGAACTTCGTCTCACTTCACAGCGCACTATTCTGGAAGCACCCGTAGCCTTCCTTGCGCCTCTTCCTGATTCCTCGGCTCTTCTGGCAACTCCAAAGCAGCCTCAATGTTATGAATGCAAAGGCTTAGGACATATTGCCAAAACATAGCTTTACAGATTTCCACCCTTACCTTGGAAAAGAAAAAATTACCACTGCCAATGGTGATCAACTACCCATTTCTGGAGTTGGTACCATTACTTTATCTAGTGTCACTGGCCAGTCCATCACCCTTTCTAATGTCTATTTTGTTCCAAAATTATCAGCCAATTTACTTTCTGTAGGACAACTTATTGATGATGGCTATCTAGTTCACTTTTCTTCCTCTAGTTGTGTCATACAGGGGCGACAAACTGGGAAGGTGATCGCGACGGGGAGTAAACATGGGCGCCTGTTTTTGCTGGACATTGGACATCATTCCTTCTTTGCTGCTTCTAATAATAATTTCAAAAACTTGTGGACGGTTTGGCATAAACGTCTTGGTCATGTGAACAATGCCTATTTAATTTCTTTATTTAAACTTGGTTGTTTGGACTCTACAATTGATAATAAAATGATGTCTTCTTTATCTCAATCAAAATGTGAAGCTTGTTGTTTAAGTAAGAGTCATATTTTACCATTTTCTGTTCATAATTCTCGTGCATTAGAATCATTTGACATCATTCACACTGATGTTTGGGGCATTGCTCCTGCCTTGAGTAGGGCAGGATTCAAGTACTATGTGACATTCATTGATGATCATTCCCGATATACTTGGATTTATTTCATGCGTTTAAAATCTGAAGTGTTCTCTGTTTTTAAAAGATTCTATAACATGGTCCACACCCAATTTAAGAAAGATATCAAGATCCTTAGATCCGATTCTGGCGGAGAATACATGTTTCATGAATTCTCTGCTTTCCTCTCTGATAAAGGAATTCTTCATCAAAAATCTTGTCCACACACTCCGCAGCAGAATGGAGTTGCGGAAAGAAAGAACAGAAATATTCTTGAAACTGTTCGCACCCTTTTATTGGCATCCTTAGTTCCTCCTGAATTTTGGTGTGATGCTGCGCAGACTGTGGTATATCTGCTCAATCGTCTTCCTAGTACTGTTCTAGGCAAGACTACTCCTTACGGAGTTCTCTTTGAACATCCTCCTTCATACTTTCACTTACGTGTGTTTGGTTGTCTGTGTTTTGTTCATCTTCCACTGACTGAATGCACTAAGCTATTTCCACAGGCTGCCAAATGCATCTTTTTTGGCTATAGTTCTGAACACAAAGGGTTCTTGTGTTATGACCGATTTGAAAAACGCATGCGAATCTTTCGAAACGTGATCTTTCTGGAACAAATTCCTTTCTTTTCCTTGCGTTTAGATCATCATCCTATTGCTGTGTCCTATTTGCCACAATTCCAGGAATTTGCTCCTGCCTCACCTACTGTCTAGGTCTATGTCCGACGTAACAAGGTTCCTCCTATGGTGCCTCCCTCTCCTGATCATCTCTCAGTACAGCCTACTGCTCCTACAAGTAATCATGCTTCTTCTGATAATATCCTCTCTCTGCGGCGATCTAATCGTCTTTCCATTGCCCCTAACCGCTATGGCTTTCCTGCTTTCTTTTCATCCTTAGATAGTGCTCCTATACCTAATTCATATTCACAGGATTCGAAGATTGCTTACTGGCAGGATGCTATGAATGAGGAATTACTCGCTCTCGAAGCAAATCAGACATGGGACTTGGTACCAGCTCCTGAAGGAGCCTCTGTGATTGGCAGTAAATGGATCTACTCCATCAAAGTTTACTCCGATGGGAGTCTTGATCGCTACAAAGGCCGATTGGTTGCGCAGGGATATAAACAGGAGTATGGAATTGACTATGAGGAGACATTTGCACCAGTGGCTAAAATGACCACAGTCCGTACTCTCCTCTGTGTCGCTGCAGCCCGCAACTGGCCTCCGTGGCAAATGGATGTCAAAAATGCTTTTCTCCATGGGGATTTGCGAGAAACTGTTTACTTAAAGCCTCCTCCAGGATATGCCTGTCCTCCTAAGCATGTTTGTAAGTTGCGGAAATCTTTGTATGGACTTAAGCAGGCTCCCAGGGCTTGGTTCGATAAGTTTCGGGTGGCAATTCTTCAAGCAGGATTTCGTCAGAGTCATTCAGATAGCTCACTCTTTCTTAGATGGACATTGAAGGGCTACACTTTCCTGTTAGTATATGTTGATGATATGATTATCAGTGGCAATGATAGTGCTAGCATTACGGAACTCAAACATCATCTCACTCGTCACTTCAGAATGAAGGATCTTGGTCTTCTTACCTATTTTCTGGGGCTGGAATTCTTGCGTAACAAATCTGGCATTCGGGTTCATCAGCGGAAATATGCTACAGATTTAATCACTTCGGCAAGACTCGATGATGCTCACACTTTTGATACACCTATGGAGTTGAACAACAAGATCAGTGCGGATGATGGCCCTCCACTGGATGATCTCTCTGTTTTCCGGAGGATAGTTGGTAGTTTGCTCTACTTAACTATGACTAGGCCGGATATTTCTCATGCCGTTCATACGGTTAGCCAGTTTGTGAGCAATCCTCACAAACCTCACATTGCTGCTGCCTTGCGCATACTCCGCTATGTCAAAGGCACCCTTAATCATGGTCTCTTCTAATCTTCGGGCGCTTCTTTGCACTTATCTGCTTATGCGGATGCTGATTGGGCTGGTTGCCCCGATTCTCGGCGCTCTACCACTGGTTGGTGTATGTTTCTTGGGGAATCTTTGATTTCATGGAAGTGCAAGAAGCAAACCACAGTTTCAAAATCGTTTGCTGAGGCAGAATATCGGGCCATGTCATCTGCGAGTGCTGAAATCATCTGGCTACGCCGTCTTCTCTGTGAGTTCGGTGTCACTGTTGGTAGCTCTACACCTCTTCATGGGGACAACACCAGTGCTACTCGAATTGCAAACAATCCGGTCTTTCATGAAAGAACAAAGCATATTGAGATTGATTGCCACTTCATCCGTCAGCATGTTGTTACTGAGAAGATAACTCTGCCACATGTCTCTACTCAAGACCAGTTGGCAGATATTTTCACAAAATCACTTCCCAAACCACGCCATCACGATCTCACTAACAAATTGATGTTTTCTGCATTACCACATCAATTTGAGGGGGAGTGTAGAAGATAGTGTGGCTTTGGCCCACTTAGGCCCACTTAGGCCCAGCCCACTGTATATAAAATCCCACATGTGGGATCTTTGATTAATAGATTTTGTTGTTGATTTCTTGTTGCTAATTTCCCTGTACTACTTACATAGATTAGGAGATTCTTTCATTCCTTGATTTATTCTAAGATTGTAATCTTAACATACTTAGTGCCTTGATTAAGGTAACTATTGATTATAAAATAGAACAGTCAATGATCAATTGATCATTGAGGTTTCTCCCCATACTGTTGTCTTCTTCCTCCTCTCATCTCATCACAGAATCTCACAGAGTCTTACACTTTCAACTTTCTTTTGTGTGAGAACATTGTAAATGAATAGTATGTGGGACGTCTAACCCAAGTTGGATTTGGTATTTATCTCAATAGAATTGCATGGTTTTTCAATCCTCTCTCTTCTCCATTGGCTTGAGTGTTTCTTCCAAGTGTTGGATTAGTGGTTTGGGGTAAGCAATCCTGTATGTTTACTCCTTGTTTGCTTATTATTTTGTTTTTTGATCTGGGCAGAATTGATTTTGGTTTTTTTTTTTTTTTTTTTATCAATCGGGACTCACTGTTGGGTATGACAGATAGTCCGATTTGTGAATCAGTATTATGTCGATCATGTTACCTTTGTGTCATGCTTTTAAATAAATCTTTTCTTGCTTCTTTAAAGCCGTTACAGTCAATGAGCTGATTTTTTTTTGCGATTCTAAAGGGTATCACAGATTCTATTCTGTTCTGTTGATTTTGTAAGCCTACCTATCGGTATATAGAATGATTTGTACCTGTAACCATGGACAAGGTAGGACTTCTGCCTTCAACCTTGAGATGAGATTTAGGTACTACTAGTGCTTATGGGGTGTGCATGCATATTTTTCTTTTGGGTGTGGTGTTGCTTGTGCAGATTTAAGCATCTCTGTTTTACCATTGCCACTATCTTTAGATAAAAAAAGTTATTTTTCCTCATTTTCAAAAATGGATATGAGAATCCGAGTTATTCGGGTAAGTTTGAATTGTATATATTATATTATATTATATGTAACATATTGGCAGTTTTTACTGCCGGTCCCAAGCCCGGATAAAGGAGGGTTGCATTTGGTAGGTTGACAGCGATTTTAAAATTTTGGTACAACGTGAACATGAATTTTGAGATGAATTGGAGGAACAGAGTTCATGTACATAATTTATGTATGTGGCTCCAACATAGTTGGGACAAGGCTTTGATGATGATGTAATGTGTTCTTGTTTTGGTCGGAATTATGCATAATGTATTTAGTAGAAGAAAATTGTCACATGCATAATTGATGGAATTTTCACTATATGCTTTGTAGGTTCTTTGATTTTTCAAAAACAGTTGCAAAGCGAGCTTTCAGAGTCATCCAGGTTCTGCCCATTTTCTTCCATTGATTTTTTGATTGTTCTTATTGTCAGGAATGAAACTGATCTCGTGTAAATTTCTTTATGAATTCTTTCTGGGTATCTTCTCTGAAATGGATACAGGATACTCATAATGTGAGGTCTGTATCTTTTCATCCTTCTGGGGAATTCCTTTTGGCAGGTATTAATTGGCCTAACTGTGCCTTTTCTTTGTCCTTTGATGTTTTGAGTCGTGAATCATGTTCTAAAATCATTAATGTTTGATTCTATATGATGGTACAATGAGAGAGAAAAGAGGAAGAAGAACAGTAGGAGAGGACAAGTGAGAGAGATTGGAGTATGAATCTCTGAAATGATCATTTATGGGGTGGTTGATCTTTTTTTTTTTTTTTTTTTTTTTTAATTTATATTAAGATCTACTACATGTTTTCAATCAGGCTAATCAAATCCCCAATTGACATTCTAATCTATGATGCCCTGACACGGCATGGATGCGGCAGGGATACGCCATGGACATGGCTAGGACACGGATTTTATACATAAAAAGTGAAGTATCGGATATGATACGACATGATACGTTGCCCACTTTGAAGTATCCGTGCATCATAGATTCTAATCCTATCTGTGCATCATAGATTCTAATCCTATCTCAATTTCATTGGACATAGAGGGACATAAGAGAGATGGCAATCCTGCGGAATATGGGTCAAAATGGTAATCCGTGGATATGGTAGTCCCCACCCATGGACTATATTAGAGAGTGATTCTAGTCTCTAACACTTCCTCTCAAGTTGGAGCATAGATATCATAAAAAGTTGGAACCTTAGATTAGATTTGGTCTAGGGTTCTGCTGTTAAGCCTCTTAGAAAAACAATGAGATAAGAAAGAAGAAAATAGAAGAAAAAGTACATGGTTTAGAGAGGGAATCTTTAGAATGATCTGGCCTACTGGGGCAGTCAACCATTCTCATATCATTAGATCTTAGTTTCTGCAAATTACAACAAAGCCCCTCAAGTTCCTAGTATTTATACCAAGGTTCCCAGCATATTATTAATTATAAACAGGTCTTATTCTCTAACTTATAACCCCCCCTCAAGCTGGTGCATAGAATTTACAATGCCTAGCTTGGAAAAAACATGATGTAACTTAGCTTTATTGATAACCTTGAAATTAGCTAACTGTTCGTTAGTATGGATTTGGAGAAGCAAGACATCCTCCTTTTCAATTTTTTTCATGATAAAATGACAGTCGATTTCCGCGTGCTTTCGTTTTTCATGGTAGATATTGGCAAGTTTGATTGCTGAAGTGCTATCAGAGTACAGACTCATTGGACTACCTTGGACTGTTTCTGCACTAGACTTAGCAGTAACAACCTTTTCCTTTCTTTTTCAGGACACTAGATTTCCTCCAACCATTGCGCAATATCCTATAGTAGACTTCCGATTTGTCAATGATCCAAACCAATCTACATCAGTGTATGGCCTTAGCATGGCCATGACCCATGAGATCTGTATAGGACTCCTTGACCTGGTGATCCTTTCAAATATCTAAGAATCCTATGCACTGCATGATGCAGCGTAGACCTCATGGCCACATGTGTAGGGCCCACATAGATTTAAGGATTTATTTTTATGTCAATAGTTTCTAATTTTATTGTAATTAGGATAAGATTCTAGTTTCCTAGTTTAAGTAGGTTTCTTAGGCTTAAGTTATCTTTTTTTATTTATATGGCATTGTAGTAAAGAATTATTCAATTGTTGATTAATGAAATTGGGTTTTCCTATTGAGGTGCGTCCTCAGTTATTATCTCTACGGAGATTGATTGTGTCTACGGACACGTGCTTCGGCACCCATTGTGCTTTTAGCACTTCCACCGCAAGTCCTAACCCTAGGGCCTGCATCAATTGGTATCAGAGCCGAACGATCCCCGATCGTCGGCGTGGTTAATCCTATCCCTCTTTCCATTCACCCAGCCCCAATCCTAAATCCCCCTGAGCATCAACACCTCAAATCCATACTTTTTCCGAAATCCCTAGTCCAAATCCCTAAGCATCAACACCCCAAATCCATTCTTTTTCCCAAACCCTTAGCCCCAATCCCTGAGTACCAACACCCCAAATCCATACTTTTCCCCAAACCCCAAATCACCAAACCCGAAACCTGAAACCCAAAACCCAAGTCGCATCCTAGCAGAACCCAATCGTCCTCCATCCCCTACCCAGCAAGAAGAATAGAATAACAGAGGAAAAAGAGAATAGAAGGGAGAGTGTGCAAAATTATATTTTCATCAGCAAGTGGGCCTAGATTCGTCATATTCCATAAATCTTTAGCCATCCATCTTCCAATAGCAAGCTCTTCTCCATCCGGACTCCGATCGACGATTGTCACATGTGCACTCCAATCAGTGAGATCTACACATCTGGTCAGTTTGATTTTAATTTTAAAGAGCATTAAAATTTTTAGTCTTTGCATCAAGTTCATATGGAATTATCAGACAAGATGGAATTGCAACTTCTTGAAATAAATAGAAGGCTTACAGAAACCAACAACGAGCTTAAAGAAATCAACAACAGGGCTACAAGGATGACATATGCAATCAGATATGGGAAAAGATATTATTCAAATAAAGATTGCTTTGAGCAGTATATTACTTTGACACAAGGAAAATTGTCTGTCGAGGAATATGCTTATGAATTTGAAAGGCTACATTATTTATGCGAATTGGGAGATAGACTTGATTTCAATCACTTTCTCAAAGGTTTAAGACCAAGTATATTGAAGAATGTAGAGAAGGAATGCAACGATATGTATGAAGCATTTTGGGAAGCGATCTGTGTTGAGCGCTTGATAAAGCGTTATCACCTCCGAAAAGCTAAGATACAAGAAGAGAAGTCTGTGCCAATCATAGACGTCCCAGTAATGGAACCACTCATGGAGAATGCCTCACGTGAATCTGAAGAGAACGAACCTGAGTCTCATTATTTACAGGTGGAACAAGAAGAAACGGACAATGAAGATAACATCAAAGAGTCTAGTCATCTAATGGATCCTATGGCAAGCCCGCCTCCAAAAAATCAAATTAATCTATCCGATGAAAAGACCATTAATCAGGAGATTGTCAAAGAAGTTTGCATCATCAACGTTCCTCATGTTGACTTTGTCCTTGGAGATCAGCCAATTCTAATTGGAGAATGTGTGCAACTGGCCAATATTCAAGAATTAAATCATCACGTTATTCGATCTCGCATTAATGCAAAATCTAGTCACCAAAAGAAGCTGTGCCAAGAAGTTATAGATCGACCGACAAATCGGAAGTTCGTCAGATTGATCTTTGATCCAGGTGGACATTTTCTGAACTCGAGGTCGAGTTCTTTTTCAAGTGGGGGAGAATGATGCAGCGTAGACCTCATGGCCACATGTGTAGGGCCCACATAGATTTAGGGATTTATTTTTATGCCAATAGTTTTTAATTTTATTGTAATTAGGATAAGATTCTAGTTTCCTAGTTTAAGTAGGTTTCTTAGGGCTTAAGTTATCTTTTTTATTTATATGGCATTGTAGTAAAGAATTATTCAGTTGTTGATTAATGAAATTGGGTTTTCCCATTGAGGTGTGTCATCGGTTATTATCTCTGCGGAGATTGATTGTGTCTACGGACACGTGCTTCAGCACCTATTGTGCTTTTAGCACTTCCACCGCGAGCCCTAACCCTTGGGCCTGCATCACTGCAGCTAGATGATTTGTTCTTAGGGCATGCATAAACTGACTAACGAGATTGACATCATAAGAAATGTTGGGTCTACTGATTGTCAGGTAAATTGACCTCCCAACCAATCTCTGATACATTCTCTTATCTTGAAGCAACTCTCCATTGCTGTTGTAAAGGCTTTGCTTTTGCTCCAATGGAGTGTCTGCCGATTTCGTGCCTAGCTTCCTAGTTTCTGCAAGGAGATCAAGGGTAAAGTTTTTTTGCGATATAACAATTCTAGTCTTGGACCTTGCAACTTCAGTTCCTAGGAAATATTTCAATAAACCTTGGTCCTTCATCTCAAACTCCTTTTTCAAAAAAACTTTCAGCCAAGGGATTTCATCAACATCACTCCTAGTAACAACTATGTCATTAACATACACAACAAGGATGACTACGTTCATATTCCTTCTTTTCACAAAAACTGTGTGATCCACATAATACCTTCTGAACCCATACTTAAACACTACTTTGCTAAACCTTTCAAACTAGGATTGGGGAGACTCTGAGTCCATATAAGGACTTTTTGAGAAAACAAACTTTGTCTTCCTGTCCCTTAACAACAAATGCAAGTGGAGGATCCATATAAACCTCTTCTTTCAAATCCCCATGGAGAATAGCATTTTTCACATCTAGCAATCCGTTTGCTGCCAGGGATAATAGCATCCGAATAGAAGTTAGTTTAGTTACGAGACAAAAAGTTTCTAAGTAATCAGCCCCATAGGATTGAGTAAATCCCTTAGCAACAAGTCTTGCTTTATATCTATTGATTGTACCATTTGGATTGTACTTTGAGGTGAACACCCATTTACACTCCACAGGATTCTTTTCTTCAGGAAGAATATTCAACTCCCACATATGGTTCTTTTCCGGTGCATTCATTTCCTCCACCATTGCTTCTCTCCACTTAGGATGAGTTAGGGCACACATGTGTAGGTATGCATTCAGTGCCTAGTTTGGAAATAAAGGTCTGATAGGTAGGAGACGAGTGATCATAAGAGACAACATTATGAATATGATGATGAGTAACACAGGTCTTGTTCCTTTGCGTTCAGCAATGGGAAGATCTAAGTTAGAAGAAATACCTGATTAGGGAACAACTTCAAATGGAGAAGGGAAAAAAGGGTTTGGATTTGGATTTGGAGAATCAGACGATGGTATAGATGAGAGCAATGGTCTATTTCCCTTTGTCTTCCTTGAGTATACCTGCAGTGGTCTCTGTTGTTGCTCACCTTCTTCTAGAGCAAGAGAGTCTGTGCCTTCTCCATATGGTGATCCTGAATACAATGGGGGAGACACAAAATCAACAAGAGGGACATTCTCCTTTGCACTTCTTTTTGGCAATAGTTGCTTGTTGATGAGAAGAAAGGAATATCTTCATGGTAGCTGACACCCATTGTCAAAAAGAGACAATCCTTATCCACAGGAGCATAACACTTGTATCCTTTTTGAGAACTAGGATATCCTAAAAACATGCATTTGACCGCCTTTGGATCCAATTTATCCCGTTGATGTTTCAAAATGTGAACAAAGCAGGAACATCCAAACACTTTTGGTGGAACTTAAAACAACGGTGTACTAGGGCACAACTGTTCTAAGACACTCTTACCTCCCAATGTCTTTGAATGCATTCTATTTATTAAGTATGTTTCTATTAGAACTCCATCTGACAAAAAAACTTTGGTCCATTCATCTCAAACAAAAGAGCCCTAGTGACCTCCAAAAAGTATCTATTCTTACGTCTACACCATTCTACTATGGGGTATATGAACATGAGGACTGTGATTCAATCCCATTTTTTGCAAGATAACTTTGAAAAATGTTAGAGGTGTACTCTCCTCCATTGTCAGAATGAAATGCCTTAATTCTTTTGTCAAACTTAACTTCAATAATTTTTTGATATGTTTGAAAAGTATAGAAGACCTCATATTTAGATTTCAAAAGATGCACCCAAGTCACCCTAGTTGCATCATTAATAAAAGTTACAAAATATCGATTATTATAAATAGATGTAATAGGAGCATACTGGACATCAAAATGAATCAAATCAAATGGACAATTACTTCTGTTATTAATATTGATCAAGTACAATGATCTTTTATTTTTTGCAAATTGACAAGCATCACATCTCAAACAAGTTTTAGGTTTATTTGCAAAATTTAGAATAGAAATATTCCTAAGACACTTAGTGGTGCATGACCAAGACGATGATGCCACTGGGTCACTCTATTGTCATCAACAACAGCAGTCTGTAATGCTCTTAACTCTATGTTCTTCCAAGTTTAAGGTGTAAAGACCATTACTCACATTGCCTCCACCATTCTTCTGCCCAGTCCTCAGATTTTGAAAAACATAGTAAGAAGGATAATTAAAAGGTAATGCAATCATGGATCAAAATAGCGGTCGCTGCGCTATGTAGCGGTTGCTATATCGCTGAATGTTATTTATCTCCGTTCACATACGTAGCGGCCGCTACAAGACTGCTATGGGGTCATACGGAGTGAGATAGATTCCTACTTTCCAAAATTTTTTAACATGCATAATAAAAATTAATTCTTTTCTTCTTCTCTCTAAATAACATTTGTACGCAACTCTTCTACCCTTTTATGTTTAAAAGAACACCAAAAAGCACATGATCTCATTGAATTACAGTCAATACAGAGAGTTCTTCTCTAAGTACATCCTATTAGACACCCCCTTCGGTAGATGTATTCTTTTCTCTAGGTACTCTTAAGTTTTAAGTCTTGACTTCATGACATAGGTTTTTTTCTTACGAGCCTTTCATTAGTTTCTAAGTTAGCATAACTAAGCAACATGAATACATGTGAAGAAAATGATCATTACTATTATTTTCTATTTATACATCGATACAGGACCTCATATAATGAGGGGACCACTACGCCCCCTTATTTTAGTTACTTTTGAAAAAAAAAAAAAAAAAAAAAACTCTCATTTTCCAATATTATAGATTTTTTACAATTTTTTTTTAGATTTTTTTGACGATTTTTTCAAATCGCACCGCTGTGTCGCTACTCTGCGTAGCGTTCCGCTATTTTCATCCTTGAATGCAATAATTAAGATTTTTGGTCAGTGCACCATTCAAAAAAAGAATAGAAAAAAGGATTTTGGTCAGTGCGCTAAAAGATAAAAGGATGAAAAACTTGGAATATGGAGGACAGTTGATAAGGATAGGTTAGGTAAGATGCAAACAGTTCCTTTACCAGCTATGTGGATGTAAGAACCATCATCAATTCTCACCCTCCCATCATTGGTAGTAGTGTAGGATAGAAACTCATAACGTATATCTGTCACATGGTCTGTAGCCCCTGAATTAATCACCCAGGTAGAAGGAGAAGTAAAGGAGGCAAAAGCAGCAGGATTATGGGAAGAAGCCATACCAACGGAAGAATCTTCAGTCACACCTTCTAATGCATCCAATCATTGACATAGAAGTAGAAGCTCTTCTTTCCAGTTTTGTGTGTCAGCCTTGAAATTTGCCTCTTGTTCATTAGAACCACTAGGATGTTCCACCTCCACCGGTGCTGCAGATAGATTTCTTGGCCTACCATGCAAGTATCAACAATTTTCCCCAGTACGTATCTCCCACAGTGAGTACAAAAAAGTTTGTCACGGTTATAGTTAGGTTGTCCACCAAAACCCCTTCCAGCATTGGGTTGCAGTACTCCTCGAGCACGACCACCGTTTCCATGATTGCGACTTGTACGTCCACCTCCATGATTATTTCCACCACTCTCACGGCCACGTCCCCTTCCTCCCACCATAACCTGTATTGGCGGAGAAGAAATCGGCACCGCCCTATACTAAATCCTATGCTAAATGGAGTGTTCCCTTAGTTTTGGTTAGCGGGCTAGAATAAACAGTGATTGCTTGCCTATATAAGGAGATGTAATCTTCTCCAATGGACTTTGAATTTGAATATGAAGTAGAATTTGAGTTTTCTCTTTATTTTTCTTATCTGTGGTGTGAGACCAAGACACTTGATCTGTAAGGATCCCTATCCATAAGCCATTTGGCTTGGAGTATAGCCTGTTGGCTTTCTCCCCTTCGCCTGTACTGCTTCAAAATCTTGAATTGTGGAAAACTAAGAAACAAGAAGTTATTGCAAAATCAAGCAATGAAGCTGAGTATCTAGTCATGACCAATGAATGCTTTGAGCTGTTATGGCTGAGAATATTATTAGAAGAAATGGGTTTCGAGCAAGGTAAATCGTTACAGTTTTACAACAATTAAACTAGCCAAGAATCCAGTGTATCATGAGAAAATAAAGAATGTGGGAGGTGATTGTTACTTCATCCAGAAAAGTTAATAGAAAAAGAAATGATGCTATTATATATAAGTACAACTGATCAAATTGCAGATTTTCTTAAAAAGAAGTTAGTAGGAAATAGTTAATGATGTTTTGTCCAAGCTGGGGCATGGTACATATATATGCACTGGGTTGAGGTGGAGTGGTATGAGTTAAGAATATGATTTATTTGTAAATTAATAGACTTCAAACGGTTTTTTGTAATTAAGGAAACCCAAGTTCTTTTTGGAATTTTGAAAAAGTTGACAAATTAATATAGGTATGATCGCCCAACCCCATAGTGAACAACCACATCCTTCTTCTCCATCAATTTCTTCTGTTTCTTTTCTCCTATAGAATTTTGTCTAACCACTGACATCAATCATTGCAACTGCTAGAAGTGGAGAGTCGGAACCCATCACATGCTCTGCACCTCATTATGAAGGGAAAGTACATGTTTCTTTTGACTGGGTTAATTAGGCCTTCCCAACACATCAAGTGTGGATTTGGCTATTGCATGCATGCTTCTTTTATGGTTTAGACCTGTATCTTTTGCAATGTGAGTGTTGTAGAATTTCCAACTAAGAAGAATCTGAACTTTATTTAATTACTTCGATGCTAATGAGCTTGTGAACCATTTACAGGAACAGATCATCCAATTGCACATTTATACGACATCAATACATTCCAATGTTACCTATCAGCGAATGTTCAAGAGATAAATGTAAATGGTGCCATTAACCAGGTGAGTTGGTTTATTTATCAGACCTTGAGCATGCTGACCCCTTGCAATTTAAATAAGAAAACCAGGAGGCCATATTTTGGTGATAAATGGAAGCTTATCGTCTTTAAAACAAATTTACTTTCAACAATATTGATAAAAATGACTTATTTACCCACATTTGCTCATACAGGTTCGCTATTCATCCACGGGTGGAATGTATGTGACAGCATCCAAAGATGGTGCAGTTCGGGTTTGGGATGGAGTAACTGCACATTGTGTGCGCTCCATTAATGGTGCACATGGTTCGGCAGAAGCTACTAGTGCAAGTTTCACGAAGGACCAAAGGTAGCCATAGCTATTTGCTTAGTGACTAGATCAGTTTTTGGCATCATGGCAGCATTGTGTTTTACTTATTTTAGACAATCAGAATGATAATTTGGACACCTAATTTCTTCTGACCTTATGGTATATTATATTAATTAGAACAGGCAAATGTAGACAAAGAGCTTATATTTGGCAGGTAAAAGCCGTTCTTGTAGATGATTTGGTTCCCAGAGTCATGCTCCTAAGATTGACTCTTTCCGGGCCCATTTGTTCTTAACAATTGAAAGAATTAGTAGAGATTGAAGAGTACGATGACTTTTGGTAAAATTGAGGATGATCACAACCCTGATCAAACCAATGTTTGCGGTCTCGGGTACCCAAAATATCGTGGAAATATCAGTTGTTCTTTGCCCATATTTTCAAAATATCGGTCTATGGAGTTGTGTATGTTTTTGCAGAGAGAGAGAGAGAGAGGGGCTGGTGGTGGTGTTGTGACCGCACGGAGAGAGGCTGGTGGTGGCGTTGTGACTGCACGGTGTCGCGCCTTCCCCTTCTCCTCTCCTCTCCTCTCTTTCTCTTTCATTTATCTCCATAGTCTATCCCTCTTGTGGTTTCTACTTTGGTCCCAAAGAAAAGGGGCAAATGCCCTTCTAAGGGTTTTGTTTCCCTTATTAGGCTGATGGCATGATTAATTTGACCATGTGGTCCTTTCTAACAAAAAAAAAGTAAAGGTTTTTACCCTATAATATCATTTCTTTAAAACCAAAAAAATGTAAGAGGTTCTTTAACTAAAAAATATACATAAGTAAAGTAAGGGTTTTTAAAAAATGGTCCCCCCCAGTATGGAGCCTTCAATTTTCTCAAAATATGCGAACTTTCTCTTTTAGTTGTACCTTGCTAATACGGTCCAACTGTTAGAAAAATCTAAATCACTCAAAATAATTGCCCCTTTTAAATGGTCCCTCAACAAATTTTCTTCAGATAAGTTAGGGTGACTATTATAGATTAAACACTTGTAGAATATGCAAATAAAATATTAAGAAAATTCAATTGCATTATACTAGTCAATCTAATGATGGGCCCTAGTCTTATTGATTATTTTTGACATAGTTAATATAAGGTTTGATGGTTATTTTAAGTGTTTTGAACTTTAGATATGGACTATATTAATGGATTTATAAATTCTAATGACAAACTCAAAGATTAAATACTAAAACTATTCATATTTAATAGTTAAAATTATGTAGTGCATAGGGTAATATGAGTTAGGAGTAAGGATGAAAATAGCGGTAGCGGCGGGCGTAGCGGCCCGCCGCCAAACCGCTACGAAGCGGGCGATACGTAGCGTAGCGGGGATACGTAGCGGCGTAGCGGTGCGATTTGAAAAAATCGCCAAAAAAATATGAAAAAATTCCAGAAAATCCAGAAAATTGTAAAATGAAAGAAAATGTGGTTCTTTTGCAAAAGTAAGTAAGAAAAGGGGGCGTAGCGGTGCCCTCAATACATGAGGTCCTGTATCGCTGTATAAATAAAAAATAATAGTAATAATTAGTTTTTTCACATGCTTTCATGTTTCTTAGTCATGCTAACTTAAAAAGTAATGGAAAGCTCATAAAAAAAAAAAAATAGAACATGAATTCATGAAATAAAAGCATAAGAAATTAAGAATTAAAAAATAAGAAGACTTAAGAGTTAGGTCATTACACAATAGTGACAATACACAATACCCATTAGTCATTAGTGAATATTGAACAGTCAAATATCAATACTTCAACATTCATGATTCAAATTCAATCAAGTGAATGAACTATGAAGTGATCAACAATCAACATTTAACACCAATTTAAAAATGACAAAGAATAGAGAGTTAGTGAAGGATATAGGAATACCTTAATCAATAATCACCACCAAAAGGAATGTCTACCAAGATTCAAGGGGCTATGGTCATAATCATCTCCATTAGTGTTATTATTTGATCCACTGGCACTGGCACCATATTGGATTTGATATTGATGAGAATTGGGATCCACAAATCCAAAGAAGGCAGCTGCACCCGCATCAAAAGAACTTGGAGGAGGTGGAGGTGGTACATGTGGATTTCTACCATATTGCGTTTCACCATAGTCACCATATGAGTATGGCCCCGAAGTTAAAGACTGTTCTTCTCCTTGTTGTAATTGACCATATGGAAAATAGTCAAAATATTGTGAGGGTCCTTGTTCACTGTAACTAGGGTTCCACGAATCAGTCCATGATGCCGCTTGTTGTCCTCCAACATCTCCACCCATATTTCCTTGCTCACTACTACCTCCAGCCCCAGGTGGTGAATCTCTTCGGCGCCGTTGATAACCACGGCTTAGATCAAATCTTCCAGATGGAGGTAACTCATGTACTTTCTCTATAGGAATGTCATCATCTTCATCATGCTGATAGTATTCACTAGTACCACCTGTCCCACTGTCTCCTGCTCCTCCTCCATCTCCACCATGGCTACTCGAAGAGACGGTGGTGGAACTAACTTTCTCAGAAGCAGGTTCTTTCCCACTCCTCCTAGTCCTACTGGTACCTTCTCCCCGAGGTGGCTGACCTTCTGCAGGTGCCTCACCCATATCCGAATCTATCAACTCTTGAACTGTTTCCTGAAACTTCGGATCTGAATCTAGCAGTGGATCCTCTATCTCGGCTAACCATGGGAGTAAGGGATCGTCCTCTCTGAATATGTGATCCAAATTAATAGGACAATAAGCAGGATCATCCCTTGACCTTCTCTCCCTAATTCTGTTTCTCAACTTCAGATTGTAATGACAATATACAAGCTTGTTGAGTTTCTGCATGGTAAGCCGATTTCTGACCTTCGTGTGGATCAAAGAGAAAGTGCTCCAATTTCTTTCACAGTTGGAAGATGTTGTAGTTTGACTAAGGATGCGAACAGCCGCTTTCCTTAGATGTGGAGCACTCTCTCCATAATTCATCCACCAATCAGCTGAAATGCAAAAAATAAATAAAGAAAATTAGATATTCGTAACCCTCAAGTCCTTCTAATCAATTAAGATAAATAAATCAAGATTCAAGACTATTGGGTGGGGTCTTCTGTTCATCGTCATACCAGGTGGCATCCTTCCAATCGATCGTATCACAAGAGGGTCAGCAAAGGTTCCTCTCCTTTGTGTATATATAGATATCTACAATGTGAAAATTAGATATAACTATATAAGCATGTATGGCAGTATGGCAATTGGCACTTGGTAGTATAATTAAATTCTCTCAAGTAACCACCCACTCACCTCTTGTATTGCATCAATTTGATCATCTGCATCTAATAATTTTTTTAATACCTCCCGTAATCCTACCCGCAAGTCCGTATCTATTGCTTCGGTGTGTAGTTCGACATTGCGGTAATAGAATTCGGGATTCAAAAAATAACCTACATTATAAATATGTAGAATGTACTGTGAGCAAATAAGATAATAGCTACATTAGTTAGGAAAACAAAAATGTATCAAATTCAAAGATATATATTAATTACCTACAGCATGCAATGGATGGTGCAACTGATCGTTCCAACGGGCATCAATAATCTTTATATATTTTTCGTGATATGTAATATTTTCTATAATGGATTGCTTTGCCCGATCTATTGCTTCATATATAAAGCCCATTGTCGGCTTGTCATCACCATCTACAAGCCGCAACACTTTAACCAAAGGCTCAAAAACCTGTAATATCTTCCTCACTTTCTTCCAAAACTTATTGTCCCTCATAAGGTTTGGGACTTCAAACCCCGTACCACTAGTTGCATTGCCCCATTTCGAACAAAGCCATTCTTCTGATGCAAACATCTGAATGAGCTCCGTTCTAAACTTTACAAGGCTTTCCATAGCCAGAAAATGAGTTGCAAACCTAGTTATTCCTGGACGCAGCAAGGCATGGTTATTTGTGTATCTTTTCATCAAGCTTAACACCCATGAATGATCATATATAAATCTTGTAATTCCTCTACATGCCTTGATCAATGAAGCCACTTTTGTCTTCCTTCTAATCTCTTCCAAGATGAGATCTACGCAGTGTGCTGCACATGGGGTCCAGAATAAACGGGTCCTCTTCTCCTGTAATTGCAAACCTGCTTTCTTGAAATTGGCGCCATTATCTGTAACAATCTGTACAATATACTCCTCTCCCACACTCTCTACAACTTTATCCATAAGATTGTATATATATGTGGCTATCCGTCTATGTTCACTTGCATCAATGGACTTCACAAAGACGGTCCCAGCGACTGAATACACCAAAAAGTTTATTAATTGTGTTTGGGTGCCGCTGGTCCACCCGTCACACATGATGGTAACACCATTCTATTGCCACATGGGCTTAAACGTTTCCACCCAAGCCTTTATTTCTCTGAATTCTTCTTCAAGATATTTAGTGCCCACATCATATACGGAGGGCGCCTGTATACTCCGCCCAGCTTCAGCGGCAACATCAAGAATAGTCTGGAAATATGGAAAATATATTGCTGTAGGTGGTATGTTCTTGTGAATTAGCCATTTTGCTGTAGCTTTGGCCAATCTATCTCTTACAACTTTCATTACCCCTTTCACAACACTAGATATTTTTGGTTGTTTATCTCCCTCTTTTCTATGTGCTAGAGGATCAACAGGGGGAGGAACTGCTATTCTCGTAGAGATAATTTCTACATCAACATCCCGATCTCGGGTGCTAAATGCCTTACGCAAGGACCCCGCAATGCCCTTACCCTTGCTTGGCACAGATGCAGATGAGCCCCCTGCATCATAATATCTGCTTCCAGCAAATGCACGACGTTCTTGTTCTTCTTGTTGACTCATCAAAGACTCTCGGCGTGCAGCCTCCATTTGTTCATCTTCCTCCTCATCAAAGTATTCATCCCCAAATACATCATAACGGGCAGCATCAATATCTTGCCGCTTCTTTTCTTTTATCTCTACTTTTCTAGCTTTATTTTGGCCAAGCAAAGCTTTCATTTCTTCCCTGATTTCCCTTGGTACTTCGGAACAGGCAGCAACATTGCCAGAAACGTGGCCCAAGTGCTGCTTGAATCTTGTAATGCCCCCATTAGTCACTTTTGAACAAAACTTGCATTTGATTTTCAACCTATTTTCCTCAACTGCCTCACCATATCTCCATGCGGGATCAATATTACGAGGCATTTGAAGTTATCAATTTGCAAAGACAAATAGACTGAATACCTGTCTCTTAATATAAATATGAACAAGTAGTATGTTAAAAATAAAAAAAAACAAAGAAATATGTTAGAGGAAACATATATATAATGCTTAGGAATTATTCTCTCGACATTTAATTGGTATTTCATTACTTAAAGTATCAATTTTTTTCAAAAAATAAATAAATCTGAAAATAAAAATTAAAGAAAAATCAAGAAACATTCAAGTAGTGATGGATTGATCTATGGGAAACATAGATCTATCATTTACAAGCAATTTCCAAGTTGTTTCATTGGTTGTCAATGAATATACAAAATTTTTTTTTTCAAAAAATAAATAAATCCGAAAATAAAAATTAAAGAAAAATCAAGAAACATTCAAGTGGTGATGGATTGATCTATGGGAAACATAGATCTATCATTTACAAGCAATTTCCAAGTTGTTTCATTGGTTGTCAATGAATATACACATTTTTTTTTTCAAAAAATAAATAAATCCGAAAATAAAAATTAAAGAAAAATCAAGAAACATTCAAGTGGTGATGGATTGATCTATGGGAAACATAGATCTATCATTTACAAGCAATTTCCAAGTTGTTTCATTGGTTGTCAATGAATATACACATTTTTTTTCAAAAAAATAATAAATCCGAAAATAAAAAATATCAAAAAATTAAAAAAAACCCAAAAATATGTGTGCATCATCAAAGGAAAACATAGATCTAACAATATTACAAGATAAGGAAGAATTTATAGTAGTTAGAGTCTTAAAGAGAGATGAAATGATCCCAAAACTCAAAAGTCAACTCCAAAAAAGTTCAAAGAAAGAACATACCTAGAATAGAATCTTGAATCTTGATGAAGATGCTTGGATCTTGTCTCACTAACAATATTTCCTTATTTTGATGTTTGTTTTGGTGGATTTTGAGCTCAAATACGGTGAGTATCGCGATACAATGAAAAAAGCGTGGCGGCATCTGCTGCCACGGCCGATATAGCGGCCGATATTTTCATCTATGGTTAGGAGGACCGATACTTTGATTTATAGTGTGCTCTAATGAAAAAGACATTCTACCATTTTCCACTATTTTGGATTTTTTAGGTATTTTTTTTTTAAAATTATTTTGGGTTGGAAAAAATTCACATGACGGACTGTGAGAGTCGCGAACTATGATGCGACACCTTGTCGTATTGATTTTTAGGATCCACTACGATGGCAATTGATACCCTATGATACATGGGCACTTAAAAATGGGCAACGTACCATGTCGTATCGTATCCGATACTTCACTTTTTTTTCATAATGTAATTGTTTTTGGAATGTAAATTGATTTTTTTTTTTGGAATATACAATGTGTCTTTACCATGTCCATGGTGTGTCCCTCTCCTATCTATGTCATATATGGGCATCATACCCAATACCGCGAATTTGAGCTAGGATAATAACAATTACAGTACCATGGTTCAAAATAGTGGCTGATTGCATCCGCATTATTGGCCGTAGCAAATGTGGCTACTGCGCTATTTTGAAAATAGCGGCGATACGATTTAAAACCTAATGGAGCCAAGAAATTTTAATGTATAATACTATTTTTCCTATTTCTTCTCCTCAATAGCCTTTTTGTATAGTTGTCTTTACCCTTATATGGTTCCAAATCACTATAGCACATGCATGCACGCTGTCACGACCCGGAATCTGGGGCCCTTCGAATTCCGTGCCGAGATTCGTAAGCATCACACTCATAGGTTAAATCAAAGATCACATATATAGATTCAGGAATTTACCAGCTTAAACCAACTTGTATTAAAAATCCAAATCTTATAAACTAATGTAACATTGTCCGAAAAATATAATTGCAATGTCTATAAAATGAAATAATCTAAACAATCTATTAAATCTAAATCTTCTTCATCTATGTGGCTTCGATACTCAAGTACGCATCCCAAAGTCTATCTCCCGGTCATCACGGTTTTCCTGAGTCGCTAAGTTCTGGTTACTTGGATTGGGGCAAATCCACAAAATATCAGTACAACTGATTGAATAGATATTCTAATCTATTTGTGCATTTATATATATACTTAGATAAGATTACACAACAAATTAAAGTAACATCCCAAAGTCTCTGTCAAGCCAAGGTTGAAATCGGGTCAAACAAACGACAACCTCCTAGCCACCTGATAGCACCAGCCCAAATAAAACCGACCACCCAGGTCCAAAATAAAACTGACCACCAAGGTCCAAAACCATCGACCACTTAGGTCCAAAACCATCGACAACTAAGGTCCAAAATAAATCCGACCACTAAGGTCCAAAACCATCGACCACTTAGGTCCAAAACCAGTAAACTGGTACCACAAAATCGACTTTTCCCAACAAGGTCCAACATCAACAATCCTCACAAAATTGGCCATACATGCTCGTGGTCTAGGGGTGTCCAAAAGTTCCTCAAAACAAACAAAGTCACCTTATCTCAGTTTTCCAATCAAATAACAAATACATGACTCATCAAAATATGATATCTAGCATGTCCTCAACATTAGTAATGGGCAAATTCCATAATCAACCCCTTCTCAAAATACGTGGATTTAACCTGCCCCAGTCCGAATCAAAATTGGTGTACGAGATGAGAGAGGTCAATTACATAACTCACTCTTAACAGTTTTGAGGGAAATATTCAATTACCAACTCAACCATAAGATATACATAAGTAAACCACACAATCTACCATATGTGATCCCCAAATAACAAAGACATAAATATATTAATCCACATACATATTTCAAGTCACCAAATATTAAAATAACAGTGTCCAGAATACAGATTTGACAAATCAAGAACTAAAGGAAACCATTCAAACAATTTGCAAATAATAACAATGAATAACAAGCCTTTGTTTGCAATTTCAGAAAACTTAGGACCTCATCTGTAGCATTCTTTACATTCAACGATTTATTTAAATAATCCAAAGGGTTTAATCATAATTTCTTAAGACTGGAAGGACCTCCTTGCAAATTCAGACTTTATATAAAGCTGGAAATTCCTACCCAAAACCCTATCTTGTTGAATTCCCAAGAAATTAAGTCATAAGGGCCTAATCTGAGTTTATTATAAACTACTAGGGCCTATTCCAAATTTTAGAAACTCAAGTAGCCATGATAGGATCCTTAACAGAACTCTATTTTCTGTATTCATGGACCTCACGTTTAGTATATTCTGAATGGTTAGATAGTGGCCCCCACTGGTCCAAACCTAAGATGGACCTAATCACCATGGTTGCCCAGCAGTCCCTTAACCTGTGACTGGACCTGATCTCTGATCAGGTGGGCCAGGGGGTCCTACTAAGGCTTGTCGACATTCAGCCGAAAATCTGTAAGTTACCGGCTTCCTTCCATCAAAGAAACTGGATGAGGGTCCAGATGGGCCCACTCCACATGGGTCCATCAGCCTAGAGCTCGCCCATGGGTCCTCTACCTGATGTGGGGTTCTGATCAATGATCAGGTCAGCCCTGTGGTCCCACAAAGGCCGACGACCAAAAATTCCTATCCTTGTTCAATCATGCCTCCTGGTTTTGAAGTGCATGGATGGTGGGCCGAACGGGGCCCACTTCGAATGGGTCCAGCACTACCATGGTTGACCATGGGTCCACTACAGGATCTGTGGACCAGATTTGTCATCAGGTGGGCCATGGGGTCCCACAACCCTGTCGACCAAAATTTATTTTGGACGAGCTGCACCTTGAAAAATCCAATTTCTGCACAGAATAATTACTTGGTTCTGATTCTTTCTACAAGAAACCGTCACCCAAGGATCATCTAATCTTTAGAAAGCCAAACATCCCATCTATTCATAGAATTTGGTTATTACAGCCATCAAACATACTGGGTTGGTCGACAGTGACTCAGAAACATATAATCCATCATGAAAACATTAAATTGGTTACTAACAGTACGTTACACTTTAATCAATTCACCTAACATAGGAAAGTAACACATCATGGATACAAAAATCTACTCACCATAAAATAGAGGAATAAAACATTATACACGAGTAAAGCCAGAAATTCATAAAAGCCAGAAATTCATAACCATACAATTAGATCAGAGTTTCTACTCACTTGATATGGCTGACTAGAACTGATTCTTCCTCCTAATTTCTTCAAGGGTAATACTAAACTAGGCTTTGGGTTGAATGGAAAAGAGAGAGAATGGCTTGAGAGAGGCTTGGGTCGATCAATATATATAGAAGCTAATGTTAAATCCTTCCCAAAGTCCTCTTTCTAATTTTATTATTTCCTTCTCACATGCCAATCCTAATCCTAACAGTAGGAGTCTTTGGTATAACCAACACAAGTCCCACTCGAATTCCTCCATCAAACTATGGGTCCCAATAATTCTAAGTAAAATCAAGACAATTAAATATTAAATATCAGAAAATAATCTAGCCCTTATACTGGCCCTGGCATTATGCACGCACGCACGCTTGATTGGCTGTTGCACAAGATTCGATTTTTTTTTACCACTAAAAAAGAATTCACACCTATGCCGCTACGTATTGCCGCAACCGCTATTTTTATCCTTGTACAGTACAATGCTGGTTTGACATAATAAGCCAAATGTATTTGGGCCCAACCTGCATCTTTTGCTATATCCTAGAACTGCGCTCAGTGGACTGCATAAGTTTCTTCTTCTAGTCTATTACTCATACGATTTATCATCTCTTATTTCTAAACATTCATTTTGCATAACTTGAATCACTAGGTTCATTCTTTCCTGTGGGAAAGATTCAACAGCAAAGTTATGGGAGGTAGGCACTGGAAGACTGGTGAAGCAATATCTTGGAGCTACTCATACACAGCTGCGTTGCCAGGTTAGTAAACGTCTTCAATATTCTTTTGCAAAGTTGTACATGTGAGATGTGAGTGTACATCCTTGCATTTGACTGTGAAAACTGAATTATTTTGCAATTATGCATGGCTTTACCCACCATCACCATGGAGACTCTTCATACTTGTAATGCTGCATTTCGTTGCAAATGATAAATCTTCCTCTATAAAATTTTTTAAAAGATATTTCTCATGTAGTTTTACTTTTCAAGTGTGTATTCCTGCATGCATGAGTGTTTGTGAAGATGCATGTGTTAATTCTAGAATGATTTACAATATATGAATTTCCATCCCTCGTCTCTTGCAAGAAACCACCTGATGCCAGTGCATCAAGCTTAACCTTCAGGGAAAAGGGCAGGTTTTGTTTGCATGTTGATGTAGCCAAATAGAAATCCCTAATTGAATAGCAACCCAAACATGCAACCCTAAACCAAATCAACAGTAACTAAGCAAGAAAACAAGGAGAATAGAAAAGATTACTCACTATATTTTATGAATAATCAATGGTTTTCTTCAATGCCAAGGAGAATGCCTCAATCCCGATGAAGAAGAAGCCAAAACTGTGTTTCTACACAATGTCCGAAAACTTCAAAACTCAGAACCAGCAATAGTCGACCCTTCCTTTTACTCAATGCTAAGAAACACATTCAAACCCTAATCTAATCTCAGCCATCCATTTCTTCATCAAACAAAACAAGGCCCCTCACTCAAATGGGTCCCAAATAAACAAAAGAAGAAAGAAGACGAGAAAGAAGCTGCCAAACCCAAAATCCCATTGTACAGGTCATCTGACCTTCTTGGACAAATCTTCTTGTGGGTCCATGTGGCCCACTTTTGGATGATGCAACCCCAAGGAAAGCAGCCCTTTTCATGTTGATTTCAAGTGGATTGGGTTTGAAATGGTCCACCAAAATAAGGCCCCAAACTGCTTCATGTGCTGCCCCTTCTAAGCTTCAGAATTACCTAAAATTACAAAAAAAAAAAAAAAAAAAAAAAAAAAACCCTGCATTCGTTTATTTTTTAAAACGGCCCCTATTATCTAGATTTTGTCAGTAACTGTGGACTGTTATGGTCCAATCTTAGACCTGAAACCATTACCATTTTGAGCAGCCCTTGCGGGCCTTCTCAGAGCCCTCAAACTGGTCCAAAATCTTTTAGTAAGTAGAATAATATGAATTAAAGTCTAAATCTTCATCACATGTGGAGGCTGTAAAATATGATCTTCCTCACATGCTAAAGGCAATTGAGAGGGAAGTCCAACTGATGCTTTGTAGGATGATATTTTAGTTATAAATCAGTTAGTAAAGGTGTGAGGTTCCTTGGAGTCCAGCATGCACACTTCTGGAGGTGTTGGATTTGTGATAATGCTTAGTGACTTCGTTACTTTCGTTCATGATAGGTGAACTTTCGGGCTGATGACAATAACAGAGAAACATAGAAACTAAGCAAAAGAGAGAATGAGAAGAGTCGAGGTGCATTTGTCTTGTGACCAGCCTCCCCCTTTTATGTGCATTCCTTCATACCCTTGAATAGGGAGAATACATTCCGCAATCCCTTGATTAGGGTAATTACAGGTAAATCAATCAATCAACAATATTCTAGGATATTTACTAGTTATGGGTATGGTACTTCTTACTTAAGTGCACAATGTTCTATGAGACACTATTTTCTATGTTCCTTCATGCTCCTCAACTATTTGATGCATCATAGGCTCATAGCTTTATTGAATTCATCCGCAATCTGATGAGATGATGAGACATGAGATAGCATGAGAAGATTGTCTTGAAGTTTTTCACAAATAAAGTGTAATCGATATCAATATGATTCGTGAGCTCAGGTAGATTGGGTTAAGTGCAATCTCGATGGCACTAGTGTTGTCACCATCAAGAGGGATAGGACTAGGAACTTTGATGCCCAGTTCTTTAAGAAATCTGACAAGCTATATGATTTCTGAATGGGCAGAATGCATTGCATGATATCAAGCCTTAGTTGAGGGCTTCAAAACCTGATCCTGCTTCTTACATTTCCACAAGATAAGGGACGTTATCAAAAACATTCACCATCTAGTTGTGGAACGTTGTGTGTTTGGATCGGCCCAATTGGCATCTGCATAAGCAATTAGATGAAGATGAGACGTGGATAGAAAAAAAAAGGTACGACCAAGTGTTTGACAAAGATATCTTATGATACAAATATAACCAAATGATGATGTCATGGTTTAGACATGAATTGGCTGACAATATTCACGACAAAGGATATATCGTCTTGTCAAATAGAAGAGGCTGCCAAAAATCAGAAATTATGTCTCTGAAGCCTCTGTGATATTTAACATTTGACTTCTTTGGAAGCATCCGCAGGCTTGAAATCCATGACTTGAGCGAGATCAATCAATTCCTTAGTGTTCGTAGTTTGAGTGAACATGATCCCTTGGTTGGAACGATTAACTTCGAGTTCAAGAAAATAAGTAAATAGACCAAGATCCTTCATATGAAAATAGGAGCAAAGAGCGTGTTCTTTTTTCTAAGCGATAAGAACATCACCCACATACACGAAAAGGATTATAATACCTTTAGATGTTTGGCAAAGAAAAAAATGAGTGATCCTAATGACTTTAATTTAATCCAGAGTTGATAATCTTCGTGTGAACTTTTTGAACTAGACTCGGTGTTTAAGGTCATATAGAGAGCGACAAAGACAACAAACTTATAATAGATGTGCATCAAGACTGTCAGGAATACAAATATGTAGCGTCTCCTTAAGGTCACCGTCTAAGGGTTTTTTTTTTTTTTTTTTCTGAAGAATATACCATGATTTGATAGCTGCAACCGCAATTAGAGAATGAATTGTAATGATTTTAGCCACAGGAGCAAAGCTCTTTATAATCTATCCCATATTCTTGTTTATTACCCAACACAACGTCTAGCCTTGTATCAATCAAGAGAGCCATCAGCCTTCACTTTGATCGTGTAAGCATATTTGCAACTAATTGGAGTAACATCCGAAGGACATGGAATGAGATCCCACGTGTGAGTTGTCAGGTTCAGAGCTCTTCTTGCACTTCTTGTTGCCAACAAAAATGAAGAATGACTTGTTTGCAAGAGTTGGGAATGGCAGTTGATTAGAGTGTAGAAACGAGGGATGTTGAAGCGAAGCCATGGTGCCAATTAAGGCTACAATTAGGACTCAATTAATATTGATCTTAAATAAAAATCTCCTGTGATTCGCAACTATATAGCTAATTAGAATCCTCTATGAATAGAAACTGTGTGATGTTGACTAAGTCCCACGTGAGGATATGGCTAGTGTACGAATGGGCCTACAAACGGGCTTTGTCCTCTCTTTACAATGTGCAGGACTGGGATTTGTTTCAGTGAGGGGTAGGAGCAACCATCTGATGGTGTCACTTGTATACGAGGCCTTATGAAAACTAAACACTGCCATTACTGAGAGATGTGAGATTTCTTTTTCCAAACATGATCATAACATATAAACCCTTTTTGAGTATGTCCATAACACAAAAGCACATTTCCCTGCATGTGAACTGTGAAGTCAATTTGTTGCATGCATGAGGAGGTAAGAGACATGCCAGCTACAGCTAAACATATGTATGTGTGTGTGTGTATGAGAATTGAAAAGACAAAAATAAGAAGAATGATCATTTAAGACTGAAGTGAATTGTTTATTGATCAATTATACTGCAGTATGGATGACATTTGCCTAAAATAAGTATGAGACAAATGAATCAAGAAGTAAAGCATGGACAGTGGTAAGAATATGCTGATTCTTCTTTTCACCAGTTTCATTTTGTTGCGGAGCTGTAGGGACAGGCCATTGTGATTCAGTTCCTTTCAAGAAGGATTGAAACTTGTTTGATATATACTCTCCCTCTGAATCTGACCACAAAATTTTAATCGTCATAGAGGAGTTACTTTCAACAAGCGTAACAAATTCATGAAAGATCCGGAAAACTCATCATGTGTATCAAAAAAATAAACCCAAGTGTAAAGACTAAACTTATCAATGAATGTGATAAGTGTGTATATATATACTTATCACATTATGAATGGAAAGTACACCCTTGGAGGGGGATGGAAAGAGACATCCTTCCCCTTGGACTTGGCATTGTTTTTTTTTATTTTTATTTATTTTTTTTTTTGGTGGGGGGGGGGGGGGGGGGGGGTCAATCCCATACCTCTAACCCCTTCATCCGTAGCCCACAAATTTAATGACCTTATATTAAAGAACAAAAATTTGACCCTCGAGCCAATGGTCCAATCCATTCAGATTAGTGAAAGCTCAATGGATCTAGTATAATTCAGGGGGTCCCATGTGTGTGGACATAGTTATCAGAATCCTACGATTTGTATCTTGAATCCTGATTCGTATCCCGAATCTTAAAGAAAACGATTCGTATCTATATAATGAATCCCATTTACAAATGAATCTTAGGATTCATGAATGTATCCTACGATTCGATACTCGTTTCATTGAATCTTGCGATTCAAGCAATTCGACTAAGCGAGAATGGTTATAGCCAATAAGCTAATATTAATAATCTTTTACCTTTTTTCTTTCTTTATTCTCTTTCTTTTTGTGTATTTTTATAAGATTATTTAGTAGTTAACGAAATCTCGTAAGAATTTTTTACGGCTTTGATAACGTTTTAAAGATGAATAAAGAACATGCATTTAACTAAAGCATTCAATTGTCTGTATGGTGCTTGTTTATATCTTCTTTTTTTTTTTAATTATTTTATTTTTTTTTCTTCATGAATACTTTCTTAACTTTAAGAGATCCTACCGTGTAAGATCGATGGTTTGGATTTTTTTTTATTTTTATATTCTGATTTAAAGATAATAAAAAAATCTATATTGATACTTTAAACTTATTCAACTATATGTAATAATATATGTCATGATGTTCTTGATATGATTGTATGATAGACTTTCTTGTTATTATATTTATACTACCATAAATGGAAAAATGGATGGTTATGAATAATTAATTTTTTCTTTTTCTTTTAATTTTTAATTATTTTTTATTTTTATTATAAAAATAAAAAATCTTATGATTCACGATACGATTCGAGATTCGATTCGATTCGATTCATGGGTATGAACGATTTACGATACAATTCCGATTTTGAAAAGTGTGTGTGTGGATGGTTCGGATGGATCATATATTGGTAAATCATGTGATAAGTATTCGTAGCCATCTTTTTTATTGGGTGATCGGTAATGAAGGAATTCATTATAGAGGGAGTATTTGTAGCCATCCCTTGAAAGAACAATAGGGCCCCATACATCATTATATACTAAGTGAAAGCATGCTTTAGAAATAGTATCACGAATAGGAAGAAGATGAAGTTTTTCCTTTTGCCATACAACAAGTATCGCGAACAGCGTCATGAGATGAAATGGAAACTTTATCATCAATGCACTTGAGTTCAACATAGTAGGCAATTTCTTAAATTGCACATGTCCTAATATATGAATAAAGAAATTGTTGTTTGGAATCTGAGATGCTGTAGAGAGATGCAGCTGCAGGGGCTCCCAAGTTTATGGCAGAAAGTGTTCATTCCTATGCCCCCTCATGATCGGCTTCCTATTTTTCTGGTCTTGCATAAGATATCCATCATAAGAAAGACAGTCATGATAATTATTCTCAACCAAGTTACTGACAGATAGAAGGTTGGAAGTAACATTTTGGAGAGAATAGGATATTAAGCAACGGAATGGAAGTAGAATAGAGATAAATAGGGCCTAGCATCCAACCACCATTAGCAGTATGGATATAATGGTCTCGAAACACAGGTTGTAGATTGTCTTGGTGGTTTGGTAATTAGTCATATGATAGTTGGAGCCAGAATCTGCGTACTATATAGAGGAGGGTTTGGATGTACTTGAGAAGCCCATGGCAGAAAAAGTAGATACATGAGAGCTTTGAACAATCTGCTACATCATCTCTTGAGTAAGAGGTTGTGTTGAATGATCATTGTTGATGGAGGCAGATAATGTCAGATGTGATGAAGCAGTTGCTTGATAGGCATTCACGAATTTATTTTGGGGACATTGCTGGTGTTCAGAGACTAGATGTCTGGTTTCTTACAATGGTTGCATGCATTTCCTTTCTTGCAATTATGTGCATAATGTCCCATTTCCTTGCAACATTAACACTAGATTTCAAGGAGAATGGTATTGATGGGGATGGTCAGGGCTGACAAAAGGGGTCCTTTTGGGGGAGAACCCATGTTGCTTTCTGATGGGGTCTTAGTTAACAGTTGTAGATAGGCGTAGGTATATTGATGACTAGGGTTCATGATAGCTAGCATTTTTGTTTGTTTTGTGAAATGGATTAAATTATCCTTGTAATATTTGGTTTATGAGATTCATGCTGGTAAATTGGTTTTGGTCCTTTTTATGGATAATCAATTGGAGTTCAATCTAGTCCATTAAGCTTCATGGATCAAGAAGGTCAATAATTGTTGCCAGCTCATGATTCCTATGGCCCTAACCCAAATCACAGATTTGCCCGAAAACTGAAAATCAATGTAAAGCTTGGAAGAGGATGTGCCACTCTACACCTCCCTCTTACCTCTAGCACTGTTGCTGACACCTCCTTAAATACGTATCTTTATTGAAATTGAAATTTAAACTCTTAACTCATATAAATAACCAACTAAATTCCATAACCTCATTTTATCACACTGTTAGAACTCTGAACCTGACCCAATAAACTCCACCTGTCACCCTTCTAACCCTAAACCTGAACCCCTGTGGAGGATGCAATATACTATTCCCCTAGGATCCTGGAATCCTAGGCCTTGCCAATGTGTTTTTTTTCTTTTTAATCCCTTCTATGGTCCTGGAATCCTGCCCTTGAGTTCCACACACAAGAAGCTGTCCCCTCTCCTCTTTCTAATTCCTTGACCGATGCCATGACCCCTTTCAACCTTAAAACCGTACTAATAATAATTAGAGTACTTTCCCGGGTTATTGATCACCTGGGCAGGGACGTGCTGTGTCTATGGGTGCTTGAGTTTGAGTCCCACGTAAAGCCAAAATAATAATATGATGATGATGATGATGATGATAATAATTTGGGTACTTGTAAGAACAAGAAAATGCAAGTAAAATCAAAATCTTCTTTCTGGTTCATTTAGAGATTTCTTTTGAGTAATGAATATTAATAGCTTCACATTTTTTGAGTGGAACTTTCTTGAAGTATTAAATGATGATAAAGTTCTGTTATTTGGCATGCAGGCTGTTTTCAATGAGACAGAGGAGTTCGTTCTATCAATTGATGAACCAAGCAATGAGGTTTGGTTTCATTTTTCTACTAGCTTTTGGTAGAGGGGAGCCAAGTGTTTGTTCATAGCTTTATTTGACTGATCTGATTTGTATTTCAGATTGTTATTTGGGATGCTCTGACTTCTGAAAAAGTGGCAAGGTGGCCATCCAATCACATAGGCTCACCACGTTGGTTAGAGCACTCACCAAATGAGGCATCATTTGTCTCTTGTGGAACTGACAGATCGGTCCGATTTTGGAAGGAGATCCTTTAGTTACGTGCAGGGATTGACGCGTTATGTACTATCAAAGAAAACACTCCTGGATGAATGATATCTGAAATTGCCATATGCTTTCATCCATTGAATTAATTATGGTCAGTATTGGTGTGGCATTTGGTTTTCCTCAGGTGATAGGTTTACTGTACACTGAATGCAATTTATTCATTTATTTCTTAACATCATGAACCTTTTCATAGTAGCTTTTTTGGATTATTCTTATATTATCATCACAATGGTCTAGGGGCGTCATTTGTGGTTGAATCTGATAAGAATCAACGATTCTCGACACTCAATGCTATATATCCTTAAGCCTTTCAAAAAATAAAATAAATAAATAAATAAAAAGAAAAAAATATCTTTCAGCATTTAACTTCGTACTAGTGTTCCAGACTGATGGGCTGGACTGATGGGTTTCTAGTTGGGATGATGAGTTCTAACCCCTTGATTAGTATCCTGGATATGAACCAAAGAAAGAACAGCTTTTCAAAGTGAATAATGACCTAACATTTGATGACTCAGATATTTCTCTATGAGTTTTTTTTTTTTTTTCCTGATAACCTAGGGTATCTCCCGCCCAGCTCAGCCCTGAAGCCTTTGGCCTTAAGCCCGATGGACGCTCAATTCTGGACAGATGAGAACTAATCCCTAGGGGCACATGCAAACCCTCCTATCCACATGCGCTGGGGATAAAATCTCTATGAGTTGTAGTTGGGCCATTGACAATCCATGATGGATCTCAAATCATTGGTCAAAATCACAAATCTTAGACACTAAAGGCACTATAGATTGATCTTTGAGAATCATAAATTTCCTAAATATCTTTTATTTATTTTTTATTATTATTTTTTGTAAATGTTTAGATGGTCAAAACCCATACGAAAACCTATTCTACATCGCAGACAAGATCAACTCAATATCTGATTATTTATAACAATTTAGTGAATGAAATCAGCTGGTGCAGAAATTTTTACAGCAGAATTTTGTTGCCATCATGGCTCAAACATTGCAGGCATTTTACAACTAAACTATATCTGTGTTTTATTGAGATATCTGTTCACATTATAATTATTATTGAAAAACCAAGCTGTCAGAGGGTTTCTCTAAAACAGTTAAAAAGGATGAGTACTATTCTCCTCAGAAGATTGTTGTGGCCTAGCTTACTGAATTCATTCAAGTGAAGGTCCGTGTCTTCTTGGCACTAAACGGTCAATTCATAGCAGTTTGTGAGGAGGAAGGATGTGTTTAACAATCAAGCAGCAGATACTGAAGGAACTCCATCCCTATCTATCCAAGATCAGCGATGAGTGGATGATTCGAGGGTATTGTCAACTGAATGTAAGGAGAAAGCTTGAGGGGGAAGGGTCAGGCACTGGTTTCCTATTGTGCAGAAAAATCTCACAAAAATAGGGATTTCTGTGGAGTCTTGCTGCACTGAACAAACAAAAATAGAACTCCAAGGAGATAAAGATTTCCCTTCCAGGGAAATATGAACTGATACCTATGTTTGAGATATATGCTATCGCTGGCTTGCATATTGATTTTACAGCTTCCGCTCAGATGTTGATTATTGAATGTTGGAGTGTAAATATTCTCACATGCAGACTACGAGCCTGGTTATATAACTAGTCACCGCCTCGAGATTCAGACTTCGAGATTCAGACTTCCGTGTTTGGAGGGTTGTGCCAGTTTTGGATCCCCTGTGGTAAGGGCTATTTGTTACTTTGTCATCTATAGATTGAGTTTTGAGGTGGAAGTACGCCACTATGTACTACTTCGACGCTTTGAGTACCAACTTTGGCCGGACTTATCATCCCCACCACAACTCTGTAGAGTACAGGAGTTCATCTCGTGATACTTAGCTTATGTGGATGGTACTAATCTTGCTAGGATGTTAAGTTTGTTTACTTTACCGTTTATGATGATTCTCATCATTTTATTACTCATGCATAGCCGCCTAGCATTTATGATGATTCTCATTATGTTACTACTCATGCATGACTGCCTAGCTATTCTATCTTTTTGTTAATCTGTTAAGCACCTATGCTGTTATGTATTCTATTTGATGCATACGTACTTGTTACTTGCATGTTGTGCTTTTTCAGGTTTACCCAAACTTGATTTTTCTTTTACCAGCACTGTAGGTAGTGGATCTCCTTCCGCTTTCCCAGAGGGTGAGGTGTTTTATGAGGTGTCGGTTGAGGAGCAACACGAGTAGGGCGCTGGTGACATAGCATAGCATCATATTATTTGCGCTTGATAGCCATGTTCACCTTGATGGGACTTTATTTCAGTTTTCTCTAGACACATTTGCCCTTTGTGGCTGGTTTTGTAATACAGCACTCCTTTTCATTTGAAACTTGAACTATATGTAGATGTGGACTTGCTTTACTCTATATCATGTATGGACTTATACATATGTTTGAGATATACTCCTGCATTTTGATTTTATGGCTTCCACTCAGATGTTATTTATGGAATGTTGTAATGTTTAAGTATCCTCATGTGCGCTACGGTCCTGGTTATGTAACTAGTCACTGCCGCAAGATTCGGATTTCCATCTCTCCTTAGGAAATCCGGGTTTGGGGGCGTGACAAGAAATCTAAGTAGTTTTGCAACTGCTGAAAATCTGAGAAGATGCGTCAATAATTGTTCAATTGTGGAGCATTACTTGGTGTCACAACCTGGACCTGGATTTCAGTAGAAGTTAGGGGGTGTAAAACGGGCTGTGGTGGCACATCACGTGCCTGGGCTGGGTAGTGCCAGCCCTTGAAGATTCACGGGCCGTGTCGTGATGTGCCCAGTCCATTAGGGGGTTGGCCCAACACGGCCCACTGCATTTGATGTGCCGGGCTGGGCCGTACCAGCCCACATGCCCTTCCTTTTTTTTGAAAATTTCTTTTTAATGTAAATTGAAACTTGAAAGGGACTTTCTGCACAAACATATATAACTAAGGTTGAACTTACTAAAATAAATGTACAACTATTAATTCTAATTTACAAATGAAAAGTAAAACTTGAATTATTTTATATTACTTGAAATAAAGTTTACAACAACTTTGATGATAATTCTCAACTTCAAATAAAATCTACAAGTTTGATGATAAATGAAGGAAGATGAGGTATTTATAAACCTACCAAGTGTTGAAATGATGCAATATTTGACCTTTTTTTAATATTTTATTTCTTTTGTTGGAAGGGGAATAATACCGAATATGACTTTTTTTTTCTTATTTTTGTTATTGGAAGAGGGGAAGCTTGTTTTTGACCGTTGGGCCCAGGCGGCCTGGCCCAGCACAGCACAACGACTGCTCTGGACCTGGCCGGGCTGTGTCATGGCCTAGGGCATGCTGGCTCAGCACAGCCCACCCTTTGGCCTGGCTGGGCCGGGCCTGGGCAGCTCCGCCCAATTTACAACCCTTGTAGAAGTCCATCTTTCAAGTTATGAACTAAAATTTTCCCATCTGTGAGATTGGGTCAAGCCACGCTTGGCAGCGAAATATTTATCAATCACCAAATAAATGACATTTAATGACAGAGCACAAGCAATTATAAATCAATTTTATTATTATCTTCTATTGTTCGATCAAAAATATGAATTGAATTGAAATCCATATAAAATCTTGGCCCAATCTTAGGCATCAATAAAACTAAATCAAATCAAAATGTTTCTCTTTAATTGATCTTGAGGGTTTTAGATTACGTCATTCACTCTTGAGGGTTTTAGATTACGTCATTCACTCTCCATTCTTCGTATTCTCGAGTTTTGCCTTCGTATGCATCATCTCGGGACTCGATTTTACTTCACCTTGGAAGTGTTCGAGAGTGGGTTAGATTTATAAAAAAACCAGTAACCAAACAAGCCTATGTAGATGCCACATGCAATCATGCAAAATATATAGAATAATGACAAGTAAACAATTGCATGGAGTCAATGTTAAGATGACAATGCAAGACTGTGGAAGATAGAGTTATCGAGGTTTAAAAATAATTACAATTACAAGTGCAAGATGGAATTATAGAGATTCTAGAACAATTATTGATGCGAGATCAAAAGTTTTATTATTCATTATTTGAGGCATATAATTCAAAAAGCACACCATATTGGTCAAGTTATTAAAAAGGGATAATAGCAGAATACTTACCTGTACTTTGGCCATTTTGCAGAGTGTGAATAGGGGTGCCCATGGGCGGTTCGGAACGGTTTAGAGGGAAAACCATCAACCACACCGAACCCATCGGTTTTCAATTTTCCCAAACCGAACCAAACTACCCATGTGCTAAAACCAAACTGGTTCGGTTCAGTTCTGTTACGGTTTTTTTGTTTTTATTTTAATTATTATTATTTTTTACATAAAAAATTCAGTTCAAACTTGGTCCATCAAATGGAAGGATGAGAAGCTATAATGAAGATTAAAATATATTTGATAATTCGCTTCAACCAAGAAAGCAAATATCAAACGATGGATGAACTCTTTCCATCTATCATCCGGTTGTGTGATTGAATGGCCCAGTCCAGGTTCGGCCAACTTTTCAGGCCAATGAGCTAAAGCAGTTCAAGTCTTCTAGTAAAATACACCAACAAAATAGTCAGAGACGTACCTATTTCTTTGCATGAAACCTGGACTAGACTACATTGCTTCATTCAGACCAATGAATTCAACACAAAAGGAACTAGTTTTTTTTTGCCAACAACATAGGTTCGAGTGGAATGTAGCCCCAATTTTGAACTAATTGAGATGGGCCTCTTCATAGTTCACTTTGTCTTAGGTAAGACTAAACCTCTCGGTAGCGATACTAAAAACCAAATAATGCACACTTCTTAAAACTTTCATCAAACATGTAACATGCAAGTAGAATATACAAGCGCTTCCCTTAAGGCTAAAATAATCAAAACTCAATACTCAAGTTAATACATACGGTTGGCTCGGTTTAGGTAGTTGACCGTGGGTTCAAACCGATAACCGACCGATGTAAAGCGGTTTCAATGATTTTCAAACCATTGACCGAACCGATTTACATAAAACCAATCCGAACCACCTGGTTTGGTCGGTTCGGTTCGGTTTTACGGTGATACTGGGATTTTTGTGTAGCCCTAAGTGTGAGTACCCCTTGTACTTTGGTGTTTTGTATTAAATCTACTTGCATTTTAAACCACGATGCAAATAGAGATTGCGGTGACGAAAAATAAAGAATGAATGACAAATTTACCCCTCCATATATGTCTCTTGGCGTTTTTTCATTCATTTTCCCCTCTTTCACTTGCGGGCTCTTCTTCGTTGGTGACTTTGGAGGTGATGAGGTGACGAATTCCATTCCCTTCTCCCCTTTTCCACATTCCTAGGGTTCCTTCTTCCTTCTTCTCATCTCCCCCTTTCATATTGATATTTTCCACACACGTTCACTCAAATCTCTTCCACCCCTGCCTCCTTCCATTAATTTCATTTCAAAATCTTTTAAAACCTCATTTTTCGGCATCCAACTACGTCCTTGAAATCCCAAATACAAATCCATGTTCCCATTCTCTCCCTCACACTCTGTGTCTTTGGTTTTTCTCTTCACATTTCCTTCTGATATGATCAAATCCCTCCCAAAACCTATGTCTCACGACCCCTAACCATAATCACTGATGTTTTTGTCTTTGAAGTCGATTCCTCAAACAGCACCTCCAGATCTCACATTTCTTAAGTCTCGCTTCTCCACATTTTCCTCATGGAGGGTTCTGTTGGCACCACGAAAAGTGCTCTTCCCACCGAATTTCTCTCCACACCGATGTATAAAATAGGATTATTTTCAGATATTTCTCTTTGCACCCATCAATATACCAAAAATGCCCCTGTCATTTACAACTCCTCTCTTCTCTCTTCCCACACATCTTCTTCAACGTTCTCTCCTTTCTCCATTCAAACTGTGACCGGAGAAAGTTCTTGGAGTACCCATTTCGACCTACATTTCTTCTGGACGATTAGCCAAGTGAAAAGTACAAAAGCAGATAAGGAAGAAGGAAGACCTCTTCTACCATTAACCTCCATTTTTAGTGGCAGGTAACTTACCTTTCTTCCTCACCATTTTCATTGTGCTATTTATTCAAATAGGTCATTCCAGCAACTATTTTGCATAAAAATATGGTCAAAGGGACATACTCACTAATCTGAGACGCCCAAAAAGTTTTTTTTTTAATCTGGTTGCATGTTTTCAAAAAAAATTTTACTTCACTGTTGCGATATGTTCGAACCTGAAGGTTAGAACATTCCAATAATGTTCGAACATATATTTCAGAACATTTTATGAATGTTCTGAATGTATAATTCGAACATTATGGAAATGTTCGAATTTTATAATTCGGAACATTCATAAAATGTTCTGAAATATATGTTCGAACATTTGATGAATGTTCTAACAATATATGAGGAACATTTGATGAATGTTCTAAAACACAGTACCGAACAATACATGGTGAAATTTGTAATTTTTTTCCTTTTTTTTTTTAATAACTCGTTTTCCAATATTTCAGAAATGGATAGGCCAAGCAGTTCTAGAGTAAGACCGACAGCTTCCAATAGGCGGCGCCGTCGAGTAACTGAGGAGGTTGTAGAGGAAGCACGGGAACCAGAATATGAGTTGGAAGAAGGTAATGAAGAAGAAGGAACTCGTGATGAACAAGTAGAAGAAGGAACAGATGTTGAGCAAGAAATAACTGCGGGGCCAGAAGATCGTTCTTTGCTGCCCAGTTTCCACACACACATAGCTGCATACATTTGGCATTCACAAGTATGTTTTTTTGTTGATAAGGTTTTTTCTCTTTATTTGACATAAAGCTCCATGTATTGGTTACATTATTCAATAATGTAATATTTTCGGAATGCAGGAACGTGCCCCGCTAAGGTGTGTTAGCCATGGACAGAAAATACCACACTGGCAATTGAATCAGAGTGACAGGTTTAGAGAGTTAGTGGATAGATCTAACTTGAGACCACTTATCACAGCATTGTGACGCCCCGGAGTCCCACATCGACTATAGAGAGGAAAGTGAATGGGGTTATCTGTAACGCCCCACCCTTCACACATGCATGATATTGTCCGCTTTAGCTCATGGGCTACTCGACCAGAGGACCTGGCCCAAGCGCATCCAATATTGCGGCTACCTGAAACCACTTAGTTAGTGGATAGATCTAACTTGAGACCACTTATCACAGCATCATACCGCTCTGTTAGTAAGATTCTTGTCTCTTGCTTTGTGGAAAGGTGGCAACCTGAAACCAACACTTTTCACATGCCGTTCGGTGAGATGTCAATAAGTCTAGATGATGTTGCCACCATACTTGGGATCCCGGTAACTGGTCGTTCTGTTGTGCATAATGGTAGAATGACCTTTCAAGATGCTCATTCGCTCCTTATTGACGCTCTGGGAGTTCATCCAAATGAGGCAAATGATGAGCTGCAACAGGTTCGGGGCCAATCTGTTAGATTGGAGTGGCTAAGAGGGAGGTTCTCAAACATAACCGATGAGGATGGAGATGACATGGTTGATTGTGCAGCGAGAGCATATCTTGTCTATTTATTAGGTTGTACATTGTTCGCGGACAAGAGTGGCACACGTGTGCCAATTATATATCTAACGTTGTTGACAGACTTGTCGAGTGTCCGTACATATGCATGGGGTGCCGCTGCTCTGGCTTATTTGTATCGACAGTTGGGATTGGCTACCCGTAAGGAAGTTAAACAAATTGCTGGATATTTTACGCTACTAGAGGCGTGGATTTATGAGCATTTCGAGTGTTTCGTTCCAACGTCTAACATTTTATATGAAGTCACTCAACCCCGAGTGCGTCGCTGGCTCATTCGTAGGGAGACTGTTGCTCCCCTATAGGTACTACGAGAGCGGCTTGATTATATGAGTGCAGACGAGGTATTAAAAATTGCTTTTTCATTAGTTCTTGGACTAAATGAGAACCACTTTTCCATAGTATGATATTTCTTATAATTATTTTGGTCATGTAGGTCACATGGGATCCCTAAAGCGATATTAGACTGCATCATCCATTTAATCAGGTCACCTTCTACTGTGGGTGCATTAAGTCCATGGACGTTGTTGAGCCCTATCATCCAGATAGGATCTTGAGGCAGTTTGGTCAGGTGCAGACTATTCCTCCATCCCCATTAATCCCAATTCGTGCTACACGAGGTCCGACCGCAAATGCATACCATATTGCGTATCAATATTACGATCAAGTGTGGGAAAGATGGAATGATCACCTACTGTCTGGGTTGAACCGAAGTGTTGCAGTTCGATGTCCTTCTGATTGCGTACCACAGTACATGGCTTGGTATGCAAGAGTGTCATGGAGGCTGCTTCAAAATCCTAACTTCCAATCAAGTTTTCGCCCACCTCCTCGAGATGCACAACATAGTGCAAACATCGATTATGAGATGGTATAGTTAATTGAGCAATATTACACATTTTTTTATTAAATGTTTCTGTGAGTTAATGACATGGGATGTTACTTGCAGCGCAATGCGGGTGCCCTGAGCATCCTTGATAGAGTCATGGAGAGGGGCCCAGATGGATGGACTGATGACCCACATGGGATCTACACTCACGTAGAGCAGGTTGCACATGTGTTGCGTGGAATGACCATTGAAGAGGTGGAACGCACGGTTCGACACCCCAGCATGACTGCTCGTACTTATGCACGCAGGCACCGTAGGGACAGTAGCTGATTTTATTTTGGAAGATGGCCAAATCTCAAGACAACCATTTATTTTGTTTTCATTTTGGTTACATTGATGGTGCGTTTTTTTATGGGTTGGAACATGGTTGTAATCACAGGTGTTGGAATATGGTTGTTTACATTTGGAACTCTTTGTTGTAATCACACTTTTTGGAACATGGTTGTTTACACTTGGAATGTGGTTGTTTACATTTGGAATGTGGTTGTAATCACAATCTTGATGAACATGGTTGTACAGACAAAGTGGAAAAGAACTCAACTTGCATTTCTAAATTAAAAATGTTGTCCATATATGGGATCTTCTGTTAGAGAATACATGAACTCTGCCAACAATGTGGCTAAGTGAATTTCTATCGCCAAAAAACAAAAAAAAATACATTCTTCTCAATACAATGAGACGGTCTCACAGGTGGCTACATATGGACTTATAATCTCTTTAAAATGCCTGATTCGATCTTCGTATGCTAATTCCCATTGGCTAGCGCAAGGATGACGGAATTCTTTCCATTTATTGGCAATGGGTGGTACAGGATGATCTGGTTTCATAAAAACCTACAAATAAATAAATAAACTTGTTAATACATCAACATATTGTAATTGAAAAAATTTTATAAGACAATTTTCATTTTCAATACCTGAACGAAATGGCAAGAATTGACAAAACTTATCGCTATCTCCAATCGAGTAGATACAGGCAATGATGGTGACCTTAGAGGAAGAAAGGTTAAACACTGTGCCATGCTGAAGTGAAATAAGACTAAGTTGTAACGAGATGCGATAAGATGCCCCATGTCAGGCATAGTCAACCAATGCTTGTACGAAGGATTATCCTCATAGTACGATAGTGTTTCAATGAGTTCTTCAACTCTATTTTCCACTCTGTATAACTGCTTGTAATGTTCTACATGGTGTAGCAACTCATGCAATAGTTCTCTCCTAACCTGTCTCCATCCATTTTCAGTATGACCAATCAAAGCAGCAATCGCTCTAAAACCACAATTACCATCGGCTGTAACATCTTTGATATTCAGAATAAAAGGCCTTAATCCTTCTAAGAACTGTGTACTATAAGAACTGGCATTTTTAGATCTTGTTCTCACGACTCTAGGCTTTTCTTTCTTTCTTTTATTCTGTCCCAACGGTGCCTTAACCATGATGGGAGAAGGTGAGCGACTGCCTTGTGCAGATTGTACCAACTCAAAAGCACTTGGTTCCCTTTTCGTGGATGTATCAATCCTAATGTGTGGTCGCCCACGGGTTCGGGACTTTGCTTCTGGTTCTAACAAAAACGTACTGTCAGGCTTTGATAGCTCCCTCATCTTCTTTAAGAGTTGCAGTTTTCTTGTTTGATCAAATTCATTGAACCGCTTTTCAAGTAACTCTAACTCTGTCTTACAGTCCAACTCCTTATTAGAGCTCGAAACGGTACTCGGATTCATGTCAAGCTTGACCCAAAGCGGATGTATACACTGAAGGGGAATTGGCCGTCCTTCTGAAACATATGTAGCAATCTCATGCGCACATGGTAACCCATGTGTGGAACGGATAATACATCTACATGCAATCTTATCAATTCCAACCATATTTGATCTCTTAGTTTCTGCCAAAATCTTTTCCAAGGCATTTCGTGATATGTTCCCATGAAGCTCTTTAAATTCAGAGGGCTTGAAACTGTGTTGTATTGTCTTGCTCTTCTCGAATGAAGCTTTAATACTTGTATGCTGTAGTTCAAGCAAGCTGTGTGTTTTTGCCCAATTTGACTCAAAAGTACCCTGAGATGATCCAAGTTGTCTCTTCAACTGTGAATGTGAAGACTCAGCCCTATATAAACAACATAATAATTAATGATGCATCGTATATAAATACGCATAAAGCATCAACCTTTCAAAATTAATTTATAAGACATACCTGTTTGACGTAGTATTCCCAAAATGCATGCATTTATCAACCCACGCGGATACAAATCTCTCCTTGTATGCATCTAACCAACTCTCCTTGACGTACTGAAGTGCTGATGGATATGTTGTGAACTCTTGGTTTAGCTTACGCAGATGATCAATATACTCTTCTTCTGTGGAGGCATGAACCAACATATTCCAATGCAATATAAATCTATCCCACTTCTCCTTGGTCTCGAACAACTTCTTACATTTTGCTAGGACATTCTTATTTATGTGCCATTTGCATAATAGATGCCTTGCATTAGGGAATACATTGTTGATGGCTTTTAGTAGTGCCAATTCTCTATCTGTGACAATAACATCAGGAAGAGCGTCCTCACCAATGAGAGAACGTAAAACACCCAATACCCATGTATAGTTGACTTCGCGTTCGGCTTCCATGTAAGCAAAACATACAGAGAAAGTCATATCTGTTGAAGTCACTCCGATAATTTCCAGTAAGGGCATGCGATACCGGTTGGTCTTGTAAGTGCAATCCATTATTAAGACATTTGGAAATGACCGCAACAACTGTATGCTTGTTGGATGCGCCCAAACCAAATCGGTAACAACGTCACTGTCCTGATTGCTCCTGTGGCATTCAATATACTTATGCTCTATCAATTTTCCCATCAGTTGTTGCATTTGTGTTCTCCCACCCCGCTCAACAACTCTGTGCCTATGACGTGCATTGTAAATGGTCTTCATTGTAGTTACATTTAAGGCACTTCTTTGTTTTAATGTAACTAGAATATCTTTTGGTCGTACCATACTCTTGGACATATCAACCATCAATTTTGTTTCATCTTCTGTTAGTCTCCCTGCGAATGAATGACCCTCTAGATACTCTGCAGCAGAGTGATTATGTACACCGCATGCTACTTCCAACATCCAATCATCAAAAGTGTCAAGCTTCTTGCCCTTTAATGTAAAAGGGCATCCACATTTCTTCGATCCTGTTTGCTTGATCTTCTTTTTAGTAGGCCTCTCGTCTTTTGTCTTACAATGCTTGAATTGGCCACTTCTCTCACATGCTAGGACAACCCTAGCTTTTATTCCAGGCCTTGCAGCATTTGACACCTTTATGACAATGACAAAACCATTTCTTTTACCCACATCACGAGCCCAGTTCACTAATGCATATCGGCTATGAAATATCTAAACACATAACCATTGAATCAGACATTAGTAACAAACAATATGTTTAAAGAAATTTAAATATGATGTCTTACTTCTTCGGTAGTAAACACATCTGTAAAGTCCATTACATAGGCTGACTGAACTTGGCTTTCTTCTGTGGATGGCTGCACATTAACCAAAAGGCGGTATCAGTACTGTTCGGAATAATAAATCAGAACAGATACTATATGTCCGACATATAAATTCCGAACATTCCTCATATGTTCGGAAATTAAGTTTCGAACATATGTTGTATGTTCTGAAATTAATTTCAGAACATATGGTGTATGTTCGGAAATTAATTTCAGAACATATGAGGAATGTTCGGTATAGTTTGTCAGAACATTCCAGAAATGTTCTGTCAGACCAGTCCGGACAAAACGCGAACAACTACAATACAGAACTTGAAAAAATTGACAAAAACACTGAAATAATGAACCACACTAACCTTTTCGCTGCTAGTAGGATCGAAAGACACGATTTCCTTTTTCATTTCGTTGTCCATTGCAATATTTGGTTTGATTCAACTACAACCAAAGAGTTTGATGGGAGCAAGGGTAAAAAGGAAGAAGGAAGAAGGTGAATTGTGGGTGAGTGGTACAGTGCTGTAAAGAGAGTGAATGAAGAAATAATGAGAGTGAAGGAAGAAGAGAAATGTGGGCTGCAATGGGGGAATGAGAATGTGAAAATGGTATGAGTTAGATGTAATCCGTTTGTGTGAAGAGGAGAGAGATGAGGGATGAGTTATGTGTGTGAAGAGAAATATTTGATTTTCAACATGGTTTTCCAGATGTCCATTTTAGTCATTTCATGTAATGATTTTATTTTTTAAAAAAAATTGGCATAATATCTGCGGTGGGAAGAGCACTTTTCGTGGTGCCAACAGAACCCCTCTTTCCTCATATCTCCTTTGAAATCTCTTTCAAATCTAACTCAGATTAAGTGCCATCATTAAGGGCCTTGATTGAGTCAGGCATGTTGGGCCCATTTGTACCAGCCCGTTCAGCTCTCTCTCTCTGGGTTTTATTGGGTCTTCTTTATCTTTCTATAATTTTTGGTACTTTTGATTGAAAAAAAGTATTAATTAAAAAAAAAAGAATTTGGTGGGTACATTCACTGCAAACCCTCACGTGGCACAACTCGTCTACTAGGGGGAACTTAGGGGTTTAAGGGCTTACTGCATATGCTAAATGTAGTCGAGAGTGCCAGCGAAAGTGATGTTTTTCATTTCTATTTTTTGCATTAGTTTATTTTTCTTAGGATTAATTTATGTGATTTTTTGTGTGTTTTATTCCTTGTTGCTTATTTTGCTAAGGGACTAGCAAAAAGCTAGTTGAGGACTGTGATAAATACACAAAATTAGGTCATTAGGTCACATTTCATGAGAATTTGTAGACTTAATTAGGTTTAATTGCATAGATTACACTTAATTTCATGATTTTATGCATTTGGGGTTATTTTTGGAAACATGGTCAGAATTGGTCAAAATTCAACACATTGCATGTCTTTTATGAAACTAAGGTTTTTCATCTCATTTATCACCCCAAAATTAGTTTTTTTGGCTTCATCAACATATACCTACAATTTTTGACACCATGTGCTATTTTTGGAAAGTTTGTCATTTGGGTGCATCATTGGTATGTAGGGTCCCATGCATGATTCATGTTTATTTTCTTACATGTAATTTATGTTAAATTTATTTCATTCAATTTGTAGGAGAAATCAACATGGGACCTACATTGATGAAATTTGAGTAGAGAGGTCAAAGAAAAGTCAAATAAGCAAGAAAGGAAAGAGTCCAAGCATGCTTGGACGTCCAACATAGAAGCTTCCATTTGTGCATAATTATTCCCGGATGTTCCAGGGGCAACAACTTAAAATGGTCATAATTCTCAAACCGAGTGTCGGATCAGTGAAATCTAGTCACCGTTGGAAAGATCTTTTCGAGTAGATATCCGTGGAGCCTAAGATTGCATAAATCGGAGCTATATTGAGGGAGATATGACATCGGGAAGTTATCTGCTACAGTTTTAGGCGGGAATTGCAAGAAATCTCAATATTTGGAAAGTTTCTTCTCACTACATCATCATGTAATTTTTAGTGATATTCTTGGAATTATACAAGAAAGGTGTGTGCATCAAGAACCCTAATAAGGTAAGGAGATCTCTCAAATTTAAAAGTCTTTCCAAAGAAAGAAGCTAGTTTGATAAAAGGAAGTCATGGGAAGGGTTGGACGTCCAAGACTTTTGGTAGCAATTTTGAAGGCTCTCTCTCTCCATTCCATTCCACCCCACTCCTTTTTCTCTCTAAGTCCCTTTCTTCTTCTTCTTTCTTCTAATTCTTTTAGACATAGGTTGAGAGACCATGTTGAGAGAATAAAAAGGATAGAACATTAATTTCTTGTATTCACATATCAAGGAATAAAGACACTACTTGGATTGATTATGCGTGTTCTTTATATAAGTGATTTAATTTTCTATTTTGATTGGAGACAATATTTCACATGATTAGATCTAGGTTTTTGAAATTAAAATAAATGGATTAAAAGTCCAGAGACATCAAGTAATCACTTACATTATTTTTTTCCTACTCTGAGAAAAGAGGACTTCATTATCGCATTTTCAATACTTGTATGATCGTCTAGTTTCTAGATCATTGATACATCTTTTCCGCTTTTTATTTTTTCCACCCCTTTTGTTTTTATTTTAAGTTAATATTCTAATCATTTTTTTACTTGCAAATTCTTGATTTAGAAACCCCAACTTGCATCTTTCTATGTTTAGTAGAAACTTTCTATTTTTATTATTTGTATAATCTATGGTTGGAAAGTGTTTTTGTACATGCATCATATTTAGAAATTACATTAGAATAGGCTTTTGATGTTGAAATCACAATCTTTGATGACTGCTTAGAAAGATTAAATTCAGACCTGGTATGTGAATAGTGAAAAATCCTACATAATTTCAGCAGAATTGACCCAATTGTGTTACAAAAGTGCGCGATTTGAAAATTAGGTAAACGTAAATGTTTTGTTCTAAAAAATAGTAGATTTAAAGTAAAGTAATAGGACTTTGAAACCCCAGAATTTCAGCCAAAAATAACCTCGGGAACGATATCGACCAGAGGCACGAACAGGGGTACCCAACAAAGCTTGTACCAGATTTCAGTAGCATAACTGGTTCAACTAGGCATCTTTAGGTGATTATATCTTTTTCGATTTAAGTCCTTTTTCCATTCTTCTTTTTCTGTTGTATTTATGTATCATCAGAGTATTGACTCCAGCCATTAAATTTAGGTTTATATCATCTTAGGCTGGTCGTGCAGTCCAGCGAAATTGGGCCTGTGCAAGAGTTTCCATACTTAAATTTTTTTTACAGCATGCATCAGATTTTTAGAAACTTACATAAAATTGCATTGTTAGCATTTAGGGCATTATAGATCATTCATATTTGCATAAAAAGTGATTTTGGTAATTAGGATATAATTTAGGAAATTTTGTTTTGATTTATTTTATATTAAAATAAATCGAAACAAAATTTTGGGGTTTCAAAGTCCTATTACTGTACTTTAAATCTACTATTTTTCAAACCAAAACATTCTCGTTACCTGGTTTTTAAATCGCGCACTTTTGTAAACAGTTGGGTCAATTTTGCTGAAACTGTGCAGAATTTTTCACTATGCACATATGAAGTCCGAATTTAATCTTTCTAATCAGTCAATAATCTTGTGATTTCAGCAACAAAAACCTGTTTTAATGCAATTTCTAAATATGATGCATGCACAAAGATACTTTCCAACCATATATTATGCAAGTAACAAGAACAGAAAGTTTCAACTAAACATAGAAAGATGCAAGTTGGGGTTTCTAAATCTAGAATTTGTAGATAAAAAAAAAAAAATAAGGATAAAAATAAAAACAAAAGGGGTGGAAAAATAAAAAGCGGGAAAAGATATATCAATGATCTAGAAACTAGACAATTCTACAAGTATTGAAAATGCGATAATGAAGTCCTCTCTTCTCAGAGTAGGAAAAAATTAATGCAAGTGATTACTTGATGTCTCTCGACTTTTAATCCTTTTATTTTATTTTAAAAAACCTAGATCTAATCATGTGAAATACTGTCTCCAATCAAAATACATAAAATAATTAGAAATAGAAAATTAAAACACTTACATAAAGAATACGCAGAATTAATCCAAGTAGTGTCTTTATTCCTTGATCTTGAAGTATAAAAGATTAAGATTCTTCTCTCTTCATCATTCTCTCAACATGATATCTGAATCTATGTCTAAAGAATTAGAATGGAGAGGAAGAAGAAAGGGACTAGATAGAGAGAGAGAGAGGGTACATGGGAGTGGAGAGGGAGAGAGATCTTTCAAGATTTTCAACTACAAGACCCTTGGACGTCCAGCCCTCTTGGCTGGATCCTTTTTATAATTTTTCATGTTCCTTCATTTGGTAACATTCCTCTTCCATCTTTGCTTGAACTCCAAGCAATCCTCCTATCTTGGCAACTTTAATTGACTTTTTGCTAATGATAAAGTCTGTGATCCAATTCTTTCCATTTTGGACTCCTCAAAAGATTTTTAAGATTGCACATGAGAAGGATTCCAAAAAAAATGAGATTGTGCACCAACTATGTGCTCCCATCTGTAGGACGTCCAAGGCTTGTGGACCCCACTAGTGGTCCAACATAACTTGGGTTTCTCCTCTTGTTTCTTGATTTACTTTCCTTCTTTGGTTGGATTCTTTCTTGGATTAAATTTCTTCTTTTGCAAGTTTGACTCTTCTAAGCTTCTTTAGATCTTCTTTCCATTCTTGAACAAATCTATTTCTTGAATTTGAATCACAATTTTTTTACAACACATAGAAAGAAGAATTTCTCAAAGTCTTAAAAACTTGCATGCTAACAAAGTGGGGCTCCTCCTTGGGCGTGTAGTGTAGTCCCTACTCACTTGCTTTTAAATGCGGGTTCCATTTCTTGTTTTCTCCTACAAATTGAAAGAGACAATTTTAACATTAATTATATGTAAGAAAATAATTATGAACCATGTATGGGACCCTACATGCCTAGTGATGCACAAAAATGACAAACTTTCCAAAAATAGCACATGGTGCAAAAAACAGCAAAATATGCATTGATGAAACCAAAAACCTAATTGTGGGTTGATAAATGAGATGAGAAAAACTTAATTTCACAAAAAATTGTGCACTTCAATGAATTTTGACCTATTTTGACCATGTTTCCAAAAATAACCTCAAATGCATGTAATCATGAAATTAAGTGTAATTATATGCAATTAAACCTAATTAAGCCCCTAAATACTAATGAAATGACGACCTAATGACCTGATTTTGTGGACTTATCATTGATCATGGTCCCATATGTGGATGATGAGGTTTTCGATGCCAAATTTCTTCTTCAATGTTTTTTTTTTTTTACTCATTTTCTTGTTGTGAATGGTCACTAATTTTGTTTTTGCGATTACCCAAATTGGGGTGATGCTGTTTTCCCTATATAAACCCTGTTAAGCTCTTTTAAAAGGGTCTGCCATTAAAGATGATGATGCTATGAGGGAGCTGTGTCTTGTGAAAGAAAAGATGTCTTGACATTGATTTGGGTGTTTTTATGGACAAAACTGGTTGCCCTGAAATTGCCGAAGCAAGGGTGCCTTTGGATCCCTGCGAATCTGGTTACCTGCCCCATTTGATCCTCGGAACTTGATTGCTTTTGCAATATGTTTATGCCGTGATCTGATTTTCTGTAACCTGTTTACATGTAATGAGTTATGCCAAAGAACAACTGTAACTTGGGATATGCATAGGAGCATGAGCACTGATTTATGCATAAACCGACTTGGCTGCGGTTGTGATTGAAGATCTTAACAATCTCCTTACTCATTTACATATAGCAAGAATTACATTTAAGTAGAGTGTTAATAGATCGATCTCTTTTAAATCGACCTCTTTCAAATCTATTTCGAAACCCTAATTGCATGCCTTGAGACTTTGAAATTTGACTCCCCAAACAGTACCATGTACACACTCTGCTTAAGCCTCCTCCTGGTCATTATCAAGCCTCCTCACTAGGTTCAGGGGTAAATAAGTCTTTTTAGGCGAATAATTTGCCTCTAGTATATACCAAAGACCATTTATACGACTTACGCCTTTAATATTAACAGAATCTGTTCATTTTATATGTTAATTAGAACTATAGGTAAGTTTAGTAAAAAATACCAAAGCATAGGGGTACTCTGCAAAATGATCAAAAGTCCACGTAGATATTCTACTACAAGGTTCTCTGAAGGGACAGGGCCACCGAAAAGTAATAATTTTTTTTTTCTCTCTTGGAGGGACTAAGAGCCGTTGAAAAATAAAAAGGCTTTTTTGAAAGAAACAAGAGCCGTCGAAAGATAACAAAGTGTTAACAAGGTTTTCCCAAGAGAACAAGAGCCGTCAAAAAATAATAAATAGCACCTAAAAAGTCCCTTCCTGTAAATAAGAGCTATGAAAGGGATTTTTGTTCCGGGTACCAATCACTTCAGATAAGGCTAGACTCAGCTAGTCCAGGCTAAAACGACTTTTAGTAGTGTCCAACTTATTAAAGGGTCAAGGTCAAAGTTTCATATTTAACATAGATGGAGTCTTCCATATTCATTTATGTTGACCAATATATCCAGGTTCTAGGTTCAGGCCAAATAAGTTAATCTTGAAGTCTCTAGATCAATGCGCCAAAAGTTTAGGATTTCTTGGTGTTCCTAATATTGTAGGATCACACTTGAAGGAATTACAAGGCAAGGAGCAAAAGACATACTTGCTGCCCTATTTTCTTTAGACTAGAAGTAGCTCTGATCCACCAGAGTTGAGTCAAAATCCCTATGAATACATGTTAAACTCCAGGAGGACTCATTAGAGTGCATTAAAATTAGTGAAACAATAGTCATGCTAAATTGATCAATTCAGTTAGGAACAATTAGTTACAGGTTGCATATAATTCTTAGGTCAACTTCAACCACATTAAACTCTAGTGGATTAATCAATGTGTTGGTGCCACCTTAAAACAATCCCTTCTTTAGGCTTTAGTCAACATGAAAATTATGATTTCATCATAGTTTGTGTTTTGAAACGCCCAGACTTTAACCACTTGGGTTTAGCATAGTTAGATCCATGCATCAAGTTGATTCAAAACAAGATCAACTCCACAATTTTTATTAACTGATTTAATCAGTTTAAATCATGCCCAATTATAAATCAATAATTCAGAAAACTAGTTTAAAATACCAAAAGAATATGTCTTAAAAGTTACCAAGTTTAAAACCCCATACATCAAATGTGGTGCTCTAGATCCAACCCAAAGGATGGGCAGGCAGCGGGGATTCACTATGTAATCCTCATGGACAGGCCCTTATGGCTCTGATTTTATCGATTTTCTATAGTCCTGTCTTCCCCACATTATGGGCTTTTAATTTTTGGTGTTTCTGACTAGGGAGGTCAAAAGTCTAGACCTATCAATTGAACCCGTTATAATGGGTATCCAGCCCTCCCTGACTTGTCCCAAGTCCGAAAATATAGGGCTTTTAAAAAAACTTGAGCCCGGCAGGCTGGGCTTGGACAATGGTTTCAAAGCCCGGCCAAAATGGGACTGAAAATGGACAAAATAAGCCCGGCCCGACCCGCCCGCAAGCAAACTCACTAAAGTAAAGAAATACTTTCATCCTCATTTAGATATTGAATATATCACATACTAAGATCATCAATTTCAGTTCTCAAACGTTCAACTTCTTCCCTCTTGCTTAAGACCCATTCTATTCCGCTTAAAACCTCTGACTTCTTATTTTGAACAAAAATAATTGTATAGCTCAGAGAAGCATGACATGTATCCTCATTTTCTATATGAGACAAATAAATATATATTTGATTGGAATTAATTAACCTCAAAACATAAATAGACATGCGATTCATATAATCTTAAACTCAATTTTCATGAAACGAACAACACGCATTAAGGTTGGATTGTCAATTATCATTTTGTTATATAAAACTTTTTTGTATATAGTCTTGAACAAGCTTTTTTTTTTTTTCGGTTATATAAAACTTCTTGCAAGGAACAAAAGTCTCCCTCAACTCTACTCCTAGCACAAAAGGTCCCAAGCCTGGGATAAAAACAGAGGGTTTAAAGTCCAGATCACATCCAATGTCCGGTGGCAATATAGGAATAATTAGAGAATATTTAGCTTATATTCAAGATCGTGCTAAGTCCTAGTACAGCTCGGGCTCGTATGGGATGAGATTTGACGTAGGCCCGTTCAATTGGGGCTAGGACTGGACAACCCCTGGCAAGCCCATCCAATATTCGGGACGAAATTGGACAGCCCATGCCAAGCCTGGCCCGTCCCGTCCCGTTCCATTGATGGGCGTAGTTACAAAATCGCTTCAAAAACAAGACTAAAGACTCCAAGATTCTACAATTCATACCATCAAGACTGAACAATTAGAATTAGTCAAATTGAATTTAAACAATTCAAATATTAAAACCCTGATAAACACATGTAATAAAAATTCCCAAAATCCTTGGACCATGACGAGAAAAGGTTGCCCGACTATGCATTCATGGTTTTTAGGTTCGGCCATTTGATAGATACCATGAAAAGAGTCACAGATATGCTGCTGCTTTGTCTATGTACCAAATCACCTTCCACAGCCTATCTTCATCGTATTTTGTGGTTTTAAATAGTAAAAACCCAAAAAAAGCAGGTTTTCCATGAAAGATTCAACTAGAGCGTGTAGATTTGTGGATCTGAAGGGATCAAAAGAAAAAATCATGCATGCTTTGCTTATTTCGGACTGTTCTACCTGCCTAAATACCAAGCCAATCTTTGGTGGTCTTCTTCCCCTACTTTGAAGGCTTCTAGTTTAGTGGAGAATATGGATAGGGGAGGCTTAGGGCTTAGAAGAGTTTGAGGGAATGAGTTGATGGATTGAGAGATGTCTGAGTGCTTGAAGAGGAGAAGAGGAACTGCCAAATCCCTACTTGGTTTTTCATTCTAGTTCTCATCTAAGTCTTTCTCCTAATTTAGTGGGTCCTACCCATTGGTTGGGTGGCGACTGGCGATCCCTACCACAGAGGTATCCTTTTAACTAAAGATGAATCCCTCTCCACTCAGGTCCAACCCATATTTTCAGCTGAGTTAAACTATCATTAAGTAGGTCTCTGTTGGGTCCACCAAGATCCAATTACTAAAATAACTAAACCCAAAATTAATCAATTTCCCCAATTAAATCTAAATTGTGCCCAAATCAAATTGAACCCTAATTGCCCAATTAAACTATTTGGCTCCAAAATTCCAGGAAACCCTAGCAATTAAGTATTTCTAGGTTTGGGTCATTACGCTTGGTTAAGGCATTTGTTCGGCCATTGAACTTGGAATCCAATTTTCATTTCCAAGCAGATTTTTTTTTCTTCCTTTTTTTTTTTTTTTTTGGTATCTCCTCCACCCACCCAAGAGCCTTTGGTCCTTGGCCAGAGGGGCACTCGATTTTGGACAGCCGAGAACTTGATTGTTTCAAACACTCCTATTCACATACACCGGGTAAAACTAGGTGGCGGCCAACAAAGGTACGTGTCGAACACAAGACCTCTCTGCTTCTTGAGGTGCCAGAGTCCTTGACTGAGCTACTACTCGTTGGTTTTCCCAGGCAGATTCATTAAAAGCACCCCTTGATTATGGTTGGCTGGCACCACCAAAACTACAGACGATGGTAACTTTCTGGCAGTTCCCCAAAAACATGAGCGAACTGAAATCCCTGATTTAACAACACTACTCATCAACATGGCTAAGAGCTAGCATTTTAGTTAGCAGTACAAGGCGTCTAAAACATGATAAAGAAAAAGGGGAAAAAAACATTATGAAATGCCTGGTTCACCAAATTACAATCTACTCTTAATGAATCATAACTGGAAAGCACACCTGGTTGAAAGCATTTAAGCAACTAGCAACTATCCAGATAAAAGTTCATAAAAAAATTTAAATGGAACAATCTAAAATATTGAAAGGAAACTTGGTTGTGGTGGATGAATGCTTGTATCAGTAAGGAAAATGCCAAATTACAATGTAGGGTGACTTGAAGCATCAATGGCGGCAGCTGCAAGACCTGTGTAAACTTGACCCCATTTCAGGGAATAAGGGTTCAGCTTAACATAAGGAGCTGATATACACGCACAAACCCCATGCATGGAAGTAAGAATCCGGCTACCAGATGGTGTCGGATCTGGTCATCAAGTATGTAGACATTGACTCCTGACATATCCCTGGATGGACCTTCCATGTGGGGTCGTTGGGAGCAAACTGATGGAAACAGCATAAAAAATTTCCCTGTAAACTTTGTAATCTTTGTTAGACATGTTTCTCCAAAGAAAAGTAAAAATGGCTTTTACAATAAATGAGATACTTACAAATGCAACTGCTCAAATGAGCCATCAACTTGTGTCAATAACTGGGACGAAACTGGACACTGGAACTGAGGTATTTTCTTGGTAAAAGAGGAAGTTATCTAACCTCAGATCCGCATATGGCTTCATTTCAGATATGATATTGATGCACACGCATTTCATCTGACGAAACACGAATGGAGCAATAATCTGCCTTCTGAAGCAGCAGAGAAACAAAGAGGCTGTCATTAATCTTTTTTCTCTTCAATTAGATCTTAACTAATTGCTGCCACGGCAGCGAGCGGTTGGCAGCCAACAACATTAAAGCAGCGGTCACAGAGGGTAGGATGCTCAACAAATGAACCAACTTTGGTGGAGTAATTCCAACATCTTTCACATTTGGTGCCATCTGCACGTGACACTCCTATCCAGATTTGGGTTTTCTCCTGAAGATCATATTGTCCAGAATAAGGTATTTTTGCAGTTAACCCACTGTCCAGATGAGGTAGAACTTCAACCTGTAACCATTGTTTAGTGAAAACTTGCAATTACCATAATGGGTAAGGTAGTGTTTGGCTGCAGAAATTAAAAAAAGGAATTTATAGATTATAATCATTTTGTGATTATGTAGGCCTGCCCAAACCACATCGGATGATGGTTGTGATTTTCCTGCAGGTACGCATAGGCATTCAGAAAAGTAGAAATGTAAAAAATTATCATTTTATAAGGGACCCTCACACAATGACAATCTACAGCCATGTGGCTGAAACCATCACCATCAAAGCCTTGTCCCAACTATGTTGGGGTCGGCTATATGAATTTTGTTTCTCCATTCCAATCTATCACGAGCCAATGTGGCCTGAAATGTGCCCAAATATTCAGAGAATAAAATTAAAAGCTGTAAAATCTTCATCTTCTATAAAGACAGCCTCATTTTCTTTCTGTAGCAGATCGTAGTTACAACTCAATTTACCTGAGATGTTATGAATATGCGATGCAGCCTATCTGCATCATTGCTGGCAGCACACATTTGTTGCAACCTGGAGACCATTTCAGAATGTGCGGTGTGGAGATAAACTTTTGCATCTAAGCTGGAGCCTATCAACTTCCCAACACGAGCAGTCTCAAGAACTCTATTAACCTCTGTTCTCAACTGATGGATGATACATAACATGGAAATGAATTTCCTATTTGACTCATCAAGGAGAAAGGAAAAAAAAAAAAGAGGTAAAAAAGAAAATAAAAAATAAAAAAAAACCACCAGAGCTGTCACATATTAAACATGCAAAGTTAATTTATATCACTGACCCTTCCACTTCTTTATAAATGCATATGATAATGATGTATCTAATTCCAAAGAACTAATAAACTCTTGTAGCTAACATATCAGGGCTTGCATGGAAGTGCCGAAGCACATGTCCGCATACACTATATGAGATCTCCACAGAGATTTTAACATGAGGACGCACCTCAATGGATAAAACACCCACTTGAAATTCTATTAATTATCAAAGTCTGAGATTTCCATCTCAACAATGCAATATAAATAGGGAAAACAAACTTTGATGGCTAAGAAATTTAATCAACGAGAAAACAAAGCAATTTTAGAAACTTATCCAAATTACAACTCTTAAATAAAATTAGAAACATACTAACAAATAATTAGGGAAATAAAAATATCCCTAAACTATCTTGGGTGATCCCACATGTGGGCTTATCCATTCCGCATCATTCCCCCTAGGTTGAAAAAAGAGTTTGACCTTGAACTTGAGTTTTCTTCATGTTGCCTTTGTAGACACGGTGTACTTAAAGAGCTTCCTTTGTGATAATGGATCTTGAGCCTTTCTTTGGTGCTGCTTCATAGGATGAAGTGTGACTTCCTTTCCTTTGTGTGCAAACATATAGGTATTGTCGCACATGCCATGAGTTCCATTGTTGTCGTACATCCATGGTTTTCCCAACAGGATATCACCATTATCCATAGGTAGCACATCGCACCAAACGGTATCTTTATAATCTTCACCAATGGCAAGAGTAACTTGACATGTATATCTGGCTTGCACTTTGTCAATTGCCTATCAAAAGCCATATGCTTTCTTCAGCTTTAAGCAATCTACAAGAGATTGAGATATGATGTTTCCACAACTACCCCCATCAATCACAACTATGCAAGAGTGGCCATCTACTGCACCCGTTGAATGAAAAATAGTTTTCTACTACCATTTTTCAACAGTTGGTGTAGTCTACGTGAGAGTTTCACCATCCTTTCAGCTTCTATTTCCTCTACCTCCTCTATTTCTGTCTTTAGGATCATCTTATGTGTTTGGCTCATCACATGCACCTTCACTTAAGTTCATACGTTTTGAACATTCAAATGATGGATGCCGCTTTTGTTTATAATGAAAACATGTGAACCTATTTAGGCTTGGAGAATTTTTTTCGAGGAACTACCACTTGGATTAGAATTTGGTTTTGATGGAATCTTTTGTGCAACCAATTTAGATGCACTAATTTTTTGGGCTTCATAATTTGCAATGTCCTCGGCCTTAATGGCATGTTGGATGATTTCATCAACATTATCAAAATTCTTGAATGCAAGTATATGTTGTATGACTATTCTCAACCCATGAGAATATAAGTCAACAAAAACATCATTGACCTCATTTAAAGCACAATGAGCTTGCATTGTCATAAACTTTTCAAAATACTCAACAACTAACTTGGATCCTTGTTTCAAATCTTAAAAACTTGAACGTAGATTTCTTGAGTAATTGACTGGAAATAACTTTTGTTTCAAAAGGTTCTTCATTTCAATCCATGTCTCACTAGGATCAATGTTTTAATTCCTCCTTTCCTTTTGCAACTTGGCTCGCCATATCGCAACATAATTGCAAAATCGAGTTGTAACCAAAAAGACTTTATGGCCCTCCAACATTGGCCTGTGTGAAGAAATATTTTCAACGCACACTAACCAATCCATAAATTCATTTGATTTCAATTTTCCATCATATTCGGAAATCACAAGTTTAATCCATAAATCTCAATCAACACTGTTTACTGGTTGATCTCGCTGATTCCGAATATTTCCTCCATCACCTCGGTAATTATCTGCACGTTGATTATCTTCCAAATTTGTTATTCCGGTATCCATCATTACAAGAGTTTCTTGGAGTTGACCAATTGTTCTGGATAATTGAGCAACAGTTCCAGATAATTCTGCAATAGCTTCAGTCAATTCCTCCATGGAGTGGATGAAGACTCCACTTCTACCTTATTCTTTTGAGCCATTTTTTGTAATGTGAATTAAAAATTTAGACTAACCTGATGTATAGATCTACTCTCCATGAATGCGTGGGTAAAAATTGTAAGGATCCCGACCTTACTGGGTTAGTTAAGCCCATCAAGAGGCCCGTTGTCCCGTTTATTTTGTAAAAATTATAATTAATTGTATTGTTAGATATTTAGGTGGTTTTAGACCATGAACGAGTTTCTTTTATTACTAGAGTAGTGTCTGTGAAGTTTTGTGCAATTCCAAGCGCGTTTGACCCTAGCAGGGGGTAGTTTGCAATTTAGAAAAATTGAGTGTTTTTCCGGAAAATTCTAATCGCCGTGATTTTGGGTTCATCAAAGGTCTTGTCGTGCTGATCGTTTTTGTCTCTTGGCTTGTCGCAATCCGACAATCAGAAACCCTTCAAGTAGTCCATTCTTTCACCGGACCCACTTAAAGGGCAAATTAGTCTTTTCCCCTCCCCTTCTCTTTAAAGAGAGATTAGCCCTAATCTCCTTTTTTCTCTGTAACGAAGAACCCTAGCAGCCCATCTTCTTCTTCTTCATCTTCTCCACCTCCAGAACCCAGCCAAGAGGAATTATCTTCAACGATTTGAACCGTAATCTTTTCTCCCTCGATCTCCTCTTTCCATTAGTCTAAGTTGGTAAGCTTTTTCCTATCTTCATCTTCCCTAATCATTTCCTTTTGTTTAGATTTAGGTTTGTTCTTGATCCTCTTCTTCCTTCTCCTTCGCGTTCTAGGTTGCGTTTGAGTCGAGTAGATCGGTGGTTTTGTGTAGAAGAGTTCTCCTCTTCGAATTTCCCTAATTTTCTCTTCGTCTTCGTGCCCAAGGCAAGTGATAAACAATAGTTAATTGATGTGTGCATGTTTGTTTTCGTGATTCCTTAATGATATTGATAGATACCACAAATCCAAGCTTAATAAATAATGGAATTTGGATTTTTATGTTAAGGTTAAATTATTGTCATCGGACTTGATTATTGGTAGAGATTGGTTCCAATGAATTGATAATGGAAATGGATTGTTGGGAGAGCAGGATGCTCAATTTTGTGCAGGTTATGGCCTTATGGCCACTTTGAACGCCCATAACTTTTGATCCGTCCGTTGGAATTTCGTGGGCTATGTACCGCTGGAAAGCTCCTCTTGGAACGTAGAATCTAATGACTCATGTTTCATAATGATCGGAGATGGGGAATTATGGTAGATATATGGATTAATGATTCGGACCCTGCCTTGTGGGAAATGACACCGTTAACCTAGGTTTGAGCCTTAGATGTTGGATACTTTGATCCTACCCTCACATGACCAATAACGGGAAATGAAATCGAAGTACGTGGCCTGGTATGCCTCGATGGTTGTCTAGGTATTCGTATATCATGCATGGATTAACCGAATGAGTGTGGAAGTTGATTTAATTGATGTCTAACATGATTGGTCACCAAGGATTTGTTCCTAGAAGCATTGTTGGCTCAATTTCCACATGTACTTCGTTAAGTCATGTACGGTATATGGATGACAACCTATGCCTAGGATTGGATTGTAACTTCGTACTTGATTTGCAATCGTATCCGTTGATCTTGCTTCCTTGTATACTCACCTGGCATAAAATACTTAATTAATTATGAAGCGTAAATCCTTGTAGGACTAGGACTTGGATTAGACATGGGTGTACCTTAGGACCCCTGTATTTTATACTTGATAAACATGATGGCTAGAATGTACGGGATTATCAATTGGTATAGACTTGTCTTGAAACTTGGCTTGAATGAGAAAATCCTTTGATCTCGGTCATGTATCTTGACTAGCTAGACTTGCTTGTCTTGGTTTCCTCATGTCAACACTACTTCACTATTCATTATCTGACCACAGTAGGATCCACTGTAGGGAGGATTGCATATCATGACCAGCTGCAGTTTGGAGGTTGTTTAGATGGGCCTGTTACTCAAACATTGGGATGGGCAGTCGGCTTGGACGATGTCCATGGCGTTGAATAGCTGGGAGTGGGCTTGGACCGTGCTGCTATTCCTAGGACTGGGAGCTTAGATCTCCCTGGAGTCGGTCTTTGGTATCAGTGATCTGGATATGATTGCTACTGGTACCCCAGGAGGTGGCTTGGACACCCTAGGAGTCTCCTTCTTGATTCTTGCATCTTGCATGTGTGTGGATGATGTTTATTGCTAGGAATTTATCATTGTTGATTCCTGTTTTATACTCATGTTATATGCCTCGTTCTTTAACTTTGTGTTAACATGATTATACTTGTCTATACTTTCATTTTGATACATGATATACATTGTTATTATTCATTGTTTATTATTGCTCAACATGTTGTTGACTCGGTTCTTTGGTGTGCAGGCAACCCAGGTGACTACTATGAGGAGCAAGCAGGTGAGGAGATCCCAGAAGATCTCCAATCGACAGAGGGGGGGCGTGAGTGGCGTGCCGATGACGTAGAGTAGCGTCATCTTATCCAGCACAAGAGAGACATATGGGATCTTTTCTAGATTGTTGATTTTATTTATCATTGTGGATTGAACTTTTATTATCAGTGATTCTTTTCGGTTTCCAAATGGTCTAGGACTTGGGATGACCATTTGATTAATAAATGGTTGTCTTTATTAGTCTCATTAGTTCTTGTTTAAACTTTAATATTAATGAGAATTGATATTCTTTTGCTTTGATATTCAATATGACTTGAATTGTAATGAGTTCCGCATTTCTTATATTACTTGGGGTTTGAAATGTATTATCCTCACAACGGACTTACGATCCTTGGGCTAAAAAGGGCGAAAAACTCTAATTAGCCCTAAAATTCACTCCCCGGATCCGGTTTATTCTCTAATCGGGTTCGGGGACGTGACAAAAATAGATCGGAAACCGGACTTAGGACGGCTCTCATATTGCAGAAAGAAAATTTGGCCCTCCAATTGGTCAAATCTACCTTTGATTTGGTTAGCAGATGATGTCAACACTACTATTGATTGGGCTTTGTTGCAACCTGGCCGACCTTGGCTTGGAATTAGGCCTACTACGCGTCCACGTGCGATGGCCTCTTTTTAGTCTAGGCCTTCGTGCATAGAAGAGAGGAAAAGGTTCTTCTTTTCTTTTCATCTTTTGTTCCTTATAGCAAATAGTAGAGGCAAGGGCTCTCACTCTTGGCGATGGTTGTGGGCGGTGACTTCTGGTCAGATTATGGTGACGAGTGGCGGTGGTTATTCTCTCCAACTGCTTTCGTCGTTTGTTGTAGAGGTGAGGTCTAGGCGATGAGCGTGTTTTTGGCTGCTGGCGACGATGATTGACGTGGTTGCAACGAAGCTTATGGAGAGGAATCGAGGTGTTAGGTACGTCCTCTTCCTCTTTGTCTCTTCTTGCTTCTCGATTTCTCTCTCCTATTATTTGTCTATTCTTTTTTTCACGGTTGGGGCTATTTCGGTGAATGAGAGGTGCAATTAGGGTTTCGGCAGGTAGGTTTGGTTATGGAAGGTTGTGGGTTCGGTTGGGTTGACGGGTTTGCTTCTCGGTGGTGTTGATGTAGCAAGCGGGTAGACTAGGGTTTTGGAGTTTTTTTATAACAATGGAGATGGGGCTTTGGGTATTGGGTTGGAGATTTTTTTTTTTTATTTTTGGTCTGGGGCTTGGTTGAGTTCGTTAAAGTGTTTTGGGCGGTTGGAATCAATGGGCTAGGTCAAGATGAAATCGACAAAGATGATTTGATAGGGATAACGACCTATTCGGCATTGGTGGTGGGATTGGTAGGGAGAAGGATGATGGAGTGAGGGTAATTTTCGAACGATCCGGCGATGGGTCTTCATCTCCAATACCAAACTGATGCAGGCTCTAGGGTTAGGGCTTGCGTGGAAGTGCCAAAGCACGTGTCCACTATATGAGATATTCACAGAGATTTCAACATGAGGACGCACCTCAATGGGTAAAACACCCACTCAAAATTCTATTAATTATCAAAGTGTGAGATTTCCATCTCTACAATGCAATATAAATAAGGAAAACAATCTTTCATGGATAAGAAATCTAATCAACTAGAAAACTAAGCAGTTTTGGAAATTATCCTGATTAAACTCTTAAATAAAATTAGAAACCTAATAACAAATAATTCGGAAAATAAAAATATTCCTAAACTATCTAAAGTGGCCCCACACGTGGGCTTATCCGTTCTACATGATAAAAGCACACGTATATTATTGGCAATTGACCTTTTAACATAAGTTTTCTTTGGTGTTTATAGTTTCATTTGTGTTCAATGAAACATAAAAGTTGATAGCAACTCACATTCCGCACCTTTTATAAAACTATCAAGTGTATAAAAAATGTGTATTTTTCTTTGCCAACCTTAATATTTCCTTCTATAGAAAAGAAACTTTCTTTATTTGGGTGGGAGAATTACTTTAATCAAAGCAACCATATCTAATCTTCCGGTACTACTTGTCCATGTTGTTGATGCCAGTTGTGGCAAGGGAGAAATTGGATCGCATAAGAAGGAACTTCTTTTGGGAGGCCATAATGATAATGGTAAATTCACCTTATGATGTGGGATGATGTTAACCCTAAGGTTGTTAGGGCCTTGGGATTGGTAACTAGGAGATTAAGAACTGGGTTCATTTAGCAAAGTGACTATGGAGGTTCGGGGATGAAAGGTAGGCTCTATGGAGAAAGGTTATTGTGGAAAAATATGGCGAGGATGAGTGGCCATGGTTTCCAGGTAGAGTTCCTACTTATCGAGTGCCGGGGTTGTTGAGGAACATTTTAAAGTTGGGATGCATCTTCTTTATATTTTCCTTCTCTTTTTTATTTTTATTTTTTCCCTAGGAAGGGCGATGTTTTATAAGTGGCTGGGTTTTAAAGTGGGATTGGGTAGTCGTGTCTGGTTTTGGGTCGATGATTGGTTGGGCGTGGGTCCTTTATTTTTGTCCTTTCCTCGGTGTTTAGAGTGGTTGTCAAAAGGGGGGCTTTGGTTAAAGAATGTTATGTCGAGGACGGGGTTTGTTTCTTGGGAAGTGGATTTCAGCAGTCTTGTATTGGTTTGAATTGGAGTCTCAGTCGTTCAGTCTTCCTTCTAACGTTATTATTTGCAAGGAGGTGGCAGATATTCAAATTTGGAAACCATGCCCTTCTAGCACATTTTCTTTGAAATCTTTGTCCAACATTTTGTAGTCAGAGCAAGGAGTCAGACCCTCTAGCCCCCATGTTTGGTTGGGTTTGGCTCCTAGAGTGAAGCCTTTTTGTTGGCTCTCTGTTTCCATAAAAGTTTCCACAACTAACAATCTTAGGAGGGGTATGAAGTCAGAGGACACTTCTAATCTTTGCTTGCTTGGCAGGAAGGAGGGATAGAGATTGTTGATCACCTTTTGTGCATTATGAGTTTTCTTATGTCTTGTGGTGTTGTTTTTTGGTCGAAGTGGTATTTGTAGGTGCCTCCCGAATTCTTTGGCTGGTTTGTTTGAGGCATTTTTATTTTTTTTGGGACCAGGGCAGTTCTTTGGAGACTTATCCCCTTTGTCATTTTGTGGTCTATTTGGGGAGAAACAAGGGTTTGATAACTTAAGAGTTGATGGTAACTTGCATAATTGCGAGGCTTCTCTTTTTGCTGGTTCTCCCAAGGAGTGCATATTGGTGGTTTGGGTTCCTCCTTCTGTAGAAGTGCTAAAGTTCAATGTTGATGGGGCAATTAGGGGAAAACCAGGGTTGGCCGGCATCAGAGGAGCACTTTGCGATAGTCATGGGGTGGTTTTTAGTTCATTTCTCTAAGCATGTGGCTTATATGTAGTCCAATGAGGCGGTGGTGGCTATTTTGAAGCCCTTCGGATCTTTTCATCTTCTCTTCATGCCAAGGTGGTGGTGGAGGGTGATTCCTTGAATGCAATCAACTGGATATTGTCTCTGGTCAAGACACCTTGGAGATTTCAGTTTTACTTCAATGAGATAAAGTCCTTGTTGTCCTCGCTTCATGTGAGGTTTCAACATGTGTTCAACATGTGGAGTAGGAGGCCATTGGCTTTGTGGACATGTTGGCTAAACAAGGGGTGCATGGGTCTTCAGATTCAACGGCTTTTACCATGTAATATTTTTTTTATTTGTCGGTATAGTTCTGTTACACCACCCCGCCCCTGCGCCAATATATATATATATATATATATATAGGGGTTTCTTCCTTGTTTGTAATCCTTCTTTGTTGATGTAATTTGCCATAACTGCTAAGAAAAAAAAATTGTAATTTACTGCAAATTGGTCAGACTAAGTTCCACAATGAGTCTTTTGAAGAGGGATCCTGTTTTGGTTTCAAAGAGATTTATGGCTGCATGTCTCCAGACAAATGATGAATGAACTTGTGACTTTTGAAAGAAATAAACATCCAAAAAAATTTGTGATCAATTGATTGTGTTAGTTCCAACAATTGCAAGATTTTGCCAACATAGGAGGCACATTTGCTGAAAATTTTAGCCAGTTTTAGTCTTGAACAATTCCGAAGGAACAGATATTGATAGCCTTGATGGCTTTGTTTGTTGTGTTTTTATTATTTAACAGGATAGCCAAACCAGGTCGGAAACCCGGGGTCCACCAAAGCAAAGTCCATATGGGCTGCAACTCTAAATATTTTGTTGTGTGGCAATACTCAGATTAAATGGATCTAGGATAATACCTCAAGAAGTTTTCCCCAGAAACTAATTTGTTCAGCTGGAAATGCTAACCATCTTTCGTTGGAAACTGGCCATCTTGACTCAAAAACGAACTTTGCTACAGAACCATCTTCCTTGACATGCTCAAAGGGTAGGTGTTGCCATGCATCTTCAGCAAGATGTGGTAATATAGGAGCAATTACTCTAACAATAGAGAGAAGATGTGCTGCAAGAACAGTTTGACAACTTCTTCTGGTAAAATTTGTTGCTCCCCTGAAATCACCGCTCATTTATCAATCAGGAAAAAGACGAGGAGAAAAAAGGATGAACCTCAAGCAAATTACAAAAAATTTCTTCTCGCACATGTAATTGTTCCAGGAAAATTCAGCTACAAAACATCTAGGTTCAGTTTCAAAGGAAAGACCATATTCTGTCAAATGAACCATACAGGATATCAATAACTGACATGTTCCAACAACTCCTCCGACCAAAATATAAAACATGACAAGGTACGCTTACAAGGCACCTCATTTACAAGATGAGAGCCTGCATCATGGTTGGAAGGTGTTCCTCATTGAAATTATGAGTTTGTGGGTGCAAGTCATGTTTCGTGAAAAAAAAAAGGTTCATCAAATCTAATACCTTCAATGAATTTTGCAGTTTTGCACTTGATCATTGTACCTTCTCTTATGAGTAATAAGAGTCACTGCAATCTTCTTGTTGTAACAATGAGCACCTTCCAGTTGTGCAATGGGCTTGTCTTAAATAATCCAAATTATGTTTTTAAATTAATATAACCTTCTATTACCTATCCATAATGCCTACAGTAAAATCTGTAAGATTTTTATTAAATCCACTCTGAGAACCAAAAAAATGGAAGATTCTAGGCTTAAATAAGTGTAATAAATTGTTGTTCAAGGCCTAAATGCTGCTGCATAAAGAAGCACATACCCAACATAAAGTCTGTCCTTTGCAACATCAAAGTAGAAATTTGACAAATCTACGATGGCAAAGCGCTGTATAATCTGAAATACATAAAACAAAGTCAGAATACTAGTCAGGATTGCATTAATTACACCTATCATGACTACAAGCCAAACATTACCTTCAGAAATTCAGCTTCTCATCTTTTTCTATTGTTATATAGTAGAAATCAACCCCAGTTTTCCCATACTATTCACTTTTTTACCAAGATGACAGCTTTTTTATAGTTATATGGTCGAACTCATCAAGCCAACCCCAGTCTCTATAGTTATATTTTGGAGCTCCTCAAGCTAAAACCCCAGATAAAGGGAGATAGGGGTAAGGTTGACAACGATGATGAGGCATGTAGATTAGCATATCAGGCAAGTGCCTTTAGAACTTGAGATCATCAATGCAATAGCTAAGGGACAGCAAAAATCTGCTTTTTTTATATGGAACAAAGAAAAACAAAACTTCAAAGAGGTTACAGAAAAATAATTGCACTTTCATTAGTTACTTAAGGTCCCACCCTCATCTTGTCAGTTCCTACTATGTTCAGTGCAAAATACCATGTCCCTTAGGGCCCGTTTGGTAATTTTACTTTTAAAATCAAGTGAAATGAAGTTAAGTAAAGCATCAAATCAAGAGAGAATAAAATATAAGTGAGTTATGATGGTATTTTGTTTTTAGTTGTTTTGTATGGAATCTTTTTGACTTTTTGTATAAAAAAGTGGATTTTTTTTTAGTGGATAAAGGTGGTTGCTTTTTGACTTTTTTTGAAAAAGATGGAGGGAATTTTGAATTAAAGTGATTTTGATGTGACATCTTGTCTAAAAAGTGGAGGCTTTACTTGACTTTTACTATTCTAGTAAAGTGCCAAACGGGCCTTAATAAAGATGAATAACAGCATCCAAGAACACTAGCAAAGGTCGCACCTTGGACACTTTTTCACGCCTTGTGCCTTTCCATGAGGTGATCCACTGTTCATCAAGGGGTTAGTCCCACATGAATGGTCCACATGAAGGGGAAAGAAACACTGGACAAAAATTCTTTGCACCATTCAATATTGTTGAAATGTTTACCTTGGTTCCAAACTTCGAAACCACCTTTTGTAGATACTGAAGAGATCAGTGGGAGTTTTACTTGCAGTCAATTATAGTGAGATGCACAAGATGAATGGTTCAGACCACCACATAAGGCACAAGATTAGAGGGATCTTGCAATCATTGCTACCTTATCCACATCATTTACTACAGCCATCCGTGGTAGAAAAGCAGGGTAACAACTTCTTCAGGATTCCTAATTCTTAAGGTGTGAGCATTGAATGATTTTTAAGAAAGAAAGGATATCAGGAAAGCACATTACCTGAAATATCTTGTAAAACTGATAATTCTCATAACTGTTTCTGATGCTGCTTACAACATTTTCAAGTTGGAATAATGCATGCTTGTCAATCATGGGGAGATCACCATACGAAACGGCATTGTCTGGCTACAATTCAAAGACAACAATCACTCGTAAGAACGATCACGAAAAAGATAAAAGAGAGGAACTATAGAATTATATCACAATCCCAATTACAGAATGGTGGTTATCGGTAACTGGTAAATTAGATTCAAATAAAAATAGAGGAAACACAGGCATAACACATGAGTCAAAAAGCGTAGAAAAAACTCTAAAACAGAGTTCTTGTCATAATGCAGAAGCATTGGCTTCTTGCACACAAATCCCAACTCCTGCATCAAAGTTTTTATCCACAGAAACTCACAAGTTCCACCGGCCATTGCACGATATTCTGCTTCTGAACTCGATAGAGCTACCACACTTTGTTTCTTACTCTTCCATGAGACAAGATTACCACCAACTAAGGCATAATACCCAGTTGTTGATCTTCTATCTGTTGTAGACCATGCCCAATCTGCATTAATGAAAATCTCAATAATCTCAATATCGACATTTCCATGCTTCTAATACATTATTCCTTGACCTGAAGCCTTTTCAGATATTTCAATATTCTATAGAATGCTTTCAAATGCTCTCTGCGAGGGGCTTGCATGAACTGGCTCACAACATTGATAGCAAACCCAATATCTAGTTGTGTAATACTTAAGTATATCAATTACTCGACTAGTCTCCGATACATGCCAGGATCATCTAGAAGCTCTCCACTATCAGAACAAAGCCCATGATTTTGCTCCATAGGTGCTTCAACTGATTTAGCACCTATCATCCCTGTTCAATTAGTATATCCAAAGTGCATTTTCGTTGAAATGTGAAAATACCCTTTTTAGACCTTACCACTTCAATGACAAGAAAATATTTCAACTCCCCAAGGTCCTTAATTTCAAACTATGTGCTCAAATAATGTTTAAGGACTTTCATTTCTTTTTCACCATTACATGTCACACAATATCATCAACATAGACAATGAGAACAGTCACATTTTCACAATTCCTTTTGATAAACAAGGTATGATCTAACTGACACCTTTTGTACCCAATTGTCATCAATCATCATAACTTGGCTAAATCTATCAAACTCAGCTCGTGGAGATTGTTTCAAACCATAAAGAGCCCTTTTCAAATGACACACCTTATTTGCTTGGCCTTCCAGAACAAAGTCTGGAGGGAACTTCATGTACACTTCTTATTGTAGATAACCATGCAGAAAGGCATTCTTGAATATAATTCGTACAAAGGCCACTGGAAATTGGCTGCAATAGATTTACTCTCATAGAATTCAATTTAGCAACCAAAGAAAAGGTCTCAAAATAATCTACTTAATAAGACTCTGTAAAACCTTTTGCCACTAGTTGTACCTTGTACCGTTGAATGGTACCATCTGGATTGTATTTGATGGTGTAGACTGTTAAACAGGCCCAAGGCCCATCAACAGGATCCAGTCCAACACATATCCACGTGGTCGGATTTAGTCATTATATTAACTAGCTGTACATATTCTATTAAGGATTTGGTTTCCTAACTTAAAATAGAAATTGATTGTAATTAGTTAGTTTCTTAACTGAGAGCCTTGATTAAGGCATTGTAATACCTATATATTGTGATACGATCTCCAAAGGAGAAAGGGAAAATAATATACAATTTCACAAGCTTTGTGCAATTCTCAAATTCCATTCGTTAGAATGTCATGGTATCAGAGCAAGTTCTGATCATAGAAATCTTCCAAAGCATTAAGGCAATAGGGATAGAGAGAACTAAATCTCTCTCGTGCAGAAGATAGATCTAGGATCTATTTCAAGAAAATTCCAGCGACATCAACAGATCCATCATCTGCGTGGCCCACCACAGATCATCAGATCAACTTCCAGAAACCATCCCACACTGGTCAAAATTCCAGCGACATCAACAGATCCATCATCTGCGTGGCCCACCACAGATCATCAAATCAACTTCCAGAAACCATCCCACACTGGTCGACTGGTATTCCTAAGATTATTGGTGATTTTTTCAGCATTTTACAGAGACTCCAGGTTGGTTTTTTTCTCATTCTCAAGATTTTCCAAATTTTCACTCTGTTTTCATCAAGACCGTCCAGAATTTTCGATATTCAGTAGATTCAAATCATAATTGGTTCAGAAGAAGCCAATTTAGAGGGTTTTCTCATATCTGTCCCTTGATCTTTGACCAGAACCATCAGTGGGGCCCACGTGGTGAATTTTCAGCCACTTTTAAGGACGTCTGGGGGTATTTTTTGAACAATTTTTGTGCTGTATTGTTCTGTTTCTTCCTGCTTGGTTGGATTGTGCTTTCTTCCTACAGGACAGCCATTCTACATACTTTCTCTTGTCTGGTATTCGTTTTATCGCTGCTTACATTGCTTTATTACCAATATCAATATTGAGATGGACAAATCTGAGGTTACTTTGATCAAGTTCACGGGAAAGAACTACCCTGCTTGGTCCTTTCAGTTCCAAATCTATCTTGAAGCTAAGGAATTATGGGGATATATTTCTGGTTCTGACCCTATACCCACTGAGGATGAGAAGAAGATCTCCTCTTGTCATACTAAAGATGCCAAAATCAAATCATGGATTCTGGGATCCGTCGAGCCACATCTAATAATGAATCTCAAGCCATACCCAACCTCTAAAGCCATGTGGGGGTATTTGAAGAAAGTTTATCATCAAGATAACTCTACGCGTCAATTTCATCTTGAATGTGTGATTGCTGAATATGCACAAGGGACTTTGTCGGTACAAGACTACTATTCCGGATTCCGTACACTGTGGTCGGAATATGATAGTATTAAGTATGCGGATGTGGCTGACAATGTGTTGCTGGTAATCCAAGACCTTCAGGCCTCTAGTCAGCGAGATCAATTTTTGATGAAATTGCGGAATAAATATGAAAGTGTCCGATCAGCCCTCATGAATCGGACGCCCTTACCTTCTTTGGATGTCTGCTTGAATGAACTCTTGCGCGAAGAACAGCGTATTGCGACCTCAGCTCATATCGCTCAATCAAAGCCTGAGACCTATTCAGTCGCGTTCGCTGCTAATAGGACTTCTCAGCCCCCACCTCGAGACTTGAGCAAAACGCAATGTTACAGTTGTCAAAAATTTGGGCACATTGCCACTCAATGCAAAGAGAAGGTCTGCAATTACTGTGAAAAGTCGGGACATATCATCTCTGAATGTCGCCGCCGCCCACAACGTCCATCACTACAGTCTCAGACACCACCGCATCAGTCTCCACAGTATCAGACTCCGCATGCGTATGTTGCTTATTCGGTTATGCCTGCTCCTACATCGGCGTCTTCACAGCCTGAGCCCTCATCCTCTCTCACTCCTGAATTGGTCCAACAAATGATTGTAAATGCCCTCTCCGCTTTTGGTCTCTCAGGCACATCCCCTCCATCTTCTACTTGGTTTCTTGATTCCGGGGCGTCTAACCATATGACGTCTTCTCGTGCCCCCCTCTCAAATGTTCAAACCTACAATGGCCATCTTCAAATCCAAACTGCTAACGGGGGCCATGTTCCCATTACTACTGTCGGTGACCTCCCTGGTCCCATTCCATTGCAAAATGTTTATCTGTGTCCCACTTTAACTTCCAATCTTTTGTCCGTCAGGCAGCTTGTTGAAAATAATTGTAACATATCTTTTTCTTCTTCTGGTTGTGTTGTGCAGGACCAGCTGTCCGGGAAGGAGATCTCGAGGGGGCCTAAATGTGGACGCTTGTTTCCGTTGGAATTTTCTAAGCCTTCTAAGACTACTTTTGACAATGATATGTTTTGTTTCTCTATTAAAGATACCTGCCAATTGTGGCATAATAGACTTGGACACCCTAATTCAAAGGCTTTGTCCCTTATATTAAATTTTGGTTTATTAAATAAATCTACTGGTTTCTCTTCTTATGTCCCTTTTGATTGTGCTACTTGCAAAATGGGGAAAAGCAAAACACTTCCTTTTCCTATATCCACTTCCCACAGCACTCAGTGTTTTGATTTGATTCATAGTGATGTATGGGGAATTGCTCCAGCTCTTTCTCATGCTCACTATAAATATTTTGTGACATTTATTGATGATTTCAGTCGGTTCACATGGGTTTATTTTCTGCATTCCAAATCTGATGTTTTTAATGTGTTTAAAATTTTTTTGGCCTATATCGAGAATCAATTCTACACCTGCGTTAAAATCTTGCGATCTGATTCAGGTGGGGAATATGTGTCCTCTGCTTTTCAACAGTTTTTGCAAAATAAAGGCATTATTTCTCAAAGAACTTGTCCTTATACACCTCAGCAGAATGGAGTTGCTGAAAGAAAAAATCGACATCTCCTTGATGTCACCCGTTCTCTTCTCCTTGAATCATCGGTTCCTACCCATTTTTGGGTTGAGGCATTGGCTACTGCCGCTCATCTTATTAATCGTATGCCTTCCACCTCTATTGAAAATCAGAGTCCATATTTTCGACTATACCAGACAGCTCCTTCCTATGATGATCTTCATGTGTCTGGCTCAGTTTGCTTTGTGCATTTGCCTCCTTCTGAAAGAACCAAACTTACTACTCAATCCGCTCAGTGTGTTTTTTTAGGATATGCACCGTTCCAGAAAGGGTTCCTTTGCTATGATCCCCACATTTGTCGCCTCCGTACCTCTAGAAATGTCATTTTTTTTTAAAACCAGTATTTTTTCCAAAATCACCTTGATTCTCCGGACGACTCCTCCTTCATTTCCTTACCTGGTTTTTCTGACGACACATCTATTGTTCGCTTTAATCCTAACTTTATGTATCACAGGCGGCCTAAAGAAGCACTTACAGGCAATCCCCCTCTTGATATGCCTCCTGCAGCTGGTCCACCTCCGGCACTGGATTCATCTGTACCTCCTTCATTGCGCCGCTCCACTCGCATTTCGGTTCCCCCAGACCGCTATGGTTTTTCTCATACATCATTAATGGCCACTTTGTCGTCCTCTTCTTCTCCACAATCATATTCTCAGGCTGTGCAGCACCAATGTTGGAACGCACTAAACACATCGAGGTTGATTGTCACTTCATACGTGATGAGCTTAAACGTGATGTCATCAGCCTTCCGCATGTTTCCACTGAGCTTCAAATTGCTGATATTCTCACCAAAGGTCTTCCTCGACCTCGTCATCAGTTCTTGGTTGGCAAATTGATGCTTGTTGATTCTCCCGCATCAATTTGAGGGGGGGTGTTAAACAGGCCCAAGGCCCATCAACATGATCCAGTCCAACACATATCCACGTGGTTGGATTTAGTCATTATATTAACTAGCTGTACATATTCTATTAAGGATTTGGTTTCCTAACTTAAAATAGAAATTGATTGTAATTAGTTAGTTTCTTAACTGAGAGCCATGATTAAGGCATTGTACTACCTATATATTGTGATACGATCTCCAAAGGAGAAAGGGAAAATAATATACAATTTCACAAGCTTTGTGCAATTCTCAAATTCCATTCGTTAGAATGTCATAGACCCACTTACACCAACTTTTTGTTTCCCTTTTGGAAGATATACTATTTCCCATGTGCCATCCTTATCCAGAGCATCCATTTCTTCAAGCATCTGCCTCCCACTTTGGGTCACTCAATGCATCAATAACAGGTCATGGTGTACGTTATGAGAAAACTGTAACACAAAGGCTTTATATGCAATGGAAAGAAAGTGGTAGGATACAATTTTAGATTGGGTATCTAGTGGATACGTTTGCCTTTTCTTAATACAATAGGAAGATTTAAGTAAGATGATTCAAAGATTTGATTACCTTTTTTTGTCTCTGGATTAGGGACTTCAGATGGTAGTGTACTAAGAGTAGGTAGCGGCTCAACTCTGGTTCTCTTCCTGTAGTAAACTCTCAAAGGCAAAAACGTTGCTGGAATTTTCTACATTTGCATGCTCATTCTCATTATGAGTCGATATAGAACTAAGAGAAGTCAAACTGTGACAACTTATATATGATGGTGGTGGAACATCCTGAACAAGTGTGGGTTGCTGCTCGTCTATATGATTCCAATATTTTTTCCCTTTTGATGAGTAATAGGGTACATCTTCGAAAAATGTGACATCCAAGGTAACAAAGGATTCCCACCCCCCACCCCCCCTCCTCTTCTTTCACAACACTTATATCCCTTTTGAACAGAGATGCCCTTAACAGCTCATGGATCTAACTTGTCCCCATGGTGTTTTGGAATATGAACAAAACAAACACATCAAACACTCTTGGAGGAATGGGAAACAATGGACCATCAAGATGAAGTACTTGCAACGGGCATTTTCCTTTCAGAACTTGTTAAGGCATATGATTTATTAGAAAAGACACAGTGAGAACACCATCAGACCAATAGGCTTTAGGATCATTCATCTCTAAAAGTAACACCCGCGTTACTTCTAACGAATGTCCACTTTTGCATTCTGCTGCACCATTTTGTTCTGGAGTGCATGGACAAGAAGTTTGAGATTCAATTCCATTATGAGCTAGGTATGACTTTAAGTCGTGTGACATGTATTTGCCCCCACTATCAAACTAAAAGATTTAATTTTTTGGCATTAAACTTTGTGGCTACCATATTATGAAAGCTCTCGAATATATACAAAAGTCACCACGAGGTACATCTGGCAGCACCATCAATACAGGAAATAAAATATCGATAGCGATTAATATAAAAAAGAGGAGCACACCACACATCACTATGGACCAAGGAAAAAGGAGTACTGCTTTTATTTTTATTACTAACTAGATAAGAGAATCTTCAACTTTTTGCAGAGTGATGTGTCACAATTTATTTCTACTACATTACTATTAGGGGTGTAAATATGGGCGGGCGGCCCAAGCCCAGCACGGGCTCGGCAGTCCACACTGGGCCGTGTTGGGCTAGGCTGCCAGACCCAAGGCATGGCTAAAATATGTGCCATGCTGGGCCAGTGCCCCAAGCCCCACGGGCGGCCCCCAACGGCCATATTATTGAAAAACCCACCCCCCTCTCAAGGAAATGGTAAAATGTAATTTTTTTTTACCTTTTTAACCACCCCCCCCCCCCGCTTAGGAATTCTATAAAGAGCCCTCATTCCTCTCATTTCTCTACACTCATCTACTCTCTCATTTCTCACACTCCCTCTAAAGTTCTAAGGCTCTAAGCTCTCTTAAGTCTCATTCTAAAGTCTAAGCTCTCTACAAAGTTTTCTAAGAAGTGAAGGTTGAGAGTGACTTCTCTAAAGTGGAGGATTCAACTAAGAAGGATTTCTCCATTAGCTCTCCCTCTCTCATAAAGGTATTTATTATCTTTAATTTTGAGTTTTATTTAGTAATAATATACATAGTAATATTATATATTATGTCTCATCTTCTCCCCTTTCTTATATAAATTATCACAAAAAACACATTATACATAATTATTTATTTAAGTTTTTTTTTTTAATCTTTTATTTAGAAAAATCGCTGGACCATCACAACCTTTCAACCTTGACTTCTCTCTAAATGAGGAAGATCCTGGATTTATTCATTTAGATCAAAGTCAAGGCATAGAAGTAGATAGTAATAGTCCCCAAGATTCTACATGTTCGGTTTTACAACTAAAAAAAAGAGAAAATCAAGATTGACTTTTCCTATATTGTCTTATTTTGTTAAAGTTACTGTCCCAAGTCCCAAGGGAGGAATAGAGGAAAAGGCACAATGTAAATATTGCAAAGATCTCCTCAGTGCCAAATCATCAAGCGGCACTGGCCACCTTAATAGACAAATGAATAAGCATGTGCGCAAACACACGAATACCGCTAACGATGGGGTAAGAGGTGGGATGATTCAAACACAACTTTCTCAAACAGATTCATCTGGTGGTTTAGGAGTTTTCAACTGACCCTACTAATGCTAGATATCAACTTATTAAGTTTATAATAGCTCGCCAATTACCATTTATACTTGCCGTAGACAGATCATTTGAAAGATTTTTGAGGTCTGCCTTTGTTCCTTCATGGCAGAAAATATCTAGAGTAACTGCTAGAAATGGTGCAATAAAAACTTTTTTGAAAGAAAAAGAGAATTTAAAATAGGTTTTTGAAAATATACCTAGAAAAGTGGCTTTAACTTCAGATTTATGGACCTCTAAACAAAATCTAGGGTACATTGCAATCATAGCACATTATATTGATAGTGATTGGGTGATGCAAAAAAGAATGGTGTCGTTTTCTATATTAGAGTTCCCACACACTGGTGCTAGGATTGGGTCCACTATCCTTGAAAAACTTAGAGAATTTAAAATTGAAAATAAAATAATTTCTATAACTTTAGATAATGCAAGCACTGACAATGTCGCAGCAGATTTACTAAAACCTGCGATTCAACTTGATTTAAATGGAGATCTATTTCATAATAGATGTGCATGCCACATCATAAATCTTATCGTACAAGTAGGGGTAAAATCTATTAAAGATGATTTAGAAAGCATTAAATGGATTGTAGGATACATTTTTTGTTCTCCCTCGCGAAAACAATGGTGGAGGGACATATGTGTAAATTTGGGTCTAAGACCAAAGAAAATATCACAAGATGTAAAGCATAGATGGAATTTTACCTATAAAATGTTAAAAGAATCATGTGCCTATAAAATGGCACTAAATCAATAATGTCAACTTTATTTGGAGCATGAAAATATTTTTATAAGTGCTGATAGATGGACCCTTCTTGAGATAATAAGAGATTTTTTAAAAGTTTTTCATGATGCAACATTGTTTTTTTCCGGGGTATATTATCCCACATCAAATTAAGCTTTAACCCATTTTTATGAAATAAGTCTTACTTTTAAAAAGTACAGAGATTTTCCAAATTTTCAACTTATGTGTGTACAAATGGAGGCAAAGTTTTCACAATATTGGAGAATAGCTCCTTTAACATTTTGTGTAGCTGCTGCATTAGACCCTAGATTGAAATTAAACGGTGTAGAAACCCTTCTTGATGAAATAAACTCTAACATGAATACAACTAATATAAATGACATGTTTACAGTTAAGACACAATTAGAAGCACTTTATTTGGATTATGCTACCCGATTAGGTAGATCCATAGCACCCACGGTCCCAACAAGCCCTCCCCAAGTACATAAAGGAAAAAAGGCCATTTGGAGTATTATGAGGAAATCTTATGAATGTACCTCCTCTTCTTCCGGAGGATCCTCTTACAACCTTAATGAATTAACAATGTACCTAGGGAGCGATCCAATTTCAATCTTAGATGAAGAAGAAGATGATTTTGATCTTTTGGCACGGTGGAAATAATTCGAAACTAAGTTTCTTGTGCTTTCCGCCATAGCCTGTGATATACTAACAATACTAGCGTATATAGTTGCATCAGAGCAGGCATTTAGAGCAAGTGGTCGCCTTATTGACCCCAAGAGGACTATGCTTACAGAAGAAACCATTGAGACCTGCATGTGCTTACTGGATTGGTATCAAGCACAGGATAGGGAACAACACATCGATGATGAGTTTGAGATAGAAGACGAGCTAGTGGCGTTACATATATTATAGTATAATTTTTTTTTAGAATGTATAATAGGCTTTCAACTTGTAATTTATTTTTTAGAATGTATCATAGGTTTCTAAAGTTGTAATTCTTTTTTCATTTATCAGAAGGTTTGAATTTCATTATATATATTGATCCAAGTTCAAAATTTTAATTTTTTTTGAACTTTTGTAACTTAAATTTCAAGGAATACAATTTAGTTGACGTATTTTTTCAAAACATCATTAGTGTTATTCTACTTATTTATTTCTCTTAATTTCTTTATTTCAATGAAATTGGTCCAAGACCAAGAGTCTAAGTCTCTAAGACTTATAAAAATTTAAAAAATTTAAAAAAATAAAAAAAGGGGAGGGGGATCTCTGGGTCACCCACAGGCTACACCGCCAGGACGACTAGGGCCCGGCCCAGCACGGCACGACTAGAGCCATGCCTTGGGCCGTGCTGGGCTGACCCCAAAGGGTTGGGCCCGGCCCGGCACAGCCCGCATATTAATCATGGGCCGTGCCGGCCTGGCCTGAGCACGTCTGGGCCCGATCTTGAGTGGGCCGTGCCGGATTTTCATGCCTAATTACTATTGACATTCAAGTAAGGAAAGACGCACACTTTAAGACACCTAACTAGTGCATAACCCAAATGACGATGCCACTTCAATGTGGCCTCAACGGTGTAAATGTGAGAGACAGAAACAGAAATATAGTAATGCGCTGAATCCCTTTTGAGGGTCGACTGTGTTTCATATATATAGGGGCTGAATGCCCTAATTACATTCAATTAACATAATCTAATCATATCTCAGATCCTAAAAATTAGCTAACAAACTATGTACATGTGTGCTTTGACTAATGATACAATGACTGGGCCTAAATGGGCCTGCGAGTTTGGGCTTGGATTGACACCATCATTAACACCCCCCCTCAAATTGATGCTGAGGAATCAACCAGCATCAATTTGTCGGTCAAGAATTGATGACGTGGTCGAGGAAGTGCTTTGGTAAAAATATCAGCAACTTATAGGCTGGAGGAGATTAACGGTAGGGAAATAACATCGTGTAGATATTCATCCCTGATAAAATGGCAGGCAACCTCGATGTGTTTAGTTCTCTCATGAAACATTGGATTTGCAGTAATCCGAATGGCACTGGTGTTATCCGCATGTAATGGTGTGGGAGATGTTTGTGAGAAGCCAAGTTTCGTAAGAAGTCCACGAAGCTATATAATTTCGGAGCATGCGGCAGACATGGCCCGGTATTTTAGCCTCAGTTGATGATTTAGAAATGTTGTCCTGTTTTTTCACTTTCCATGAAATAAGAGCATCACCTAAGAACATGCACCAGCCCGTTGTGGAACGACGAGTATCAAGGCAACTTGCCCAATCAGCATCAGAATAGGCAGTCAATGTCATTGGAGTGCCAACAGGAAAAAACAAGCCTCTGTGAGAAGTGCCAACAAGATAACGAATAATTCGTCGAACAGCTGCTAAATGGAGATGATGGGGTTTGGTCATATACTGACTCATCAAGTTGACTGCATAACTGATGTCAGGCCGAGTAGTAGTCAAATATATAAGACTTCCGACAAGCTGTCGATAATATGTCGGATCAAGAAGGGGATCACCACTGTCACTATGGAGTTTAAGATTCAGTTCCAGAGGAGTATCCACTGGTGTGGAGCTTGACAGGCCTGCTGATTCAATTAAATCCATAGTATACTTATGTTGATGCAAAATCAATCCCTTCTCAGAGTGGTAAACTTCCAACCCCAAAAAATATTGCAAAGGACCCAGATCCTTCATTTGAAAAGATTGATGTAGAGAAAATTAGAGATCTTGAATAATGGCTGTATCTGTGCCAATGATTATGATATCATCTACATAGACTAGAAGAATGGTGATTCCTGTTGATTTCTGATGCAAAAACAATGATGGATCATAAGGACTCTGTTGAAACTGCAGCTTGAGTAAAGCATCCTTGAATTTGTCAAACCATGCTCTAGGTGCTTGTTTTAGCCCATACAAGGACCGTTTCAAAAGAGCAACTTGTCCTTCGGATGGTTTTGGGAAACCTTGAGGTAGTCGCATGTAAACTTCCTCTTTAAGATCACCATGAAGAAAGGCGTTTTTCACATCAAATTGGAAAAGGGGCCAGGATTGAGATGCAGTTATGGCAAGGATGGTGCGAACTGTGGTCATCTTTGCGACAGGTGCAAAAGTTTCTTCGTAGTCAGTGATGGAGAAGGTACCCTACTCATGAGATTAGATCGGACCGATTCATACTGAGGCCTTAATTTCATGAGAAATTGATCCCGATGACTAGTTGCTAGTATTAGCTGCAATTCGGGAAGAGCTTGTGCAGAGATATGTGCATATTTGAGTTCATCTAATTCTGTCCATAAATTCTGGAAACCAGAATAATATTCTTGAATGGAAGAAGTCCCTTGCATATAATTTGCAATTTCAAACTCCAACTGATACCGTCGGGCAGAATTCCCCTGATGATACACTTTTTTCAGATAGTCCCACATATCTTTGGCAGTTTTATATGGTTTCAAATTCATGAAAAATTGTGGTTCCATGGACCCAAGAATCCAAGTTTTGACCATAGCATCTTTTGTGTTCCAGGACACAATTTTCTTCTCATCTTCTCTAGGTTTTGGATCAGTGCCAGAGATATGGCCCCATAATTCTTTACCCTCTAGGTAAAGTTCAAATCGAAAGGCCCAAGATGGATAATTTTTGCCATTAAACTTGATTATGTTGATTTCAGATTTCTCCATTTGGAACAACGATGCAGATGAACCAGCAGAATGATAAACAAACCAATCACACAGCAACAAATCCTCTGATCAATATGTAAGACAGCCAAGATCTGATGAGATGAACTGTTTTGAAGAATAAAAACAGAATTTTGATGCCAAGATCTGTGTTTGAAGACGCCCAGAATAGTTCCCAGAGGCACAGAATGAACAGTGCACAAAAACAGTATACAGAATGACACAGATGACCAAATTATCACAACAGCAGTGCAAAGGAATCAGCAGATTGGATCAAGTAGATGCAGTAGTAACAATCAGCAGCAGTAAGTAACAAACCAGTAACAACAGCAGTAAAAAATAGTAGTAGGAAGAACCAGCAGTAACCAGCAATAGAACAGTTGCTGATACAGCAACTTTTGCACAGAACTATGCACTAAACAGAACCTGACGACCCAATTTTTTGAGTTGGGTTGTGTACGTGGGCCCCACCTAGTAATCTGTTGACAGATCTGAGTATGGGGATGGGTTCACAGCAAATTTCTGCAACTATTGGAAGTGGTCGCAGGTCGAACGAATCTAAATCCAAACTTTTGGACGGCTGAGATGAAAAGAAATGGACAAAACTGATTTTCTAAAAAAAATGGTAGATGGCCTACCTCTGATGATCCATAAATTGTGAGAAAATCTTCATAAATATGTATAAATCCAGTTGACCAATATGGGCTGCTTCCACTGAGTAGCAGATGATGATCGCAGGTGGGCCACGTCTAATCTGAGACGATCAGAGATGATCAAAGACGATCAGGCCGGAGATATGATCTCTAAAGGGCTTCCAGATCTTGGAAGATGACTAGAAGAATCCACAATTCCTTGGATCTTGAAGAACAAAAATTAGCTGAAGCACTAATTTTTTTCTCTACTCTGATACCATGTAAATGTGAGAGACAGAAACAGAAATATAGTAATGCGCTGAATCCCTTTTGAGGGTCGACTGTGTTTCATATATATAGGGGCTGAATGCCCTAATTACATTCAATTAACATAATCTAATCATATCTCAGATCCTAAAAATTAGCTAACAAACTATGTACATGTGTGCTTTGACTAATGATACAATGACTGGGCCTAAATGGGCCTGCGAGTTTGGGCTTGGATTGACACCATCATTAACAAACGGTACCCATAGGCTCTAATGCTACTGGATTTCTATAAAGGACTTCTAAGAAATATAAGCCACCATGCTCACGGCCACCACCAATCACCTTCTCTGTCTCTGGGTCCTGAAAGACATAATAAGAAGGATAAAATTTAATACTACAAATATGCGATTTTGCGATGGAGCTTACAAAAGGTAGATTTTTAGAAACCAAAGGGACATGTAAAATGGATTTGAGGGATAATGTGTTGCACACATTAATTGTCCCTTCACCTAGGACGTTAGTGTGGTTAACACTGGCAACTTTGGTTGTCCCAAGAGAGGGTGATGATGTGTATGAGGTGAACTCAAAACGTATACATGTGACATGATTACTAGCACCTAGGTCAATAACCCATGAGTGGAAAATGGTGATGCAGAAGCCATATATGATGCACCCCTTGCAAAATAAGATGCCAAACGAGCCACATGTGAAGAGTCCCTAGCTTCTAGTGCTTGCAGACATTGTCTTGGTGCTTGGATTTTGTCATTGACATCCAACTCCCCCTTACATCCAACATTCTCTCCAAAACCAATTTTTTCACCTGAGAATTCTGCTGCAAATAATACATTGAACTCAACATGAATAGCTCTCCCACAATGAGTACAGTGTAGTCTATCTAATCTATACTCGGTGGACCACCACGTCCACAGCCAAACGTCAACAATGCAAACCAACCACTACCAAACACCACCAATGCAAATTGAGTCTCATCGTTTCTCATATTGGTCAGCCGAACACCAACTATTGGAACCTGTCACAACACCTGGGAGGCTCAACCGAACCTACTTTAACCAGACACAGGTCCAGCTGAACCTGTTGTGACAACTAGGAGGCCTAACCGAACCTATACACATGTTTGGCTAGGGCAGATGATCCTCAAAATCAACCCCCACTCTGCTTTGATTGTTGTCTTTTTATCAGTTGAGGGGCTTCGATCTAATGAAGGGAAGAGAAAATAAGAGGAAAAAAAAAAGAAGAAAGAATAGAAGAGGAAAAGATATTGTCGTACCTAGGGTTGGTCAATTGCATCCTCTTTCATGTTATTGAAACACTTCTTCTATAATAAATATAGGAGTATAGGACCCTCCATATTAATGAAATTACACACAAGCCTGAAGAATGATATAAAATACCATATAAACCCTTATATTTCTTACACATTGTACTAAATGTGAGATGTGAAGATACTTAATTTCATAATGTCCTCGGTCGATTATAATCTGATGTAGTATGTAAGCCCAAGAAAGCCACTGTGCCCACATGATTGACTCAGATGTCAACCCAGTCCATTGGGTTCGGTCCACATGCCCAATTGATTGAGACCTAATGCGGCATTCTATTTTTATCCTATTTCTATTTCCTCGTTCAATTAGGGAACTATTTCTAATTTTCTTGTTTGATTAGGATTAGAAGCTTTCTATTTAGAAGTCTTAGTGGCAAAAAAATAATACTCTATCTATAGTTGAGTCCTCCATTGTAATTGAACATGCTTATTCCAGTTAAGTAAAGATTTTTGAGTTTTCTTCAGTAGTTATGGTGTGTTTTATGGTTGTGAATGTACCTTAGAGCAGGAACCCATCGTTGGATTCGATCATTCCTTCGGAAGATTGATCTATTGTTCGATCACAGATCCGAGGTTGCGCCATAATCTCTAATGGATCACCTTTATTTGATAGCCTCTCATATATCATACATTTTCTTAGATTCAAGTAGTTAGTCAAACTTCTTTGTACTTAAGGTAGATAAGCTCATTGTTAATGTTGAACATGAGACTCCATTATGAATAGAGTGCTTGGGAGAATTAACCCAATACAACTTCTCCAAATCTCTTGTTTTTCTCGACTTCTTTCATGGTATCAGAGAATACGCTCTCAATTTTTGTCTCAATTCTAGTGATGTTGGATACTGCTTGTGCGAGTGATGCACTGTTGTATTTCATGGGACCCACATATTCGATCCCATCTACTGTAAGAACCATAAACCCCACTAGAAGGCCTTATAGCATTCCCTTGCTTCTCTAGCAAATAATCACAGTGGACTCTTTCAAAGTCCCTGTCTGGCAGCAAGGGTCAACAACTTGGTAGGACCTGACCCACTGCCAGTGACTGAGCCAAGATTTTCTCTTTTTTTTGGGGGGTGGGGTGCAAAAATTCCTCTTAGCGATGAATATGGGAAATAAATTAAAAAAATTATTGCACTATACCCCAAAAATGTTATTACATTATAATGGGTACAAAAAGTTATAGACTAGTTTAGGGTAGACAAAATTATAGACTAGTTATTACATTATATAAAAAAAATGAATTTATATTGCTCTTTATAACCAACAACATTCAGTAATGGGCGTAAAAGACTAGAAAAGAAATTTAAATTACATAATTTTAGCATTTTTACTCACGAGGCACATGATTATAATTAAAAAATCAAATTAAATAATTTTCTTGATCAAAATATGGGGTTGACATTTACTAAAAGTCTTGATCTTTGGCCCATTGTTCAAAGCTCAAATCCTTCTAAACCTTAAATAAAACTGTTAACCTTGATGGAACCTTTGATATGTAATTAGCACAAAGAACTTCTAAGCACATCTATTTATAACCACATGAGATTTCTAAACTTAAGAATTAAATTAAACATAATAATTTTTTTTAAATGGTGACTGAAATTAAACTTAATAACTTAAGGATTAACATAATTTAATCTAGATTTTAAATTAAAATGTTAAAAATTTAAAACTCAATAATAACTTAAATGAGATGTGCTAATTATGCATTTCAAACTTTGAGAAGATTAGGATTCTAGGAACGGAGGGTGTCCCAGCCCTTTGGGCTGGACTAACCAGTCAGGTATGCATTATGCATACCTTATTGGTGATTTGATGAGTTATCTTTTTGATGAAAGCAAAGAACAAAAATCACCTTTGTGTGTTAAAAGTTCTATTATTTACTAGAAGGAAGAAAGAAAAGACTGTTGAGGGGCAGAGGTGCAAAAGGATTGGATCAAACATATCCATGGATATCTTTCTCCTATTTTAAGGGAAAGGAACAAGTTGGGAATGGAGGAGAGAGAGCATGGGTCTTGTTGGCGGGAATTGCCCCCTCTCAACACTATGTGGCTCCATCCCTGCCCAAATACAAAGAGTTGAAAATAATGTGAGAATTGAAGCCCAAGAGATACCACAAAGAGATTCATTATGCTACCTTGGCTTGATAATCAGTAAGGATGGGGAGATTGCTGAAGATGTTGAACATATGATAAAAGTGGGATGGTTGAAGTGGAGACTTAGCTTGATAATCAGTAAGGATGGGGAGATTGCTCAAGATGTCGAACATATGATAAAAGTGGGATGGTTGAAGTGGAGACTTACTTCTGGAGAGCCTTATGACCGACGAATGCTAATAAGATTGAAAGACAATTATTATTAGACCAGCTATGACCTATGGAGTACAATGCTGGCCAATTAAGCAACATATGCACAAAATGGATGCAGTAGAGATGAGAATGTTGAGTTGGATGTGTGGTAAAACTAGGAAGGCCAAAATTAGAAATGAGAGATTTTGAGGGCATTTAGGGGTAGCATCAATAGGGGATAAAATTAAAGAAACTCGTTTAAGATGGTTTGGTCATGTCTAACGTAGGCCGGCAACGACGCCGATAAGGAAAAGTTTGGCTATGTAGATCGATGGCCCACCAAGGGGAAGGGGTAGGCCGAAGAGGACGTGGATGGAGGTGGTAAAAATAAATCTGAAGAGGTGCAACTTGTCTGAGAATTTGGCTCGGGATATATCAGAATGGAGAAACAAAATTCATGTAGCCAGCCCTAACATAGTTGGGACAATGCTTTGATGGTGACGACAATGATACATAGGTGTATTTAATGAAACATAAGAATGAGTTATATGACATGTATGTTTCATTTGCTCACATGGTTGAAACTTAGTTCTCTACTAGAATTAAAACTTCTCGGTTTGAGTACGAAGGAGAATATCTTTGCTCAATTTTGCAACTTCCTCTCACGTCAAGGACCATTTCCCAGCTATCATGTCCCTACATACCCGAACAAACGGAGTTGCTGAACACAAACACAGCCATCCTTGGGTATCGATCGCAATCCCTAGGATTATTACAATATAATCTGCTAATGCATATGAAAATGCATGGCCATAAAATCATTTCTAACATTTGAATAAATAAATCAAGAGAGTCATGGAGGATGGCTAGATCGGAAATTCATACTCATGGGAATAGCAGAACAAACAAATAGCTGCACTTAGTTGATAAACTGAACATACTTTCCAGTCATGCAGATTTGATAAAAGATATCGCAAAGTTCCCCGTAGCTTTCTATATATGTCAGACATTTGGCGAAGGATTTGAGGCCCTATCAGTACATCACCAGTATAATCTACACTAGATACCCAGAGCCTGAGGGCATCTGCTCCATAACCAGGTGCATCCTACCAAGAAGAATCAAAAGTATCATATGACAAGCAGAACTTCCATAAAGGTACAAATAAAAAGAAAAGAAAAGAAAAATAAAAAAAAGCATTTGCTACCATTCCCAGACCTTTCTGTTTGGCACCCCTTCAATCACAGTGTTTGGGTCCACAACATTACCCAGAGATTTACTCATCTTCAACCCCTTCTCATCAAGTACAAATCCATGTGTAATTACACAAGAGTATGGAGCCTTTCCTGTTATAAGTGACATATAATGTTATCTCGCATATAGAGAATATTCCTATTCAGTGGCTACAAGTAAAAAACAATCAGTTTCAGATAAATGAACCTCAAGTAAATGAAGTCATAATTACCTATAGATAGGTAAAATGTCCTCCTTAGAAGAGAAAAGATAATAATTTACAATCACTATTGGTTTCTGATAAATGAAGCTCAAGTAAATGAAGTCACAGATGCCTATAAATAAGGTAAAACGTCCTTGGAAAAGAAAAATTATAGCTTACATTCACTCGTACAGGATCAGGTCCAATGCATATAATTGAAAGCTAGGACAATGATTAGGGATGATTAGTTTAAAACTGTTTTCTCAAAAAGGAAAAATCCACCTCACTTGAAAATTTGTTCTACAAGAAAAATAACTGAAAGCTAGTACAATGATTAGGGATAAAAAGTTCTCAGATTCCTCAATAGACCTTTGGTTCTGAACATGAACTGTTGGCTAACAGAAAAGATACCCGAGGTTAAAAATCTGTAGACAAGAATTGCTAATTTAATTTTATATTTTTTTACTGTGTAAATAACACTGGATAATCTGAAGTATAGTCATGCATGTATTGCATATGGTAGTCATCAATTAAAAAGCTCATTATATTGATGGGATATCCATTGCATTGATAGGATGTGTCTAATGACAGACTTGTGAAGATACAAGCATTCTTACCAAGATACAATAGTAATAGCCGCCAGAAAACAGAAATTTGGTAGAAATGGAAAAACTGAAAACTTATTCAATATTTTAAAAATAAACAGTATGACTATTACGATGTAAACAGATTATGCCTTTGGACCACGAAGGGATAAAGGAAATTTTGATGAGAAGAACCACTGAACCCTCAAGCCCTTAAGTATCCTCCAAATTATAGTTTCATCATCATCATCATCATCCAAATTATAGTTTCACGAAACCCCAAATTATCCTTCAAAATGGATTGCAGAGAGGAAGGATGTTCTCAACAAATCAACCTTAGAAGGCTGGAAGGAATATAATTTGAGGAAAGGAAACAATGAGGACTCAAATAAGGTGTTATGATAAAATTGAGAAAAATATCTTGGATTCAGCATTTCAGCCTCAATTAGTCCTCTTAATCTTTAGAACAAACAACACCACAAGCAATAGCATATGAGAGAATAGGCAACAGATGTTGTGATGCGAATGTCCAAACAAAAAGTAAAACAGGCTCCAAATAGACAGCTGGGCCTGGGACTGATTTTTAACACTCAAGAGGATCCACACAAGTGCACAAAAAGAAACTACCAATTTTTATTGTATAATCTAGAATTAGAAATTATATGGTCAACCATCCCTAATTTATAAAATTCCTATCAACTTCCTCTTTAACTAAAACTCTATGAAATTCTTGACTTGGACACACTTATGTTCCTACTCTGATCTTTTGGACTCGACTACAATTACAGAACACTAAAAATATATTAATTTAAAAGACTAGAAACTGTATCAGATAAGTCAGTTCTGTGGCACCCACTAGACAGGTGTGCAGCACCCGACATACTTCAGTTGGACCCCACAGGCCTGGTTTTGTTGCAGTCACCCTAACCTTGGCTGGGGCATGTTTTGGTTGGGCTTGTCAGGCTGAGACCAAGCCTCGGTAGGCCTGTTGGGACTGGGTTAGGTCTGAAGGAGCCAGCTTCAACTTTTGAAGATGCATCAAATTATTTGACGAAATAATAGCCATTTATTTTTAAATGTTTGACTATTTAAAAATTAAAAACAGTATACTAAACAAAGCATCATATTCATTAGTCAATCCTACTTTATTTCGTGCTAACATAGAAAGAAGTTGTTTTGTTGTTTTAAAATAATAGCCGTTACATACACAATAGTGACACGTTAACATAGAGTGACCATTGCCATCAGTACTACTGCAATTAATTACATTTTAATTAATTAATTGCAGGTCTGGAGGAGCCAGCTTCTCTTTCCTTCTATTTTTTTCACAGATTTATTTTAGAGAGAGTCCATCAAAATAAGTGTAAAGATGGTGCCGACATTACCAACTATATCACTAAGAATGTCAATTCCCAACTCAAAAGAAAAAGGTAAACTAATGCAAGTCGTTATACTGCATAGTGCATACTACCTTTTGTGGCAATACTGGTTAGTAATGAACTCTGGAACCAACCACGATGCTGATCTGTACCTTCAAGATACAAATCTGCAGGACAACTAAGTTCGTCTCTTTTCTCTAATACAGCTGCCCAGGAAGAGCCTAAAAAAAATCATAAAATTAGGAGACTCATGTTTCCATCAGAGAAAAATATATGAAATCGAATTATGCACTAAATTTTTGACAGATAACTAAGCAAAACCAGATGAGGATTTGAGAAAAATGAAACCAAGCAAAAGCATTAGAACCGGCCAAACATCCATCGATCAACATGAAAGTTTTGAGTGGTTGATATTAAAGACAAACAGTAAACTAATTGGGACATCAACCCTAATTACCCAGTTCTTTCAAGATCTACCAGCGGCGGATGCATAGGATTGCACATCAAGTAAATTTGTGGATGGACGATGCATCCGGACTTTGATCGCCAAGGAATTGAAAATCCACCGTTGGATTAACATTCTGACAACATCCAATAGTTGGATCTCTTCGGATCAAGCATTTGATGGATTGAAGGCCCCTTGTGACTAATCGTGTTGAAGGCCCCACTCCGGGAAGTGCCACATGGGAGAAATTAAAAGAGTTAAATGAAATCCAGAGGGCCTAAGGGAAAACAAAGAAGATTTAAAGGAAATAACATGGAAGGGCCCAAAACTTAAGTTGAAAGGCCTTGGGATTTGTGCGCAAGTCCCTTGCACATGAGAACCCATGAGAAGCCCCTTTCTCTTGCTTCTTTTATTTTTTATTTTTTTCTGTGATGTGTTTAGGGTTTCACATATGAGAGAGACTTGTATTGTATTGTTCTCTTTATGCTATGCTACCTTATGGAAAAAAAAAAAAAAAAAAAAACCCTTGGTTTTCAAGCTCTCCATGAGTCTCTATTGATGTGCTCTTGAGATCTCAAAATTGCCTCCTGGATTGGAGTTTGGTGAGAGGCCAAGTGAGGTTTTCCTTCTATCTTCTTGTTTTCTTCCTTTGTGTTTTACATCATTAAAATCATAGAACTACACATCTACTTCTACAACCAGCTGTTAAAACCATTAGATCCAAATCAGCCAATAGATCCCACCTTCCGATCCCCAAGATTCCAAATCCAGCCATTGGATCATCAAATCTAAACTTCCACAAGTGCTGCAAGCCATAAACCATCATGAATCCATACATCTGCCTCATCCGCACCCTTCATCACGCAAAAACAATCTATCCAACCCAACCCAGGTCCATCCTAGACCTGGCCAAACCCATCCAACCCACTAGCCAGCCCATTTGAACCAATCAGCCCCTCCAATTCCATTGGCCAAACCTGATCCACCATCTATTTGACAGATTTTCCATTATTACACCATCACAATCCATAATTTACTTCAATTTCATAAATTTGAATTTAATTTGTGCTTTGAACATGCTGTGGGAACGTTATTTTCAGATTGAAATTTTAAAATTAGTCCCATACTATACATTGTTTCAATTGCACCCAAGTTGAACCAAGACTTCAAATCTTCAAAAGGGAAGTGATTAATCTACTTGAATCAGCTCATCCCTAAGCACGTGGAAGTTCTATTTTCCATTAGATCCATCCCTTCTCACTTGAGGGCTGTTACTGCAGGACTTGTGATAAAGCCTTAGACTATTATACAATTTCCCTAAAAGTTTCAACATTCCAGATGTGCAATTGGCTGATTTATAATTAGAATTAAATTATTAATTCTCTACTGATCTCACAATTACATGTTAGTTTAGATTTCATGTTCTCTTGCATCATAAACCTGTTAGATTGTATGACCTCAATCTAGTGGATAATCCATTGTTTCATTAATTAATTTATATTTTCATGCTTTATTCATGAAATGAATGGTATTTTATTCTATGTTTGCACATAATAGTTCATGAGATGAACCAGAGCCCACAAGTATATTAGATGTGATCCATGTGTTTGGATGAGATCCACATACAGGAGACATAGATCACAAATCTTATACTTAAATCGATTTCGATTCACAGTCACAGCCGGTGATGAGATTGGGCATCTCATCTAATAAGTTTGCAGCACTGTGATCACTATGATATAGTATGATATGTCTCGATCATCAGAGTGTAAGACTCTGGATTATTGCACTGGTACATTGGATGTAATGAAGGATCATGAGTAGCACTTTGTACAAATCTGTCTTTGATGAAAGGACTGCTCTCATAATTACCAAGCAATAGGCTCTTAATCCTGAGAGATTAATGAACTCAAGTTTCTACTATACATTTACTTTGAGTCATCAATGAGTGAGGCCAATTATAGGTCAACACATCGATGTCTTGGGTACGTGGTAGTGGGGCGGTGGGAACATATAATTCTCAAGATGGAATCTATCCTCATAAATATCCCCTTGTGCCAATTAATGGATTTTATCATTACTGAGTGCGCACCCATCTCAATTAAGAGTTAATTGGATGGTACTGATGATTAATGTGATTAATTGGGTCACAAGGATAATAAGAGATGGATCTAATTTGGTTGGACATATTTAATTCCAATAGATCCATGGATATAATTGATGGAGGGGCCTACTTGTAGTAATTGAGAAGTTTAGGGTCTCCTTGTAATTATTCCTAAGACTGGAGTGCAATAGCATTTAATTAGTGGACTTATTTGCAATTAACTGTGGGTCCGGAGTTCACATGAGATGTGGGGTCCAAATTCCTAGTTGGAGTCAGATTCTAAGGAATCTCTAGTGGTCCCCATGCTAGCCCTAGTAAGAGAAGGTTAATAATCTCATTAGAACTCTTAAGGAAAGGAGGAGTAGGATACTTACTAAGAATCGAAGTGAGACTTCTAATCTTGGTCTAAGAGGAGGTGTGCCATAAACTATAAATAAGAGGTGAGGGTTAGAGATCTCAACACACAACAATAATCTCTTAAGTTCCTCTCTCTCTCTCTCTCTTCCTCCTCTCTATCCTCTGGTTTCCTACTAGAGATCTTCTACTTGGAGATCCCACCATTCTCTTTTAGAAGTTCTCTAAGAGGGTCATAGTGTGGAAGAACACAAAGGCAAGGGAGATCAAAGGTTTGCAAAAAGGGTTTTCGTAGAGTTCAAGTTCTCGATCAGAGCACAACCAAGCTCCAAAGGTATAGATCTATTATCTATTTGAATTAGTAGATCTAGTTATGCTTGTTATTTATTTATCTATCTTTTTTATGGATGTTTGATTTTAATGCATGAGATTAGAGTTTTAGATCTTGGGCTTGGGTTCTTGGCCTTATGGATATTTGATCCTTGCATCAAGTCGGTCAAAAAGTTTTGAATCACCTACTTCCAACAAAACCATGCAAGCTAGTATAAACATGAAGTTTGTACCCACTCATTCCATTGACGAATTAAAGTATTGAGACAAAAAGAAGCTCGAAAAATTCCCAAGAACCAGTCATAATCTAAAAAGGTTATGTAAGCCCTCACAATTCATCCTGCAACAAAGTGATGTAGGACAAATAAGAGTATGCTTGCTAGCACAGATCTTCACTAATAAAGTTAACTAGGAAATCCAACCCCGCAAATGACGGATGAAAATCTATAAAAAAAAAAAATGGGAGCAGAAGAATCACAGCAGGAAAGAAAACAAAAGGCAGTCAGTGGAAAATCTAAAGGCTACATTTTCATAAATTAACCATATTACACTGATGAAACATCCCCTATTCTAGGAGAGTGAATAACATAAATCAGATTGATTAATCTTATCAAAAACTAATTTATACGCGTATTATATTCTAATTTCAAAATGAATTCTAATTCAAATTCAAAATTAGTTAAAATTCAAACTCAATTCCTACCTCGCCAACAACCTCCCACAGTTAGGGGCGGACGCATCTTATAGGTAGTGGGTGCGGCCACCCCAGGTAAATTTTGAGATCCCTCAAAGGGCCCTGGGCGAGGGTTCAAAATCGCAGTTCGCGGTCATCGCGTCGCGGTTCGGGGTCATCGCGGCCCATTGCGGAGCGAATTTTTATTTGACCCCAAAAAAATATCCAAAAAATCCAGAATATTATAAAATGAAAGAAAATAATGCTTTTTTCCATTAGTGCACACTTTAAAGCAAAATAACGGTCCTCTCAAGTTATAATATCCTGTATCATTGCTGTATCGATTTATATACTAAAATAAGCTGAAATATCATAAAATTGACATAATGCAACCATAATTTTAGGCAAACTAATAGTGTTAAACATTTAAAGTCTACAAGTAAGCAATAAATACTAATAGAGTTAATGCATGTGCCTAATGCCAGAACGAGTGGCGGCCTGGCTCGATATTATCATCATCATCATCATAATTTCTTGAATGATAGAAGGCACCAAATTGTTGTGTTACAGAGCCTCCACTCCCATAGTGCCCATAAGGTTGTTGTGCCATTTTAAACTAACACATTATTAATGCATTTGAACACTAATTTGAAAAAATGTAAATGATATCAAGAAAAGTCCCAAATTTTTAAAATAAAAAAAAATCTAAATCTACACCTTAAAACACTAGATCTAGGGAAAAATTAGTGAGTAACATCATATCTAACTCAATATAAAGTCTTTGGTCCATGTATTACACAATCTCTAAAAAAAAAAAAAAAAACCTAAAATAATTCGAATTAAAATAATGAAAAAATAAAAAATATTACAAAAAGTGTTAAAACTTGAACTTTTTTGCTCCAAAAATATAGATCTAACACATTTCAACCATCTCTAAGTTATTTTGATGTTGAATCTTGAAAAGAACCCAAAAAAAAAAAAAAAAAAAAAAGCTTACCAAAGAGGTCCCTTGAGTTTTGATTAGCTTTCCCACATACAAATCCACCCAAAAGTAGCTTAGATTTAAGGTTTTCCATGCCTCAGAAGTTGTAGCAGCCTTAGAAAACCATCAGGAAGAAGAAGAATGAAAAGGGTGGAAAAAGAAGGCATCAGACGTGTTTTTAAAAATAAAAAAACCTGTCAGACTATATAACGGCCGTTATAATCCGATATTTTGACGATATTTTATCCCGTTATATATCGCGGGTGTTATATGCAATATAACGTCGCGGTATTGGCCGTTACCGTTACATAACGGCCGTTATGTAACGGTAACGGCTGCGATTTTGAACCCTGCCTGGGCCACATGAGCCATGCATCAGTTGGGGCCCAATCTTGCACCACCCAACCCCAGGTAAGATTTTGAGATCCCTCAAAGGGCCCTAGGCCACATGAGCCATGCATAAGTTGGGGCCCAATCCTGCACCACGCCCTAACCTGGGTAGCCCCATTTCAATATCGAAAAGTCTTCTTGATTTCATTCAAACCCCATCCTCAAATCAGCAAATGTCTCCATACCAAAACCCTATCTCGTCTTCCCGCCCAACCACATTGTCCCCTCTAACATGGATTTTGGTCGCCGATCAGGCTTCCTTTTCGACAGTGGCAGCAATAGTGTCAGCTCTTTTTCTCCATTCGTCCAGCCATTTCTTTGTCTATCTATTTCTCTCTTTGCAGTAAAAACCCCCAAATCGCGACAAATTGAGTACTTTTTTATGTCATTCTATCCAATTGGGTTGATTCCTCATAATAAGAGTCATTTTTTTGTAAAATTTATTTCTCTTTCAATTAAGAATAACTTTTTTTCTCTTGTGAAACACTAAAAAAAATAATTCAAGAAGCTTTCATGTGTGGGTAGAGTTTATTTATTTGTATAGGGCACTAAACAAAAAAAAATTATAAAGAAGATCAAGGATCAATACTAATAAAAACATCCACAAATGAGCACTTGATAAAATAGGAGCTTCCTTCAAAACATATCTTGGTCACTACAAAGATTCTAAGCTAATGGTTCAATGAAGGAGTATGCACCTAGGACTAACCTGAATTTGGATGGTCAGACACAAATCAGTAAGTGGAATTTTAGTTGGGCTAGTCAAAATTTGGGAGGCTTGTTGCTGGATTTTGGTTTGGCTAGTCAGAAGTATTGTCTTAATTTTCTAACCTTTCAAAAAGTAAACCAAAAACTTCAATACCTAAAATGAGTACAGTTTTATCCCAAATTGCACTCAGGTAATGAATGTAGATTGGGGCTCAAATTGATTATGCTTGGTTTTGGTTGGTTTTGGTCTGGTTTTCTCCACATACAGCGTGTGCTAGGCTTGGCTTGAGGCAATTATGACTGGAAATTGAAATTATTAAGTGTATAAGATGAATTTAGCTTACTTTAGTAAATAGTAAACCGGGCAATTATTTGTGGCATATTTGAATTTTTGAAGAACAATAAGTCTTAATAGTAAGAATTTTAAAGGACAGAATCTGCAAGACAAAATATTTTGTTTTACTTTTTTTATTTTTTTGTTATTAAGGTATAGTAGAATATTTTGTTTTACTTTGGTGGTGGTTACTGGTTAGCACTTTGTGGAGATACTTCTTACAACCAAATGCTACGCAGCTCATCGAACTCAAGGGCAACTTAGTCACCAATTGCTTTTTTTTTTTTTTAAATCAAATGTAATGTATTGGAAAATATGATGAAAATATTCTTCAATTTCCCACCCCACTCAAATGAAAATCCTAGGTCCGCCACTGCCCACAATCACATCGTCTTTTCAAGAAATGATTGTGCGATTGATCCTATCAAATTAGACCTCTTAATCTCAACTGATATCCTGTCAAAAACGTCCTTCATGCTTTACTTATGATGTAAGGACCCTGCCCGAATTTAGGATATTTAATAGTATATTATTCATTTTGTGAATTAAATAATGAAATTAATTCAATTAGGGGAGAACAACCAACATTTGGGAATTCGGGAACAATTAGGCCATTATTGATTAATTAATTAATTAATTGGGGAAATTAAATAATTCATGAGTATTAGTTAATTAATTAAATTGGATTGGATGGGACCCAATTGGGAACCATCTAAGTTGGACGACCAACTTTGTTTTATTTAATACCTTTAAGTTGAGAGGAACCCACAATGGGTTCAGGGTATACCATCAGTGGTAGGGACCAGTGGGTTACAGCAATGGTCATCATGCCAGAATAATAGGTTGATTCTGATTTGGACTAGGAGTCTCAAAACAATGGCTTGGAAGCAAGTGAGAAGCCAAATCCAACTCAAATGAAGAGTTACAATACAATTCAAAGAGGGACCCCCAAAAGTAAATAAATAAGGGTTGTATGACCCTTATTTCCCATTCAAGTCATGCGCACAAGCCTCCCCACTCTTGGCAGTTCCTCTTTCTCCCCCTCGCTCTCTCCTACAACTCTTTCTCTCTCTAAATTTCTCCTCTAGAGACTTTCTCTCTCTAAATCCTCTCACTCCACACGCCCAATACCTGTGTCTCTAATTAGGGTTTTTCAATTTGAAACCCTAGAAAGCTTAAGATTTGGGGAATACATAAGTAATTGATGCAAATGGGACTTATTGTCCGCATTGAATTGGAATACATAGGAAACAATTGATTGAGACGGGCTTCTCCGTTTGCATGGAATTGGAATACATAGAAATCCATTGTCAAATGAGCCTTTTGTTTGTATGGAATTGGAAGACATAGGAATTCACAGCTGGAATAAGCTTGTTTGTTTGTGTGGAATTGGAATACATAGGAAATAATCAATTCAAATGGGCTTGTTTGCTTGCATAAAGTTGGAATATATAAGAATTCGTTGCCAAATGAGCTTATTTGTTTGCATGGAATTGGAATACATAAGAATTCATTAATGAAATGGGCCTTTTTTTTTATGCATGGGATTAGAATACATAGGAAGCAATTGATTCAAATGGGCTAGTTTGTTTGCATCAATCTGAATATGTAGGAATTCATTGTCAAATGGCTGCTTTTAGCCTCTTTTTTTGGGGGGGTAAAATAAGGGATTTTTGGATTCCGCATTGATCTTCTTCTCTGTCAACGACTTTGCAATGACAAAGGATCCTGATTCCTAGAGTAGGCCCTGCTATCAGTGATCTGATAAAGGTGGAATTTTGAAGCAACTTTCGCCTCTTATTTTTTGGATTCTCAGTAATTATTCTGCAATTTTTTAGCACTTCCAGGCCAGTGATTTCCCCTCTTTTCCTATCAGCAGTGTTTTCTGGACAGTTTTCACTCATCACCGTTTAAATTCTCATATCTCTAATATTTGGACCTAAACATTGAACTAAGAATCGTGATTCGCTGTCCAATCATAATTCCTAAACTGATTCAGATTTGGTCCTATCAGGCCAGATTCATTGACCATCAGTCACAGTCGACAGCTCAACTTTGGGGCTTTTGGACTGAAATTCCTGCATGAATTTTAGTTATAACCTGAAATTCAATCATCTGTGAAGATGTAAGGACCCAAACCCAGCTTTTCCCAAATGAGATTAATTAAATTGTAATAACATGTTGTGGACCCCATTGTAGAAAGTTATTGAATTGTTCATGCATTATAAGATGTCATGCATTGCATATGCACATAAAAATTGGTCTTATTGGTAAATTATGCTACATGTGGACTTAATCGTAATTCTCCAGCAATTGCGCAATAACTAGAATTGGTAGGCCCCATTACTATTATCTTGTAGCAGAGGTAGGCTACCTATGCAGTACTTTGGCTTGCCGTTATGGTCTATGCCATGGTCTAAACTGTTATGAGTACCCATGATCGAAAATTTTCAAAAGAAATTATCCATATGGAAAAGACTTGTCTTGGGAGGGAGAAATACGATGATCAAGGAGACAGTCTAATTTGCTGATGCATTCTATGTCCCATTCCAGAATCCCAAAGGAGGTGGTGATAGATTGCATAGCATCAGAAGGATTTTTTTTTTTCTTGGATGCAGAGAGTGAAATTAGGAGATTGCATTTGATGAAATGGAGTGATGTTTTGAAACTGAAATCGGATGGGGGTTTGGGTCTATGATGCCTTTGGTTGAAAAATTGGGCATTGCTAGCCAGGTGTTGGTGGAGGTTTAGGAAAGAGAAGGAGGAATTGTAGAGGAGCCAATTGTTTCTGCATATAGTTAGGATGAGTTGGTCTGTGCTCCTAGTGAAGTCTCTAGGTTTCAGGTGTCAAGTCTGTTAGGTGCTATTGTCAGTTTGGGGGATATGTCTAAAATTAAGAGGGGATGTTTTTAGGAAAGGAGTGGCTTTTAAGGTCGGATGGGATGAGTGTCGACTTTTGGCTGGATGATTGGTTGGGATTGGGTCCTTTGTATAGTCTTTTTCCAAGTATTTTCAAGGTTGTATCTAATAAAGAGTCTTCAGTTAATGACTGCTATGAGGGAGAAAGGGTGTTATGAGAAGTGTATTTTTGTAGTCGTTCGTATGAATGAGATCAAGTATGCGTCATCATTGGATTTACTGATTGACATTTTTATTTGAAAAGATGACAAGGAGAATCGTATATGAAAATTCTCTCCTCTGGGTCCCTTTCCACCATGTCCTACACGGCTCTAAAAGGTCCTTCGCCTCATCCTTCAGTGAGGGCATGGGTAAACAAAGATTGCTGAGATATACACACAAAAACTTGTGTAAACAAAGATTGGTTCTTTATCATAATAAAGGATCTTCAATCCAAAGAAATACTAGAAGTTCATCATATCAAAATCAAGAAGAAATTGAAACCTGCAAAAAATATCACGAGGACAAAACTATAAATGTGCAACACGAATGTACAAGTTTTAAATACAGACCTGAGTCAAACCAAACATCCATTGTATCACTTCCCTTCTGGTAATCTGAAGCATAAGCATGATATTTTTCTGGGAGTAGCTCCTTCGTTGTCATATACCACCATGCATCACTACCTTTTTCAGATATGATTGCTGCAAAAGAAATAACAGGACCTCCATAAACATTTCTGATAGCTATAATAAATCCTAACATAGAGTTGAAAAAGTGGAACCAAAAGTCATATCTCATGATAGAGTTGAAAAAGTGGAACCAAAAGTCATATCTCATGACAATGAACAAACATGAATAATATCATATAGACAAAACACTGGGAAAAGCATATGGAATAAAGACATAAACAGCCCAACAAAAAAAAATTATATACAGATCTATAACTAATACATGAGCATCAAAGAAAATAATATCATATAGAAAAAACATGATACAGAGAAATACCCTGCAGAAGAGTTTCCTCCTAATGAAAAACCGTCATGAAAGAAAGTATTATGTGTCTAATTGCTGGAGAGGATGTAAATCAATTCCTCCATCGCCATTTTTGTATGACAACTAGGGAGACCCCTTTGGGACTTTTGGTGTGCATTGGGTGATGACATGATCAGTGAAGGTTCTACTCTTACATACGATAAAAGAGGGATGGTTGAAGTGGAGACTTGCTTCTGGAGTTCTTTGTTACCGACGAACGCCAACAAGATTGAAGAGGAAATTTTACAGGATAGCGATTAGACCAGATATGACCTATGGAGCAGACTGTTGGCCAATCAAGAAGCAAATATGCACAAAATGAATGTAGCAGAGATGAGAATGTTGAGGTGGATGTGTGGTAAAACTAGGAAGGGTAAAATTAGAAATGAGAGCTTTTGAGAGCATTTAGGGGTAGCAATGATAGGGGATAAAATTAGAGAAATCCATTTGAGATGGTTTGGGCATGTCTAACGTAGGCCAGTAACAACGCCACTAAGGAAAAGTTTGGCCATGAAGGTTGATGGCCCACCAAGGGAAAGGGGTAGGCCAAAGAAGACGTGAATGGAGGTGGTAAAAATGAATATAAGGAAGTGTAACTTATCTGAGAATTTGTCTCCAGATAGATCGGAGTGGAGAAATAGAATTTGTGTAGCCGACCCCAACATAATTGGGACAAGGCTTTGATGATGATGATGAGCATAGGAGAATTTAATGCGATGTTGTTAGTTGTTCTGACAACACTAAACCTATTGGCTGCAAATGAGTCTAGTCCATTAAACTCAAACTAGACAGTTCATTAGATTACAATAAAGCCACTTAGTTTCTCTTGGTAGTTGAAAAGAATATGGCATCAATTATGAGTAGACCTTTGCTCAGTTGTGAAGATGACAATGGTTTGAACTGTCCTTGCTGTTGCAGCCTCTCAGACCAGGCCTCTATTTCAAAATGATGTGAGGCTTCCACCAAGGATCACTAATACTTCACAAAGAAGTCTATTAGTTACAACGATCTCTTTATGGACCGAAAAAGAACCAGGATCTTGGTTGGAAAGTTTCCATAAACACTTCATCCATCTAACTATATACAGAGTAAAACTGATTCAACCATGTTCCCTGCTATACCTCTCTCGGGATAGATGTACTCCTCGACTATCTTGATGACATCACAATTACATGGTCCGACTCTAATGGGATACGCCAACTCCAAGATCTCTTCATATGAAGGATATGACTCACCACACATTTTCTGGGACTTCATATCACACATCAGAGTAAGGTATTTTTATCAATTAGCATAAGTACACTAAGGATTTGATTACGTTGGCTCACTTGGAAAATTCCACTCTAACTGATACTCCTCTGGAAGTTAATGTAAAGTATCAGAATGATGATGGTGAAATTCCTTCCAACGCTACGGCATAAAGGAGGTTGGTTGGCAGTCTGGTCCACGTGACTGTAGAAGATAGTGTGGCTTAGGCCCACTTAAGATTTCCATCTAAGGCTCTCAAGTTACAAGAAGAAACTCACATTAGCCAGTTTCTTATGAATCTCTTACCAAAATTTGAATCTATTCGGTCGGCTCTCATGAATAGAGAAAATTCGGCAAATCTTGATACCTACTTTCAAGAGGTCCTTCGCAAAGAACTTCGTCTCACCTCCCAGCGTACTATTCAGGAAGACCCAAAAGCCTTCCTTGCGCCTCTTCCTGCTGGCTTGGCTCTTCTGGCAACCCCAAATCCGAAGCAAACTCAATGTTATAAATGCAAAGGCTTCGGTCACATTACCAAAATTTCCGCAAGAAATTGGTTTGTAGGTATTGCAAACGGTCCGGTCATCTTATTGATGACTGTCGCAGCCTACAGAGATGGAATGAGACATAGCCTAAGAAGCCTCCCTCTAATGCGCCCAGAAAGAACACTCCAGCTACATTTCAAGCTCAAGCACCCTTATCTGATACAGGAAGCACTTCCTTAAGGGCTATCTCTATGACTCCTGCTCAGATTCAAGAACTGATCCAAAACACAGTTACCTCTGCATATGCGTCTATGAGCTTTTCTGGTGGTCGGTATCAAACTCATTCTTCTACAGCTTTTCATGCATTCCATTCTTCTACATCTCTTTCTTCTCCTATCACCTCATCCACATGGTTTTTAGATTCAAGAGCCTCAAACCACATGACATCTGTAGAACATAGCATTACAGATTCCCACCCTTACCTTGGAAAAGAGAAAATAACCACTGCTAATGGTGATCAACTACTCATTTCTGGAGTTGGTACCATTACTTTATCTAGTGTCTCTGGCCAGTCCATCACCCTTCCCAATGTTTACTTTTTTCCTAAATTATCAGCCCATTTACTTTCTGTAGGACAACTTATTGATGATGGCTATCTTGTTCACTTTTCTTCCTCTGGCTGTGTTATAGGGTAGAGCTGTCAAACGAGTCTTGTTAACGAATTCGGGTTGCGGGTCAAACGAATTCGGGTTAGAATCACCTCAACCCGAACACGACCCAATAAGAAAACGGGTCAAAAAACCAAATACGAACAAGATTCGTTTATTTAACTGGTCATACGAAACGACTCGTTAATCCGTTAATTTTGAAAAAAAAAAAATCATTAAACTTAAACCTATAGGTTCAGCTAACTTTTTGCCCAGGCCATGCTTGATGCAACAAATTTGTGCTGCAATAGCATATAACTGAATACAAGTATATTACAAACATTTCTAAAGCAACCTGATCAAAATACATAGCATATTAGGAATTAGATTAAATGACACTATAGAGTGTAAATCTCACCTGGTAGTGAGAAGAACTGCTACTCGTAGCAGTACAAACGGGCAACATTCTCAAACCAATGCAACACACTCACAGTTGTATATCATAAACTTCTCTTTTGTACTCACAAACATAAAAGTAAGCCACCAAGTCAAATCAGTTAGATAGCTGCATCAGAAAATACAGAAAGCTGCATGGAATCATATCCCCACATAAAAGTACTTCTAATCTGACCATGAAGTTCTTTTTATATATATAAAAAAAGTAAAGAAGAAGAAAAAACAGAGATCATCTGTGGCTAGTGAATTTTGGTAGGATGGATATACAATGAATGACAGCTATCCTTAAAAGAGTCGATGTAATAGAAAGTGTGCTATTTTAAATCCTAGGAAATTGATGATTCCCTCAACATCTCCACCCACATCATTCAATCTTGACTTCTTCAATATGACATGAGCGACTTCTCCATGAACTTCTCAAAGTTCAGTATGAATTAAATAACAGCCTCTTACTACCCAAAATAAGACTAATTCTTTCATCAAAAACTCACAAACACAAAGATCACTCGAAGCCAACAAAACTACTATACATACTTCAAAAAATCAAAGGAACTGCTTGTCATTCATACACATATGCCAAACGAAAGAGAGAGAGAGAGATAGAGAGAGAGAGAGAGAAACTGTGAAAATGAATTTCATTCGATGATCGTGCATCATGGATTTCTTCTCTTTAAATAGGATTTACAATGCCTAAGTTTAGGCTACAAATCAAGGACTGAAAATAAGGAATTAAAGCTAATCAGGCTAATCAGATCAATTAGATCTCTAAGAAGGGAAAGTCTTGCTGTACAAGATTATGACTAAGTCTTATCTTAACAAGTGGGCTGGGCTTAAATATCATACAAGTGGGCTGGGCCCATGGGCCTATTATGATACAATATTACACTTTAACACCCCCCCTCAAATTGATGCGGGGAATCAACCAGCAACAATTTGCGAACGAGGAATTCATGCCGCGGCCGGGGAAGGCCTTTGGTGAAAATATCAGCAAGCTGGAACTCAGTGGAAATATGAGGAAGAGTAATGACTTTGCGATCATACTCGTCCCGAATGAAGTGACAGTCCACTTCAATATGCTTTGTCCGCTCATGAAATACAGGATTTGCAGTAATTCGAATGGCACTTGTGTTGTCGGCATGAAGAGGAGTCGGTTGAGTCTGTGAGAATCCAAGCTCTGAGAGCAACCCTCGTAGCCATAGGATCTCAGAACAAGCAGAAGACATGGCTCGATATTCTGATTCCGTAGAAGATTTGGAGACTTTATCTTGCTTTTTACATTTCCAAGATATCAAGGCGTCTCCCAAGTAAACACACCAGCCTGTGGTAGAACGACGTGTGTCCGGACAGCCGGCCCAATCCGCATCAGAATAAGCAGTGAGAGTGAGTGGGGTGCCAACTGGAAAAAATAAGCCGCGGGTGGAGGTACCACTGATATAGCGAATAATGCGTTTAACTGCCGCCAAATGATGATGCCGTGGTGCGGTCATAAACTGACTAACCAGATTAACAGCATAAGAGAGATCTGGGCGCGTAATGGTTAGGTAGACAAGGCTACCAACCAAACGACGATAGAAAGTAGGATCCGGAAGGAGATCGCCGTCTTGTTGACGAAGCTTGACATTTACTTCCAATGGTGTGTCCACTGTGCGAGAATCACCGAGATCGGCGAGATCCACCAGGTCAGTAGCATATTTGTGTTGATAAAGAAACAACCCTTTCTTGGATTGAAGGACTTCTAACCCCAAGAAATAATTCAACGGTCCCAAATCCTTCATATGAAACTTATCTTGCAGAGAGGCCTGTATCTGTTGAATCATATCACTGTGAGGGCCAGTAATAATGATATCATCGACATACACAAGAAGAATTGTGGATCCTCTGGATGAATTAAGTGTGAACATCGAAGGATCGTATGGGCTCTGTATAAAAGAAAGCTGAAGAAGAGTGGTCCGGAACTTGTCGAACCAGGCTCGGGGTGCCTGTTTGAGGCCATATAAAGAGCGCCGTAACCGAGCAACATCGGTCTTAGAAGAAGAAGGAATTCCATGAGGAAGACGCATGTAGACTTCTTCTTTAAGATCCCCATGAAGAAAAGCATTCTTCACATCCATCTGATAGAGGGGCCAGGATTGAGAGGCAGCTATGGCAAGAACTGTACGCACAGTTGTCATTTTGGCGACTGGAGCAAAAGTCTCCTCATAGTCGATACCGTACTCCTGCCTGTTTCCAAGTGCAACGAGACGAGCTTTGTAGCGATCCAAGGAACCATCAGACTTTAATTTCACCGAGTATACCCACTTGCAACCAATTGGTTTGACAGATGAAGGACAGGTAACAATGTCCCATGTATGATTTTCTTGAAGAGCACTTAGTTCTTCCTGCATAGCCTGTATCCAACAATCATGCTGCACTGCCTGAGAGTACGAGTTAGGGATAGAAAGAGATGACAAAGTGGTTAATAAGGAGGCATGAGTAAAACCATAGCGATCAGGGGGCTTTGTGTGGCGAATGGATCGGCGAAGAGGAAGAGAATCCGAAGGTGGATTAGGTGCAGGATCAGGAACAGGAGGCGCCGGAGGTGGATCAGGTGCAGGATCAGGAGCAGTCAGGGCAGGCGTAGCGAGAGACCCAGAGCCAGGATCACCTGTAACATTCCGTCGTTTATACACAAAATCCGGCTTAAAACGAGTAACAGGTGGAGGCATTGTATCTGAAAATGATGGTAAAAAAGAGAACGAGACAGAGTCATTTGAATCACCATGCCTTGGAAAAAAATATTGATTCTCAAAAAAGACGACATTGCGAGACACTCGAATTCTTTTGGCATTAGAATCATAACATAGATAGCCTTTTTGATGAAGAGCATAACCGAGAAAGGCACAGAGGGAGGATTGAGCTGTTAGCTTAGTGCGCTCAGTGGGAGGAAGTAGAACAAAACAAACACACCCAAAAGGACGAAGATGATTATAGAGTGGATTCTTTTGAAAAAGTCGAAAAAACGGTGTCTGGTTGTCTAATCTAGATGAAGGTAGGCGGTTTATGACATGCACAGCGGTGGAGAGGGCTTCTGGCCAAAACCTAGTTGGAACTGAAGATGCTAGCAAAAGTGAACGAGCAATATCCAAAAGATGTCGGTTTTTCCGCTCAGACACACCATTTTGTTGGGGGGTGTAAGGACAAGATCGTTGAGAGATGATGCCTTTGGATTGTAAAAATGCTTGAAATTCCTTAGAAACATACTCCCCCCCTGAATCAGACCTAAGAATTTTAATGGTAGTGGAAAATTGATTCTCAACATAAGACAAGAAAACTTTAAAAATCGAGAAAACATCAGACTTAGCATGCAAAAAATAAATCCAAGTAAAACGACTATAATCATCAATGAATGTAACAAAGTATTTATAATGAGAATGAGAGATAACAGGTGCAATGCCCCACACATCACTATGAACAATATCAAAACATTTCATTGCTAAAGAATCATGAAGGGGAAAAGGAAGGGTTTTCCCTTTCCCCATTTTGCAGCTATCACAACTAAAAGAAACATCCTTAAAAGAAACTTTATTATCATTAATTAAACCAGAGTTTAATAAAAACATCAAAGTTTTGGAATTAGGATGTCCTAAACGATTATGCCACAATTGACATTTATTATGACTAAAATGGGAAAACAAAGCAGACTCCGAAGGGAGCTTTTCATTTGACGAAATCTGGAGGGGAAACAGTCGGCCCAGCTTAGGACCCTTCGCTAGCACCTTCCCCGATGCTTGATCCTGCACAACACAACCAGAGCGAGAAAACAAGATGGAGCAATTACTATCAACAAGTTGACCAACGGATAACAAATTTGTGGTTAAGCGAGGGGAAAGAAAAACATTATGCAAGGGTAAGGAATGAGGAACCTTTCCAACAGCAGAAATGGGAATACTGCCACCATCAGCAGTATTGATGCAGAGGTCTCCATCATACTCTCTAATATGAGTCATATTGGCAGGAGAGTTTGTCATGTGATTGGAGGCCCCTGAATCAATATACCAGGTGGATGCTGGAGATTTTGGATTACCTGATAGACCAAGGGCAGAGAAAGCATTTATGATCATTTGCTGGACCATTTCAGGAGTGAGGATAGAAGAAGAAGAGGCAGCAGGTGGTGCAAGCATGACTGGTGAAGAAGTATCTGGAAGATGTGCAGAGTAGGCGCTCTGTTGCTGTGGTGGTGCAGGCATGACTGGTGAAGAAGTGTCAGGAATATGTGCAGAGTAGGCTTTCTGTTGCGGTGCCCGATTCGCTCGATTCTGAGGTCGCGTTCGGCATTCCGGAAGAACATGACCTTTGGTTTTGCAGTAGGAACAAAACTTCTGGTCACACTGAGTTGAAACATGTCCGAGTTTGTGGCAGCAAAAACATTTGACCCTGCTCATGTCCCTGGTTTGAGCTTTACCCCTGGCAACATAAGCAACATCGACAGGAGCAGACTGAGGAGTATTTTGTGTAAGTGCCGTCTGAGTCACCAAGCGCTGTTCCTCTCTAAGGAGTTCGCCCAAACATGATTCGAGGGAAGGGGATGGAACCCTGCTCATTAAGTTGGACCGGACATTTTCAAATTGTGGCCGTAACTTCATCAGAAATTGATCCCGCTGACTCGTCTGATGGATCTCTTGAATAGAGGCTAAGGAGACAGCAGGAAGGTCAGCATAAATAAGCTCAGCGTAATCAGTCCACAGACTGGTAAACTGAGAGTAGTAATCCTGTATTGACAAGGTCCCTTGAACAAACTGCGAGATTTCATGTTCTAAATGAAACCTGCGAGCAGAATTTTCTTGCAAATATATCTTTTTTAAGTAAAGCCACATTTCTTTGGCAGTCTTGTATGGTCGAAGGTTCAGGATAAACTGAGCATCGACGGACCCCAATATCCAGCTCATGATCTGCCAATCTTTAACCTCCCATTTAGATAGGAGCTTTTCATCATTAGGTGTGGGGTCGGAATCATCAATATGGCCCCAAAGTTCTTTACCCTTAAGGTAAATCTGAAATTGAAATGCCCAAGTAGTATAGTTCGTACCGTTGAATTTGATCAACTTGATATCAGTTTTCTCCATAATAGAAGAGTGTAGTAAAAACAGCCACAGCCAGCAAAAATAGTCTAGGAGATCGAAGAGACAGCCACAAAGGCACAAATCCGAAACAAACAGCAGCAATCAAAAGTACTAAAAAAACAATTAGTAGTAATCTGAGATGGAGAGGCAGCCTGATGAAAAAAAAAAACAGTGAAGATGCAAAAAAATCCAGAAGAAAGAGGCCCCAGACGAACTCCTCTTAGAGATGCAGATCTTGCAGTGGGACCCACCGAGATGCCGAACCACAGATCAAGACTGAGAGTCTTGAAGAATAGTAATTGGACTACCTCCAGTCCAAGTTTGAAGAGAAACAGGTACAGATCCACAAATCTGTACGGTGATGATGAAAACAAACTGTGTTTTTCAAATAAAAGTCGACAGAGAAGAAAGAGCTTTGAACGAACCTCAAACGTTGAAGAAAAATTCCAGAAAAATGCTTACAATCATTCTTTATGTCTGTCGAACCTTCCTGATTGAAAAAGGATGGACCAAAAAAAATGATCAGAGGTGGCCCACTGTTGATCAGTGGCCAGAACCGTCAGCAGTGAAGGAGAAGCTCGCCAGAAAGTTTGAGCAGATCAGAATGATACTTTAAAGAGAGGATTGATAATATCCAAGCTCTGATACCATGTCATTCATACACATATGCCAAACGAAAGAGAGAGAGAGAGATAGAGAGAGAGAGAGAGAAACTGTGAAAATGAATTTCATTCGATGATCGTGCATCATGGATTTCTTCTCTTTAAATAGGATTTACAATGCCTAAGTTTAGGCTACAAATCAAGGACTGAAAATAAGGAATTAAAGCTAATCAGGCTAATCAGATCAATTAGATCTCTAAGAAGGGAAAGTCTTGCTGTACAAGATTATGACTAAGTCTTATCTTAACAAGTGGGCTGGGCTTAAATATCATACAAGTGGGCTGGGCCCATGGGCCTATTATGATACAATATTACACTTTAACACTGCTACTGCACAAAACTACTATACAGAAACAAGTCACTAATCATACATTCATTCTCCTAAAATAAAAAAGTCATAGTAAGTTTCTCTGTGATTAAGTTTGTCCATATATAACAAATAAAGAGTACAAAGATTGCTGAAACAACTATATGCATAATGCATTCAACATCAGTCCAACAAAAAATCATCCTTGCACTCCAAAAATAATTGTTGAGTCAGGCAAAAAAAAGTATCATGCCATAACTCATAAGGATTGATGAAGGCTACAACAAAACCATCCCATGGGCTACTAAACATTCCTCCATTTCAGTAGCAATAACCCCAGCAATAACCCTTTTAAAGAAAAAAAAGAGATCTATACAACAGTAAGTATCGTTGTTGAATACATCCTCCGTGGCCTCTCCCAAGTCAGCTCCACAGTCATCTACAACTGGCACATTGTAGAAAAAAAACATCTATTAATGTTCACATCCTTAGGAAAAATAATAAAAGTTAAAACAAAACATACTTTTCTTGCCATAAATCCGATCACGAGTACAAATCACAGCTTGGACAGTTTCAGGCAAAAGTGAATTGCGATATTGATCAAGTACCCTACCACCAATACTGAATGCAGATTCAGATGCAACTGTAGATATATAGGAATAGACAGCACATCACGAGCCAAACAAGAAAGAATGGGATAACGATACTGCTCTCCTTTCCAAAAGCTAAGAATGTCTACGCTTTTCTTTCGATCCAGCTTTTGTTCATTAAAATATAGCTGCAATTCACTCAGTCGAGTAGAAGAACACTCTTCTTCACATTTTTCAAAATCCTACATTAAAGCATTAAGCATATCACATCAATCACCGATAACAATGCCACTGAAAGCATTTTTTCCCCAAAAAATACATGCTGCAGTCACTTTTGACAACCTAAATATGCCAATTTGTAAAGATTCAAAAGGTGAAGGAAGGCACTAAGCAAATAAAATTATTACATGGAAAGTTCTACTATTTATATGCCAAGTAATCATACTCTAATTACCATTTGCAGAGTGCATCTAGAAACTTCGAAGAACTAGAATGAAAGACATTAGTCAGCATGGCCAAGAAATCAGTACACATGTTGGCCATATTAGTGGTATGAAGTAGTATATCAGCCGTATTTATTTTAATTAAAAAAATAATAGTCTGTATCAATGGCGACAATACATATAGGTCCATCTCAGCTTGTTAATATCAACAACATGTATTAGATAAAAGTGTGAATTGGATATCACACTACTACTTGATGAAATCCTGATTCTTATGGACTGATACACCAATATTTGAAACCATGGTAGTCAAAACACTCTATTCAAATTTAGGACCTTAGAAGTTAAGAGTCTGATATTGATCACAATAGGAGAATTATGAAGCAGAAATGTTCCTTCTAGAAATTACACCAAAAAACAACTATGCACTCTAGGAAAAAAAATTAATGAATACAATGAGAGCTCCATATATAATAGTTTGATGATGACAAGACACCATGTTAAAATAATATAAACAAGAATATGCTATTGAGTAACTATTACTTTCTACAGAATATCTGAGGTGTATGAAAAAGTGGAAAACCTCTATCAGGAAATGCTATAGCACAAAAAACTATCCATATGAATAAAATAAATATTGCTGAATCAGTGAATCATACTAATATAAAAACATATGGTCATTTCAATAATTTAGTGGAATACTTTACCTTGAAAAGAACATCCTTGCACTGCACAGATGAAGAACCATGATACCCACGAGGAGTAAGAAGAGCCGCAACAGCTATGGGGTTAATATTGGACATGTTTTCTTAATATGACTCAAAGAGAGACTGCAAAGTATCTTTAACACGCTTGAACTCATAAGAATCTACACCATAAATATTTTTGTAAGCCCAATCTACAAACTGAAGTTTGTACCGAGGATCCAAGATAACAGCAACAGCAAGAATCAAACTAAAATCTGACCAATACTTATCAAACTTTGCATTCATCTCGCTTGCCATCCTACGCATGAAACTATCATCATTTTTCATTGCATCTTTCAACTTATGTGCGAATAAAAACACTTGAGGGAAGTATAAGTTAGCTATAGGATATGTTCTTCCAGAAAACATGCAAGTAACTTGATAAAACAGCCCCAAAAAACTAGAAATCTGCTCTACTCTCTTCCATTCTTCTTCAGAAGGACAATGACTATAGTTACAATCACTCAGCTGTAAGTGCACAAAAGCGAGACGATAGTAAAGTGCGCCCTCAAGCATAAGATAAGTTGAGTTCCATCTCGTATGAACATCTCCTCGCAGCCCCTTTCTACGCTCCAGAAAGACTTGTGCGACACATTCCATGAACTTGAGTTTTCTTGCTGCTGAACGTTTAACATACTTAATACTCTCCCTAACTTTTGTAATGGATTCATCAATTTCTTTGAGTCCATCTTGGACGATCAAGTTTAAAATGTGAGCACAACAACGGATGTGAAAGAAATCACCATTCCTTAAGAGGGCATTTTTCAACTTCAAATGACCCTTTAAGATCTCAACAAAGCGATTGTTACTGCTAGCATTATCCAAAGTCAAAGAAAAAAAAACTTTGTTTCAATCCCCCACTCATTTAACAATTTATAGACTTTCTCAAAAAGAGCAACACCAGTGTGGGGGGGGGGGGGCCATGAGAACAAAGTTTAGATTTTTTTTTTTTTTTTTTGTGCAACTTCTAATCTAGGTCAACAAAGTGGGCTGTGAGAGCAAGGTATCCATCAGTCGCAATAGAACTCCACAAATCAGATGTCAAACAAATCCTTCCAGGAACTGAAATTAGCAAGCATTTTAGTTTCTCCCTCTCTATTTTATACAACTTCAACACATCTGCCCTAGCAGTATTCCTAGAAGGCAGCTTGAGATCAACAGAAATATTTCTCTAAGGCCTTTATATTCAACAAATTTAAATGGCAAATCATGCTTAAGAATTGCAGCTATAATCAACTCACGGAACTTTTCAGGGTCAAACTTAGGGGTTCGCATTAACAAAGATCCTTGAGATTGACCTAGAATTAGCTGCCCTACATCTCCAGTATCTTTCCTTCCACATTTTTGCATGTGACTCAACAAGTTACCAGTCCCATAACTAGTATCACAAAGATAAATCACACTACACTTTTTACATTTACAACGTGCTTTGTTATCAGGACATTCTTCCATTGGTACATCATCAAACATAGCCCAAGCAAGAGATCGTTTTTGGCGCTTACCTTTTTTCTTTTCAGTCGGAGGTTTTACTCTCTTTCTATTTTTGTTGTCCACATATTGATCAGGCTGTTCTTGCACCTCAATAACTTCTTCTTCATCAATAATTTCCATCTACATAATTAGTAACAAAACAGCCACATAAGCAATAAAGCAAACAACTTTGCATAAAATATATAGCAAATTAAAAGAAAATCCATACCCTAATTACCCATAACAAAATGTGCAGTGATCAATAAAGGATTACGTACTTGTCCGGATAGTAAAGGTGCTGCCAAGTTGTTTTAGATACTAGACTAGCTACAATAAAATTATAGAAAAGGCAAGGGTTTTCTTTTTTAAACACCTATTTTTCTTACACATATTTCACTATTGATAAAACAATTTCTAAAAAGAAAATCAACTTTTCCTAAATTCGTTTCAACTTCCACAACTTTTTTTTTTCCACAGGTAAATACTCACATCTACACACTGTAGTACGTCCCTTGTCCAATATATGGGTTCAGGCACATAAATCAGTCCATTATGTAACTTCAGTATACAGACATCAGTTTGGAAACGCTTAAAGGATTAAAGTTGAACAAAAAAGAGATCAAAATGAGACATTGGATGCTTTGAGGAGACATTTGCACCAGTAGCCTTTTCTACCCAAAGCATCCAATGTCTCATTTTGATCTCTTTTTTGTTTAAGCATTTCCAAACAGATGTCTGTATACTTAAGTTACATAATGGACTGATTTATGGGCCTGAACCCATATATTGGATAAGGGACGTACTACAGTGTGTAGATGTGAGTATTTACCTGTGGAAAAAAAAGTTGTGGAAGTTGAAATGAATTTAAGAAAAGTTGATTTTCTTTTTAGAAATTGTTTTATCAATAGTGAAATATGTGTAAGAAAAATGGGTGTTTAAAAAAGAAAACCCTTGCATTTTCTATAATTTTATTGTAGCTAGTCTAGTATCTAAAATAACTTGGCAGCACCTTTACTATCCGGACAAGTACGTACTCCTCTATTGATCACTGCACATTTTGTTATGGGTAATTAGGGTATGGATTTTCTTTTAATTCGCTATATATTTTATGCAAAGTTGTTTGCTTTATTGCTTATGTGGCTGTTTTGTTACTAATTCTGTAGATGGAAATTATTGATGAAGAAGAAGTTATTGAGGTACAAGAACAGCCTGGTCAGTATGTGTACACCAAAAATAGAAAGAGAGTCAAACCTCCGACTGAAAAGAAAAAAGGTAAGCGCCAAAAACGATCTCCTGCTTGGGCTATGTTTGATGATGTACCAATGGAAGAATGTCCTGATAACAAAGCACGTTGTAAACGTAAAAAGTGTAGTGTGATTTATCTTTGTCATACTAATTATGGGACTGGTAACTTGTTGAGTCACATGCAAAAATGTGGAAGGAAAGTTACTGGAGATGTAGGGCAGCTAATTCTACGTCAATCTCAAGGATCTTTGTTAATGCGAACCCCTAAGTTTGACCCTGAAAAGTTCCGTGAGTTGATTATAACTGCAATTCTTAAGCATGATTTGCCATTTAAATTTGTTGAATATGAAGGCCTTAGAGAAATATTTCTGATGATCTCAAGCTACCTTCTAGGAATACTGCTAGGGCAGATGTGTTGAAGTTGTATAAAATAGAGAGGGAGAAACTAAAATGCTTGCTAATTCCAGTTCCTGGAAGGATTTTTTTGACATCTGATTTGTGGAGTTCTATTGCGACTGATGGATACCTTGCTCTCACAGCCCACTTTGTTGACCTAGATTAGAAGTTGGACAAAAAAAAAAAAATCTAAACTTTTGTCTCATGCCGCCGCCCCCCCGCCCCCCCAAGGTGTTGCTCTTTTTGAGAAAATCTATAAATTGTTAAATGAGTGGGAAAGTCTATAAATTGTTAAATGAGTGGGGGATTGAAACAAAGTTTTTTTTTCTGACTTTGGATAATGCTAACAGTAACGATTGCTTTGTTGAGAACAACTTAAAGGGTCATTTGAAGTTGAAAAATGCCCTCTTAAGGAATGGTGATTTCTTTCACATCCGTTGTTGTGCTCACATTTTAAACTTGATCGTCCAAGATGGACTCAAAGAAATTGATGAATCCATTACAAAAGTTAGGGAGAGTATTAAGTATGTTAGAGGTTCAGCAGCAAGAAAACTCAAGTTCATGGAATGTGTCGCACAAGTCTCTCTAGAGCGTAGAAAGGGGCTGCGAGGAGATGTTCCTACGAGATGGAACTCAACTTATCTTATGCTTGAGGGCGCACTTTACTATCGTCTCACTTTTGTGCACTTACAGCTGAGTGATTGTAACTATAGTCATTGTCCTTCTTAAGAAGAATGGAAGAGAGTAGAGCAGATTTTTAGTTTTTTGAGGCTGTTTTATAAAGTTACTTGCATGTTTTCTGGAAGAACATATCCTACAGCTAACTTATACTTCCCTCAAGTGTTTTTATTCGCACATAATTTGAAAGATGCAATGAAAAATGATGATAGTTTCATGCGTAGGATGGCAAGCGAGATGAATGCAAAGTTTGATAAGTATTGGTCAGATTTTAGTTTGATTCTTGCTGTTGCTGTTATCTTGGATCCTCGGTACAAACTTCAGTTCGTAGATTGGGCTTACGAAAATATTTATGGTGTAGATTCTTATGAGTTCAAGTGTGTTAAAGATACTTTGCAGTCTCTCTTTGAGTCATATTAAGAAAACATGTCCAATATTAACCCCATAGCTGTTGTTGCTCTTCTTACTCCTCGTGGGTATCATGGTTCTCCATCTGTGCAGTGCAAGGATGTTCTTTTCGAGGTAAAGTATTCCACTAAATTATTGAAATGACCATATGTTTTTATATTAGTATGATTAACTGATTCAGCAATATTTATTATATTCATATGGATAGTTTTTTGTGCTATAGCATTTCCTGATAGAGGTTTTCCACATTTTCATACACCTCAGATATTCTGTAGAAAGTAATAGTTACTCAATAGCATATTCTTGTTTATATTATTTTAGCATGGTGTCTTGTCATCATCAAACTATTATATATGGAGCTCTCATTGTATTCATTAATTTTTTTTTCCTAGAGTGCATAGTTGTTTTTTGGTGTAATTTCTAGAAGGAACATTTCTGCTTCATAATTCTCCTATTGTGATCAATATCAGACTCTTAACTTCTAAGGTTCTAAATTTGAATAGAGTGTTTTGACTACCATGGTTTCAAATATTGGTGTATCAGTCCATAAGAATCAGGATTTCATCAAGCAGTAGTGTGATATCCAATTCACACTTGTATCTAATACATGTTGTTGATATTAACAAGCTGAGATGGACCTAAATGTATTGTCGCCATTGATACAGACTATTATTTTTTTAATTAAAATAAATACGGCTGATATACTACTTCATACCACTAATATGGCCAATATGTGTACTGATTTCTTGGCCATGCTGACTAACGTCTTTCATTCTAGTTCTTCGAAGTTTCTAGATGCACTCTGCAAATGGTAATTAGGGTATGATTACTTGGCATATAAATAGTAGAACTTTCCATGTAATAATTTTATTTGCTTAGTGCCTTCCTTCACCTTTTGAATCTTTACAAATTGGCATATTTAGGTTGTCAAAAGTGACTGCAGCATGTATTTTTTGGGGAAAAAATGCTTTCAGTGGCATTGTTATCGGTGATTGATGTGATATGCTTAATGCTTTAATGTAGGATTTTGACAAATGTGAAGAAGAGTGTTCTTCTACTCGACTGAGTGAATTGCAGCTATATTTTAATGAACAAAAGCTGGATCGAAAGAAAAGCGTAGACATTCTTAGCTTTTGGAAAGGAGAGCAGTATCGTTATCCCATTCTTTCTTGTTTGGCTCGTGATGTGCTGTCTGTTCCTATATCTACAGTTGCATCTGAATCTGCATTCAGTATTGGTGGTAGGGTACTTGATCAATATCGCAGTTCACTTTTGCTTGAAACTGTCCAAGCTATGATTTGTACTCGTGATTGGATTTATGGCAAGAAAAGTATGTTTTATTTTAATTTTTATTATTATTTTTATTATTTTTCCCAAGGATGTGAACATTAATAGATGTTTTTTTCTACAATGTACCAGTTGTAGATGACTGTGGAGCTGACTTAGGAGAGGCCACGGAGGATGTATTCAACAACGATACTTACTGATGCATATATCTCTTTTTTTGTTACAAGGGTTATTGCTGGGGTTATTGCTACTGAAATGAAGGAATGTTTAGTAGCCCATGGGATGGTTTTGTTGTAGCCTGCAGCAATCCTTATGAGTTATGGCATGATTTTTTTTTTTTTTTTTTTTTTTTTTTTTGCCTGACTCAACAATTTTTTGTGGAGTGCAAGGATGATTTTTTGTTGGACTGATGTTGAATGCAATATGCATATAGTTGTTTCAGCAATCTTTGTACTCCTTATTTGTTATATATGGACAAACTTAATCACAGAGAAACTTACTATGACTTTTTTTATTTTAGGAGAATGAATGTATGATTAGTGACTTGTTTCAGTATAGTAGTTTTCTGTAGTAGCAGTTCCTTTGATTTTTGAAGTATGTATGGTAGTTTTGTTGGCTTCGAGTGATCTTTGTGTTTGTGAGTTGTTGATGAAAGAATTAATCTTATTTCGGGTAGCAAGAGGCTGTTATTTAATTCATACTGATGAACTCAGAGAAGTTCATTGAGAAGTCGCTCATGTCATATTGAAGAAGTCAAGATTGAATGATATGGGTGGAGATGTTGAGGGAATCATCAATTTCCTAGGATTTAAAATAGCACACTTTCTATTATATCGACTGTTTTAAGAATAGCTATCATTCATTGTATATCCTGTTAAACAGGCCCCCGGCCCATGAAAGGATCCAATCCATCATGATATATCTCACGTGGTATGATTGGGTCAAGATTGTTTCATCATAATCAAGGCCATATGCCTGCCAATTTCCAAAAGCGACAAGACGCGCCTTATATCGATCTAAAATGCCATCAGATTTTAACTTGAGAGAAGAAACCCACTTACAGCCAATAGGTTTGACACCCACAGGAGACGGGACAATATCACATGACCCTTGACCCAATCAGACCACGTGAGATATATCATGATGGACTGGATCCTTTCATGGGCCGTGGGCCTGTTTAACATATCCATCTTACCAAAATTCACCAGCCACAGATGATCTCTGTTTTTTCTTCTTCTTTTACTTTTTTTATATATATAAAAAGAACTTCATGGTCAGATTAGAAGTACTTTTATGTGGAGAGATGATTCCATGCAGCTTTCTATATTTTCCGATGCAGCTATCAAATTGATTTGACTTGGTGGCTTACCTTTGTGGTTGTGAGTGCAAAAGAGAAGTTTATGATATACAACTGTGAGTGTATTGCATTGGTGTGAGAATGTTGCCCGTTTGTTCTGCTACCAGTAGCAGTTCTTCTCACTACCAGGTGAGATTTACACTTTACAATGTCATTTAATCTAATTCCTAATATGCTATGTATTTTGATCAGGTTGCTTCAGAAATGTTTGTAATATACTTGTATTCAGTTATATGCTATTGCAGCAAGCATGGCCTGGGCAAAAAGTTAACTGAACCTATAGGCTGAACCTATAGGTTTAAGTTTTAATGAATTTTTTTTTTTCAAAATTAACGGGTTAACGGGTCGTGTCGTATGACCCGTTAAATAAACGAATTATGTTCGTGTTTGGTTTTTTGAACTGTTTCCTTAATGGGTCGTGTTCGGGTTGAGGTGATTCTAACCCAAATTCGTTTGACCCGCAACCCAAATTCGTTAACACGACCCCTTTGACAACCCCACAGATGATGGGCCTTCCCTGGATGATCCCTCTGTCTTTCGACGGATAGTTGGTAATTTGCTCTACTTAACTATGACTCGACCTAATATTTCTCGTGCAGTTCATACGGTTAGCCAGTTTGTGAGCAATCCTCACAAACCTCACCTTGCTGCTGCCTTGCGCATACTCCTCTACGTTACCCTTCTGGTGCTTCTCTGCGCATATCAGCTTATGCGGATGCTAACTGGGCAGGTTGCCCAGACTCTCGGCGTTCTACCACTGGCTGGTATATTTTTCTTGGGGAATCTCTAATTTCGTGGAAGTGCAAGAAGAAGACCACTGTTTCCAAGTCTTCTACTGAGGCCAAGTATCGGGCGATGTCATCCGCTAGCACTGAAATCATCTGGCTACGCCGTCTCCTTTGTGAATTGGGGGTTCTTGTTGGTAACTCTACCCCTCTTCATGGGGATAATACCAGTACTACTAGAATTGCCAACAATCCGGTCTTTCATGAACAGACGAAGCACATTGAGATTAATTGTCACTTCATCCGTCAGCATGTTGTCACTGAGAAGAGAACCTTGCCTCATGTCTCTACTCATGACCAATTGGTGGATATCTTCACAAAAGCAATTCCCAAGCCGCGCCATCATGATCTCACCAAGAAATTGTTGTTTTCTGCATTACCACATCAATTTGAGGGGGAGTGTAGAAGATAGTGTGGCTTAGGTCCACTTAGGTCCAGCCCAGCCCATAAAGGCCCATATACAGTTGTCTATAAAATCCCACGTGTGGGATTCAATTTGTAATTATGTTGCTAATTTGTCTCATATTGCTACCTTGTATAGACTAGGAGATTGATTTAATTTAAGATTCTGATTGTATTGATTGGTATGTTTAGAGCCCTTGATTAGGGTATAATGATATTATAAATAGACATACCATCCTCTGTTGAGGTATCAGTTTTCCTCCAACTATCGTCTCCTTCTTTCGTCTATCATTACATACTCTAACAGTGACCACTACACGTCTTGACATCTCCTATGCAGTTAATGTGGTAAGTGAATTTATGACTAAACCACGGCACCTACATCTACATCTAGCAATAGTAAAAACGAATTATCATAAGAACTTAAGAGCGAGGATTGTTCGGGAATTGCTGTCTAGGCCGATTGCATAGACACTCGTCAATCTACAATTGGGTGGTGCATGTACATTAGCCAAGCACTAATGTCCAGGAAGTGATAAAAAACAGATGCGGGTTTCCAAATCCTCTATTAAAGAAGAACATCAGGCAATGTATTTTGCAAGTTCCAAAATTGTTTGGCAATGACAAATTTTATCAGCACTGAACTTCCATCAAGAAAAACCCTACTCTTCTTCCTGTGAATAATACTAATGCCATCAAAATTACAATTTAAAACAAAAAATTCCGTTCACGGACTCATTTCTTCTATGTTAAATTGTAATTCTAGTTTTATCTTTCCCTCACAGAAGTATCAGTAACCTTTCCAAAAGAAAAGGAAAAAAAAATAGTGTCAGACTATCGGAAGGTTGATATGCTAGAACATTTCAATGAATTGATATTTTTCAATAATTTCAAACTTGTTGTGCTTTTTAAAGATAGCTTTCTGAAATATAACAAAAAGATTTGAGGGAATAGTTGAAATCTGAAAGGGTACCATATTCATTGAAAGCATGAAAGGGTTATATAAAGATGCATTTTAGCAACACCATTTCAAGTGGTCATGACCTATGAAAGGGTGCAAAAATAGACAACAAATGAATCTTTTTCAATTGCAGGAATCAGATCTTCATCCTTATTCCCTTGAATTTTTTTGCTATTCTTTTAATCCACGTTCACTCTTACCCTTGAAAATACTTGTTCTCCTTTCTGGATAACCGTAGTCAATGTTTGTGCATTTCTGGCCTTATACTTCAAACAGAATGTTTTAAAATATTAAAGTTTTATGATTCTGATAAAGAAAACTTATTATAAAGAATAAAATGTAACAAGAAAAAGAAAATGTTTCTGAAAAGACAAGGGCAAAAAGAAAACAAAAAACAAAAGGAATTTGGCAAGGGAAAAGAAAAATGTGGGTCAAAAAAGACAGCTGCTAGAAGAGAACTGCTGAAGCAAGGAAAAATGTTTCTCAAAAAAGGAATGAAACATAAAAAGTTCAAAAAGAGCATTCAACAGCTTCTTACACTTAATATGATTGATTGTCTCCTCATTCATCAGTGGCTCCTTGGAATTTACATGATAGAAAACAGGAATTGGAACACCCCATGTCCTTTGCCTTGATATACACCAATCAGAGCGACTAGAAGTCATTGCAGCAATTCTATTCTCTGCCTGCACAATTGCTACATATGAGAACAATCTAACACCAGCAACAGAAAGCAAGACATTTACAAATCGGATGTGGCAAAAATTCGCCAGTTTTTCGTACTTTTTAACACTAGTTGTGTATCAACATATGATAATGATGAGCACAAACTTTAATAGATGTTCATCATTCAAAAAAACAACATCAGCACACTTCTTGAAGTACACTTCAGGAGAAAATATATTGCAAAATATAAAATCTTTTGAGCATACTTGTCTAAAGCCAGCAAAAGAAGGATACAGTAAATAATAGAAGAAATATCGAAATCGAAATAAAACAGCTAATTAACCAAGTTTTTATTTTTTATTTTTTAGGATGTTGAGACATCAATTATCTGTGAAAGAGAATCAACAATAACAGATTTGGTGTTCCAGAAAAGATATGCACTTCCAAAGTAAAAGATGTCAATAGAGAGATCTTCTCCAAGAGCACAATGGAAACAGTTTTATTAATTAAGAGGTAAGACCTTCTATAAATGCATCCCATCTGAAAGCAACAAAAAACACACCAAACTAAAACTATGCAGTTCCAACTTCACAACACATCTAAATCACTCCTTTGCAGTCGTACTTAACTCATACCCATCACAGTAAAATCATTAAATCCTGGAGTTAGATTTAAGCACAGTGAGGTGTGTAATCCATCAAAAAAGATTAGGAAACATCCAAGAACAGTCACTGAAAATGAATCAAATAGATCAAAATGCTCAGACCTCTAGACAAGCTAAATTTCACACAACTCATGGACTGGCAAACAATCTGCATTTAAACCTCTAAAAGCTAAAGCAAGCTTTCTTGATTTAAAAATAACAGGTTACAGTACAATCTTTTTCTCTCAAAGTTTGAAATTCAATATGGTTCGAGGAGATTTCACAACAGGGATAAACTTTAATCCCTCACTGAGTGGACCAACTGATGCCGCATGGGCCAGCTGGACTGCATTTCAATCTGGGTAATTATCACGAGTGATTTGTCAGGATTCAGGAGGGGCTGAGACAATCCTATTGAGATCAAAATGGGGGAATGGCAAACACCGAGGAGGAAGAGGAAACAAAACGTAGATTGGCCAAGCTTAGTTCAATGACGCTATCACAGCACATGCATCAAAGCAGCAGATCACTGCTATCTTCACAAAGTTTGGTGAAGTGCATATTCTCATAGCAGTGGAGAAGAAAACTCTCTAATGCAAACAGCAATCTGCTTTTCCTCTTTTTCGAACAGGATAAAAAGGCAAAGGCAGCCATTGAAGCAGCCCCAGGTTCAAGTTAAACCCGACTGCAAGCCTACTTCTACAGAAGGATTGCAGAAACAATAGATCAGTAGGTTGGTTCTCTTGTAGACAGAAAACAGCACAAGTGTAAGATCCTGACCCAATTTAATAATACTTAATTTTTGTGAAGTTAATTAGTGAAATAAATAATGGAATTAATCAAACTGGGGGAAATCAACCCACATTGAACAATTAGGGCAGAATTAGGGAAAAAACTTGATTAGGGCATGATTTGGAAATAATAGAACCTATTTGTAATTTTGAGAAAATTCGAGGGGTTTTCATAATTCCGAAACATAGTCAATGTGGGTCTCATTTGATAGAGGATAATTAATTACAAAAATTTAGTGAAGCATGTGGGGCCTTTTGGTATCAAATAAATGCAAATAAAGAAGGATTATGGTATAGGCATGAGCCCATGTATATATTGCATGTCTGAATAAAAAAGGGTTGAATGGTCGTGTGTTGTGGCTGGAATAAACAAGTAAAATATGAATGAAAAAGAGGGGGCTCATGAATTATATTCTTAAGAGTTTTAAACTAGAAATAAAAGAGGAAAAATGGAAGATAGCCTAGTCCACTAAGGGTTAGGGACAAATGGAAGATAGCCTAGTCCACTAAGGGTTAGAATTGTAGTCAAACACACCCATTCAGAAATTATAAAAGGGCAGCCCCTTTTCCTTCCTCCGAATTCATGCACAACACAAGTCCCTCTCTCTCTCTCTCTCTCTCTCTCTCTCTCTCTGGTTTCCTTCTTCTTTCTCCAAGCCTTCTCTAGTTTCTTTATTTCATGTTAAACGCTAAGCCTCTCTCTCTCTCTCTCTCTGGGGTTTCCTTCTTCTTTCTCCAAGCCTTCTCTAGTTTCTCTCTGGTTTCCTTCTTCTTTCTCCAAGCCTTCTCTAGTTTCTTTATTTCATGTTAAACGCTAAGCCCCTAAGCCCTCTTTCTCTTTGGGATTTTCAAATTGGAACCCTAATTAGGGCTGGAATTTGGGGGAAAAGCAAGGAAAAACAAGGGATCAATCTAGGCTTCTAACCACGCACAAGATTTTTGACACATTCGACAATCAAGGCAAGTTGACAAACTTTAATCACTATTCAGAGCTGATTTCCCATTGATTTTGATCTTTATTTCAATCTAGAAACCCAATTTTCAAGCCTAAACAAGGAATGGATGATGAGATGTATGCAAACCAATCAAAAACCCTAACTACTATGAGATAGGAACCCAAAAACATATGCAAACATGAAAAAGATGGGATTTCACTTTGGTCGTGACCTATACATGGGAATATACCCAGGCCGTACATGGGCTCGCCACGAAACTTGGTCATTTGACCAAAACCTCTTAGGATTTTGGGGTATTTGGGGTTCTTTGATACATGCGCATTTAAGTTTAGTAATCTTTGATGGATTTGATTAATTTGAATGTGTTTCATATGTCAATTAGGGTTTTCATTATTTGTACAAAGAGTTCACAATCCTTGAAACCCTAAATAAATTGGGGATTTCACAAATAATGCATGACAGGATGTGGACCCCACCTAGCCTTGGACCTATTGTAGGGATTTCACCATGGCCAAACCCCATTAGGCTTTGGCCAAACAAGGTTCAGCCATGGATTGCCATGAGAAGTGAATTTCAATGGATGTTTTGGGGCTTTTGATCTCTTGGATTGAAATACCTAGTGTTTGCCAATTTTCCATATTGGATCTTGTCTCCATGTGCTCTTTTGTTTACCATTAGGGTTTCAGATTTATGTGAACCTGATAAGAGTTATTTGGAATTGGAATTACTATATATCGGATGTGCTAGTCTGTGATGGAGTGGAGACTGAAATTGTTCACAATGAAGAAAACCAAGATACAAGTTTTATGCAAGGAGGGACTTCGGAGCCTTGGTTGTGGACTCCATTTGGATCCACCTTGCTGGCCGACCCTATTGGGATGAATTCCTAGGGTCTTTAAACCCTAGGGTATCATGAGAAGTGTAACAACCCGGAACTTGGGGCCCTTTGAATTACAATGTTTTTCCTATTTCTTCTCCTCAGCAGCCTTTCCTGAAGTTGTCTCTACCCTTTTAAGGTTTCAAATCACTAAAAAACGAAATATTGATTGCTATACAAGATTCAAATTTTTTTGACCATTTAAAAAATTCACACTACACTGCTACGTATTGCCGCTACCACCATGTATCACCCGCTATGTAGCGTTTTGGCCATTGACCGCTACACCTGCCGCAACTGCTATTTTGATCTTGGGTTCAACTGGTAAGTAGTAAATCTATACAAAGATACCTGTGGGACCCCTTTTTTTATGCATTGGATTAGTGGCAACTAAGTAATATCTTCCGAAATAACTAAACCTTAGTTTCTACTAACAAGAATTTCATCAAACAATTAAAGGGCAGCATTTATTCTTCAATTTATGATAAATAGTGAACATTGTATCCAACTGAATTCAACAAAACAGTGGACTTTAGAGAACTACATGTTAGAAAAACCCAAAAAGAACACATCAAACCATAAGAGACGAGATGCCCAAGGCCCATAAAACATTACTAACAACCTGTTTCAGATTTGCATCAGTTTTATCATCAAAGGATGGCATCACATCTTTATAACTAAACATCCAATCAGTAACAGCCCTTTCAAATTCATCATACTTTCATTCATTTACCTCGAACTCAAATCATACATTAGTTGGCCACATCAAACATCAGCACAACATTTAAATAAACCCCAAATCTCATTCAACCAATGACAGAACATCAGTATAACAATTGACCAGCCATGTACATCCATTATAACAGTTGACATGACAGCCATAGTATATCATTACAACAAGCATCCATAGCAAAATAGGGTTATAAACATGTTAATTCAAGGAGAAGAATCTAAAACACATGTAGAATCAGAAATCTACTCATTTATACATAATAGGGTGGTATTGGTGGCTTGGGGAATAGGTATGTCATGGATAAGGCTTCAGATCTGCTGGTTCTTCTGTCCGTCCTCTAGTTCTCCTTGGTCTCTATCTAATCCTCATATAGATCTTCTCAGATTTGCATTTCATGATTTTCTTTATAGACCTATATCCTAAATGGTTTTGCCTAGTTAACATATGGTTTTGATTAGTTCACATATTTCTGAAAAATGTTGTCATTTAACTTCTCCTTTATTCCATTGAAATTGTATGGAATATGAAATTCTAGTATGTTTACTTGCTGAGGTTATTTGTAACATGACTCACTACAATTGGCGCTTGTAGGTAATGACACCCCTTCCGATGAACTAGAGGGAATGGCGGTCGAAGAGGAACTATGTAGGAAATACACGTCATGCACAGACGATATAGCTTAAAGATATCGTGCTTGCATCGGAGAGTCGACAACAACAAATATAGTTATTTAGTTTATTCATTATGACATCGGTTTAAGACTGGTTGTAAGGTCTTAGGTTTGCTAGTTATGTTAGGAACTTGTTTAGCTGGATTTATTTCTTACTTATGACCTTTGGTAATTGGTACCGTGATATTTTAAATTGAAACAGGATTTTCTACTTTGTCTTGTGATGATACCTATGATGATGTGATGTTATTATGTTTCCACTGCATATATTACTGTGGTAAGTAATCTCATATTGTGGATCCCATCGTTTATTGAACGTGGCTCAAACAGAGGACTTCTACGGAAATCCGGGTTTTGGGTCGTTACAACAGGTAAACAGATAATAATGGCAATATTATTCAATGTTTTTAAAGGAATAATCTACTGAGTGACTAGGTTGTCAAGACTGCAGGGTTATTCTTGGAGAGAGTTTGACCACACAATATACGATAGTAGTTTTAAATGTTTGCATTAAAAGTAGAAGTTTTAAATGTTTAAACTAGAAGTAGAAGAGGGATAGTAAATAAAAGGTGCCTTAAAACAAGGTGGGGGATTTGAAAGGGGAAAGGGCCATAATATTTAAACATAAAGTGATTAAGGGATGAAAGTAGAATTTGGAGGGAGATTCTATGATGATGTAGAACCAAATGGCTGATTGTATAAGGACTGCAAAGGAGGTGCTTGAAGAGTCAAAGGGAAAGTGCACTCTAAAAGGAAACACCACTTAACATTATCGTGAATGACAAATCCAAACTGAACACCACCACTTGCGGCAAAAACAAAACAAAACAGCCACAGTTGACAACACTTGCAGTCACGCCAGCAATTAGGGGCAAGTAAGGCCGTGTGTGCAAGATCCAAGCCTCTTAGCATGTGGTGCCCACCATTTTCAAACTTCTAGCACGAAATTCAAGCTGCTTCAACCTACAGGCAGACCATGGGATCTCTACATTCACAGTGGAACAGTTCATTTAATTGAACACTGTTTTCAGACTCCCATCAACTACCTGATGACTGTGCAGAGTGTAGCTTGTTGAGATGACGAATCTCCATGGTAGATGCCACCAGTGTAAGGCTTGCATCAAGCAAACATGTCACACACTACCACAAGTAAAAATACAAGTAGAGAGTTGCAGGTAGACTTAGGAATATTCATAAGAGTCTGAGGTCAGAGCTTGCGAGAAAGACCTGTGCTGGAATCCAAGTTACTTGACTGATTGCATCCATAGCAGCCTGCCTGAAACCTTCAACAGAAGCAAACCATTGCTCAGTTGCCCTGAATATTGTAGGCTTCTTTGTTCTCCAGTCATATGGGTACTTGTGTTCTGCAAGGCAACAAAACCAATAGTCTTGCATCATGCTTCTGTTTCAAATCAGAAAGAAACAACAGCTACAAATGGTTGATTAGTCTCACAAAGAAAAATACTTTCTCTAGCCTGAAAAGTACAGTGTGCTAGGAATTCCAGTATATGAACAAATGGACCCCATGGTCCAGTTATCCAAACCTTGGACCTGGCATAACTGCACTGAATGGCCCACTAGTATGGAAGTAGAATCCCTTTGGGCATTTCACAGCCAATCTTCTTCAGGGCTCTACCTACAGAAACTTCCAAGTGACCAGCATGCTCACTGGTGTAGAAAGGCATTTCTCCCCACCAAGGGTGGAAGCTTTTTGTTGGTGGCAGTAGCAGGTAAGATCAGAACTGGGGTCAATCTGTGAAGGGGATGGATCTCTGTAAGTCATTAAGTGCCCAATGTGAAACAAGTATGAAGAGTTACGGGATTAATTCTGCATTGTTTCCTAAAAATAGAAAATGTTGTATGGCTTCATGGAGTTATTAGAGTTTCCAAATTGATTCCAGACAGTGGTTTCCTTTTCAGTAGAGGTAAGATATTACAGCAAACAAAATCAGCACTAGCAGCTGTATGGTTGATATGGAAAGATAAGAAGGATGATTTTTAAAAGGAAAGAAAAACCAGTGGAAGCCATACTAAAGCAGAGGACAGATTAGCAAGATGGTTTTAGGTCAAAATGAATTGAAAGGTTGTAACAAGTCGAACACTAGAGGAAATTTGAAAGTTTCAATATCACATGCTCCAGAGATAAGAAAAGTGGTAGAGAAACTCAATCCATTGACAGGATCCAAAAGGTTTAATGCTACAGTGCCATTCCACATGATGACAATGGAAAGGATTGAAGCTATTTCAAATTCTTGAGAAACTAAGAATTTTTTAGAATTCTTTTCCCTCATAGCTCATCATAGAACTCAATTCTTCAAATGTGATAAAATGGACTTGGAAATTGAAGGCGCCGCAGAACATGCATTATACTAAAATAGATTAAGGGATTGGACAAGTCTATGATGGTATGGATCACTCATGTTAGGAACAGACAAAATAAGATGCTTTGATGAAATAAATATATATATGGTTGTAAAATATCACTACTCGCTAAAATTTTTCGTTATTTCCTTTTTCATGGGTGGTGGGGATGGAGCGATGTCAAAGGAAATGCACTTTTGACCCTGATAGAGTAGTATAACTAAAATACTGCATTTTTAAAGAGCAGTTAACCTATGTGTATAGATGTAACAACTTTTAAATGCAATACAATTTGTTCCTTTTTCATGGGTAGGGGGGATCGAGCGGTGTCAAAGGAAATGCACTCTTTCCCCCTGACAGGGCGGTATAATCTTATAAATACTAAATTTTTTTAGAGCAATTAACCTATGTGGTATAATGTAACCACTTTTAAATGCAGATAATTTGGTTACCAAGAAAAAGAAAACCATGCACCAAAGTCCCACCGATACGAGAATCCTAACCCATCAATTGGTGACCAAGAAATACAGTAAAACCACATTTGATTCACCACACCATGAGACGCACATAAACAGACACCAAAGCAAACTTTACGTGCTTTTCAGCAGAACCTTCTAAATCATATCATTCAAGAAGAATAGTCTTTTAACTTACTGTATGGCTCTTCCATGAGAAGTGACATTTTTTCATCCAAATATTTCACGACAGCAATGTTACCATCTCCAAGGACATTCAAACCACAAAACTGCCCAGCTTCTTCAGTAAAGTTTCCACCATCATCAACCGGAGAAAGAATAGGCAGTCCGTATTTTAGGCCAGTTGTGTAATCCTCCTGACCATGACCAGGGGCAGTATGGACCAGTCCTGTTCCTGATTCAGTTGTGATATAATCTCCGCCAATTACAACAGGGCATTCCCGATTATCAATTGGATGAAAATACCTGATAACATTATCAGATACCATTTGTAATGCATAGAACAGATTTGTTAAGTAGAAACTCAAATCGAGATATAACAATTAAAATTTTGACAGGCAAAGTGCTTCAACATAAATCCATCATCTAATTCAAGATGATACCTGCAATTTTCCAGAGATGATCCCAAGAATGTCTTCTTGACCGAAAGTTTTACACCCCACTTGGATTGCAATGTCGGCACAAGCTCTGATGCAACAATGAGAAAAGGCTTCCTTTGTGCACTTTTGAGAACAATGCCCAGATATCCTGTTTTCAGTGGCGTAGAAACATCTCCTAGAGAATCAACTTCAGTCACCGCATATAGAAGCTCTGCATTCACTGCAACAGCTAAAAAATGGAGAACAAAATGCTGTTTGTTCAGTCCCAAAAGAAACTATATGAATCACTGGCACCAGTATCAGCAATAGAAATGGAACAATGATGCATCAACAAAAAGGTATTGCAAATTGCATGACAAACTAACATTTTCAAAATGCTTGGATCAAGTAGGAATGGTTTTCTATAATTCTTAATGCTTTCAACAAAATAAGGTGAAGATTGTAACACAAAGACAGCAAGATAATCTATTAACCAGAAAAGCTATGGTTCCTACTTTCCAGCATAATTCCCAACCCAATGGGTCAACTAGGCACTGGCGAAGTCAACTTGACTTGGTCATTTACTGGGGTGACTGGTTCAAGTTGAACTCAGACTGGAGGTTTAAATTATTGATTCTGGAATATCGACAGATCTGGAAAATGATATCCATCAGCAATGCACCATATATCACTTACCAAAGCAAATGCTGTCTTTGACCAAAACTTTTTTGAAAACCACCGTTCAAAAATTTATAATATCATACCTACTAGAAATTGAGGTGGATGTTTGGTAAAACTAAGAATGATAGAATAAAAAATGAGTGCATTCAAGAGCATTTATGGGTAGCATCAATTGGTGATAAATTAAGAAAGACCTATTTGAGATGGTTTGGACATGTCAAATGCAGGCCACCAATGGCGTCATTGAGGAAAAGTTTTCCCATCCAGGTTGATGGCCCATAAAAGGTCAAAGAGGACATGGATGGAAGTAGTAAAGATGGATGAAGAAGTGCAATCTATCCAAGGATTTGGCATAGGATAGATCAGAAAGGAGAAACAGAAATCATGTAGCCAGCCCTAAATAGTTGAGACAAGGCTTTGATGATGATGATGATATGTTAGAAATTGAAGTTAATTTACAATCTAATGTATGTAAGTTGTGAATGTTAGAACTGAGTGATGATGGAAAGGGAAGAGATGAAAGAAGATGAGAGAGGAAGACATTTCACACACAAAAGTGTCAGTCAAATAATGTATCTGACTAACTCTAATCAGACTAATTATTAAAAGATATGTGACGTAAATTAACCTCATGATACAAGACAATTCCAGATCATCTAAGTCTATGTATAACATTCTTACGTTCCTCTAGATGCAGAGAATATATATCAATCCTGCTCAGATCGCAAACTGATTTTAAAGCTAGCACTTACCAATTACTTTGGTGGAGAAATCAGCTAACTGACATTCAAACTAAAGAAACACAGATGAATAATGTTGGACGTCACCTTTTTCTTGAGGGCATGTTTGTTTGCATGAGGCTTTGAATGAAAAAACAATTAAGTGGTCAAATCGAGAGGAAAACTACAAGGAAGGGATCGTAAATAAAGACACAAAATGACAAAAACCAACACTAAAAAGGCACTAAATGACATAAAAGGTGCTCTTAAAAGGCACTGAATGACAGAAGGGGGAGTAATTTTTTGTCTTTTAGTGCTTTAACTCTCAACAATCTCTTCTTTCTCTTTCTTTTAATTTGACCCTTAATTTTATTTCACTTCACTCATGCAAACAAACAGGCCCAATAAAATGGTAGCCTGCCCCAGTATAATAGTTGTGAAATTCGTTTCATCTCGGAACTTTTCGGGCCCTAATTCGCCCCAGGTCCACATACCGAAACAAAACAGCCCTTCACAACTTTAAGGTCAATTTCGGGAATTTGGGCCAATTTCAATGGATTTCGGCCAATTTCAGAAAATTCGGCCAAAATTATTTTAAAAAAGACTTTTTTATGATTTTCTTCCTTCTAAAAAGCCCCAACCCCTGCCCTAGGCCTTTTCTCAAACAAAAATAAAAGGAAGAAGAAGAAGTAGAAGGAGACGAATTTCACTTAAAATAAATCTCCTAATCAAATTCCACTTAAGGTAAATCCTTAATCAAATTTCTACATGTATATGTATATATATTTAAATTTATGTTTTTTCTAAAACATAAGTCCGAAAAGTCTCATCGAAATTTTCGGATCAGCCGAAAATTCTCATTTGGAGATCAAACAGAAGCGGTGTCTGAAACGAAATTCACAACTATGCCCAGTATGCTTCTTATGCCAAATAGGTTTTTTCCCAATAATCAAGCTGCCTAATAGTCCCAATGTAGATTTATTGGAAGTCAAACAGCTACTAAATCTGATTGTACTGTTTTAATCCACAACACCTGACAAGCTCCATGAGCCATAAATTGATACACAGTTTCTACACTTTATCTTGCTACAACATGTTTCTTGCTTCTCCAAGTGACTAAATTACCCCCAACAAATGTACAGTAGCCGAAGGTAGATTTTCTATCGTACCGAGATACAGCCCAATCTAATATCAAAAGGCCCACACTTGAAATTAAGAAGCCCTTCACCCAGAGGAAGATTTTAAATATTTTAATGGACAATACCTGTTTCCATATGTGGATCCCGATGCGATAGTATGTCAGTTTTCTATACACAGATACTTGTAGAGATACTATCCACCAGGATAAGGCCCAACTGAAATAGGCCCATGGACTTTCATCCAACGTGTGGGATACATTTATGGACATTCTTTGTATAGCTAACTATAAATCGGTATCTTCAATAATTTTTTCAAATCATTGTAATTACATTGTAATCATAGACTTAGATTAGGCAACTAGTTGGATATAAATATATCAGTCGATCCCCACTTGGGTATGACCAGCTTCTCCTCCACTTGACTGCTCCTTTACTCTCATCTCTCATTCTCTCTTTCAATCTCTTCTCCTCCCCTCAGTTTTCATCACTTCGCAAACAACATTTAGCTTCAACCAAAAAACGAAAAAAAGGAACCTCAAGAAATAGACCTAAACCAACCGTGGCCAAGTTGGGGGCTGAGTCTGAGTTTACAAAACCTACCTAACAATGATATGATCCACATAAACTGACAGGACAATAAAAAAAAATTTCCCACTTAAAAGAACATAACATTCACTACTTTTTCCAAGTTCTTAATTCTACAAAGCTTCACTAAGTCTCTGAAACCAAGCCAACAGTTGGAGATCATAATTTACATTTTTTAAACTTCACCCTCATTAGACATCCCTGGATTGCATAACAGGTGGTTTCTCTGCATCCACTTTGCCTGAAAGATTGTCATGGAGATTGGCATTATACACGTTCAATTAGTAGAGAAGCAATTTTTATCGACTGCCAAGGACAGAGTATCCTAAAAGAATTCAAATTTGTCACAAGGGCAAATGTCACATGAAAATCAGCGATTTCGGACTCCCAACTGTTTAAATGCTCCTCAATTCTTGTGGAATGTGTGATGAATAGTGGAATGAGATGGATCTGGATGGAATTGAAAATAGACCTTCTCCACTTACAAAATAAACACTTTTGTCCTCTCATTACACCAGATGTACACAGAATTTAGAAGTGTACGCAGGCACTAAAGTTTACACTGCTCTTCCTCCATTAAAAACTGTCAAAAGATAGGGCCCACATAAGACCACCAAATCCTTCCAATAACCATTAACAAACGCCCTCTAGTTCAAAGTGTATAAAAAAGGGGAGGAAAATTAGTTAGCCAGGGATTTGTCACCAAATGCCCTCCATACTCATTAATGGTGAGCAGAAGCCTCTTGAAAAGCTGACTCTCCTTGATACTCCAAGCCTAAATGATAAGCTCTTTCCACAAGCCCTCCTAATCATCTCTCAGCCACCACATCCACTTGCCCAGTAAAGTTTGATTCATTTTTATAGTGATATAATTCCTAAGCGGCCTTTCATTTCCTCCCTGCAAACTAATTCCCAGTCAACTAGACAATATATCCATTTTCTTCCATTCCTACCATATTAACTCCCTTTGCAAGTTCTAGACACTCAATAACCGAGAGTAGGCACTTGAATAAGGGCACGGAGTAAACTAGAAAATTCACAAGGGTCACCTCAATAAAAGTGATTCAACCACCTAAAGACAGATTGCTTTCCGTGATGAAAATCACTTCTCCATTCTTCCAATGATAGGATTCCAAAGTGTTTTGAAAGCCAACCCTACAAACAATCAGAACACCCAAATAGAATGAAAGATAAATATACTCAATTGCAGCCAATTACTTTTGTGAACTCTTGCACAGCAATTTATTTTTCACTAGATTTATATGCAAACAATTATCATTTCAAAGCATCTCAGAATGGTCTTCACATTCTAATTGCTCTTCTGCACTGAAAAACATAAGAGTATCATTTGCAAACTGGAGATGCATGATATTTTGGCCAGAAGCAAATAAAAATGCTAATATTCCAAAAGATTATGTATTTTGAGCCCTTTCATTCATTGTATAGGTTTTTACATCAAAGAAGCCCTAAATACAATGTCAACCACTTAATCAACTTAACAATGTTCTAATCTTGATCATTCAAACATAATAAATAAAAAATACTAAAATACAGTTACATTTACTACTAGCATCAACCCTATAAAAATGGGCCCTCCCTCAATTCTTGTCAAACTCACATAGATTTGAACAAATAAGCTCATTACAAGAAAATGTCTCAAACCTTAAATCGTGAAACTTTTGGGTGGACAGGATACTAAAATTTGGTACCCACCCATTTACAAGCTCAAGGAAGCATTCAGAAAACAACTTTCAACAATTCATTAATTTTTAGTTCAAAGATTTAAAACATCATAAACCTTGTAATACATTTAAGTCTTACCAGCATTTGCTGGAATAGTCCATGGAGTTGTGGTCCATACAGCAACACATAAATCTGGAAAGAACTCCTCAAACAAACCATTTGAAGTTTGAGGTGCACTAACTAACTTGAAAATGGTATATATGCTCTTTGAAGTGTGCCCCTCAGGATACTGCATGGAGATCAAAATGTAAGTGACAATGGAAGCATAAAAGTTTTTTTTTTGTGTGTGTGGGAGTTTGTGGTGGGTTCCCTCCATTACTTAACTTTTAGATTTGAATCCACCTTATTACCATTTAGCATGGGCTGTGGCTCGTCTTATCTTATTCTGCATCTTTTGCACACACATTCTATTGGTGATGATAAAACTGAGGCAGTCTAGGCCCAAGTATCACCAAAGTTTCTAGCAAAAGCTACATGGAGGCCCAACCCAAGACTATGGATGGATAGGTCCACCTCATGGATGGCCATTCCAATAATGTGGGTTTCTTTGCTTAGATTTAGAGATTGAATAGGATAGTATATGTACTCTTTTTATATTTTTGTATTTCTTTGTCCTTTTTTTTTTTTTGTGGGAATTGTAATGTGACTCGACCCTTGTAACATTCCTAAATTTTATGATAGGGTTAGAAATTATTGATTGTTACATGCTTCTTTAATTTCTTATTTAATTATTTGAATTTGATTGGAGAGACCTAGGTCTATTTTTCAGAAAGGATTCATAAAGGGGTTACGGGCCTACGGCTAACCGTGGACCACACTGGCTAAACACCAAGTAGCCAACTGTAAAACCTAGGATTTTTAGGGGACTTTGGACTTTGATTTGGAACTTTGGTTTGGAAACCCATGGACCCTAACCAAGGCATAATGAGTTGCGACTTGCGAGACCATTGTAGGTGATGTTTGGGCCGACCTACACCTAAGGGGATGTCAGAAAATTGGTATAAAGCAATGCTAGGCCAAAGGTGTTTAAAATAAGACCTTTGACGTCCATTAACTTCAGTAATGCCAAGGTTATGATCGCTTGAGGACATTAGAGATCTTAGGGCTACGCAAAGTTGGATAGTACTGCCAATGGGAAATCTGGACCCTAAGACAGGATTGTAACTTACTCCTTCACTTGTCATCAATCCTCTATGAATATGTACTTGTATTAAGTTCCGTTTATTCGCATGGCTTGTACACTCATCCTTATTGCTCATTATGTTGTAAGTTTTATGTAATTGGACCTGTACATCCCTAGGATTGACTTAGACATTGTGAGACAGTGTCTTTCTATGTTTACTTTGTTTATGGTATTTCACTTCGGATATGAGACTACTCTTTATGTATACAATCTGTTAGACTTGCTGTGGAAGAAGTCCCTATGTTAGCGTGTATGATGTACACTCTAGTAAACCCGGTTATTCTGTATCTTGAGTCGGCACCACTCAGCTTTGATCCTATCACAGTCGGACCGGCTGAGTGTGGGTTTTGTATTTGTTACACTATATGTAGTTTAGTTCGTATCTGGGAGCGTATATGTGCTCCAATGCCACAATGGATATTTCATATTTGTCTAATGGCCATATTATGTGAATCCATGTGGTACCAAACTCAGTTATTTGTATTTGCTCTCACCACTGTCACGCGGTTTGCAACCTAGTGGTTGAGAGAATATAGCATATGTGGTTTTGCCAATTTGTTAGGATACATCTGTTGGACTTTGTCATATCTGATTCACCATGTTATCTACATTCATGCATGATTACGCCTAGTATAGACATCATTGTCGTCTTTATGATTATCTGTCGTTATTCAAATTTGATGCTAATGTTTCTGTTTATTATATTTGTCTACTTGCTAGATTGTGTAAATCTAATGGTACTACACTTGGCATTATAGGTGACAGCGCTGATGCCATTATCACGGAGACTGAGGAGGTCGAAGAGACACCTCAGGGGGTAGTAGAGTGGACTCCTAACATTGTCATGTAGACATCTTGTTGTGCGGGTGATTGCTATCATTTTAGGCCTTTTTTAGATGTTGATGTTTGACTTTGTTGGCATATGTGATGTTTAAAACTAACTTTTGTAAAAGTCGCAACTTTAATGCTTTCGCACTTTAATATCATCGTTTGGTATTGTTTGTTTATGCTCTCTCATCTTATCAACTGTGCTACGGGCTCACAAACGTGATTACCATGCTTTTAATGTGATCGATTATGAATTGAACTAGTTACACAAGCTTCTACTGAAACATGTTATTAATTTGTGATGGAAATCTCATGCTCCCTCACACGTGAATCCCGTGGGAACTAATGCATGGGGTAAAATTGTACGCATGAGTCATGTTGACTCAAACCGCCATGTGAATCCGGGACCATCATGGGGACCCAGGTTGGGGGCGAGACAGTTTTAAAATCATCCAACTTAATATTTATACATCTTAAAACTAACAATCCAAATAGTTCTAGGACCCCCTAGCCTCATTTTTATACATCTTAAAAGTGCATATAATTTATTACACTAATTTTCTGATTTTCTTCTGCTCTCTTGTGGGCTGCCAATTTGTGATCTAAACCGTTCCACACATTCATGAAACTAATAACCTCCAAGATGATATTCCATATCTTTCATCTTCTTGGATTTTCAGAAATGTGAAAAACACAAAAACAATATCATCCTACTTCCCTGAATTTTCTGTACAACTGTGGACCCCCTATTCATGAGCCAAACCATTTAATCTTTTTATCGAAATGATAAACCCAGAGATGTAAGTGTCGTATCTTTTTTTGCCTTTCATGATCCAAACTATTCAATCTTTTTATAGAAATGATTAACCCAAAGACACAATTTCATGCAAAAACAATCCAATCCTACTCTTCTGATTTTTCTGCACTAGTGTGGACCGCTTATTCATGATTCAAACCATTCAATCTGTTTATAGAAATGATAAACCAGAGACAAAAAGGTCTCATCTTTTTTTACACTCCTATGGGCTCCAAAATTGGGTGAGACTCTACAATATGTATACATAGTTTCAACATCACTCTTTTTTTATTTTTCATTTGAATGTATATGATTTCATTGTGATCATCATCATCATCCATGTATATGATCTTTTTATATATTTCATTTGATTGTATATGATTTCATTATGATTATCATCGTCCATGTATTTGAGGTTGGTTTTGTATGATGAAAAAAAATGAGAACTAAAAAATTAAGAGATATTTAAAAATTGGAATTATCTGACTTTGATTCCTAGATAGGATAGCAAATAAATAATTCAACTCGTTCTTTTTTATCTTTTCAACCTAAAAATTAAATGAAATATCAAAATACATGAAAATTTATAAAATCAAAATGATTTCTAGTTTATGTAAATTTACTGCTCTTTTTCTTCTACTTAAGATTTTACTATTATTACAACATCTATTAATTACATCATGAATCACCAGAGCAATGGGTAGAGACCACATCAATTTATTACATCATTTCGTTACTATAATTTATTATTTTAGTCGTCTTTCAATAATTTCAAATTTTTATAGATATTGTTTATTTTAGGGCCCGAGTTTAGCATGGGCCTTGTTCTACTAGTTGGTTGTATAGCAACTTCCTTCTCTCTAAATATTTCTCATTCTCCTCTTCAAAAGCCTAACCATCTCTCTTTAACCTTTTTCTGTTATCTTCTTTTCTTCGATATAATTTTTCTGGCAAGATAGAACCTCCAGCTGCACGACTGTCACAGGCTCTAATGCATTGGCTGTTGTGGTGCTGGAACAACTGTACTATATCATCCTCCAAATAGATGATTCTAATGATTCTAATGAAGAGATATTGGCAATAGAAGAGAAGGCACCAAAAGACCGGAAAAACAGATGTTGAGAAAATTGACTCTTTCCACTAGCCAGCCAATATGAGGAGACATCTAACCTTCTAAAATCATTTCTTAATTGAATAATTTCATATTTGTAAGCACCAGCTGCTGTTGCATTGTATAGTGTTTTGCGCAAGGCCATCCTTCTATATTCAATACTGTCACTATTTATTAGATGACTGGAAGATTGATTTAATAAGAGTCCTCCATGCACCTCTCAATGCTGGTGCTGAAGACCACTAAGAGTTGGATGTGTCTAAATACAACAACAGAAAGGAAAATTGTTTAAGTGCACTATTGTCTCAATAAAGAGGCCAGAAGTTCATTCTGTTCATTAATACAAGAAAATTGAATGGAACATCGCCAGGTCCGATTGTGATATCTGTCGCTTACCGTTGGAATAAGAACTTTTTCTTGGGTACCAACAATTTTTTTCTTAGGAGACAGTTGATGAGGACTCAGTCTCTCAGACACTATGGATAAACCAAATCGTACTTGTCCTTACTATAGCCAAAGGCTCGCGTTGACCCCCGAAGCTAACATCAAAAACCCCAAAGCCCCAATTGTCATGCAATTACACAGGGGACTAATATCCTTTTTTTAGCCTTCACTATAACGCCTAGATACAAATATGGTTACAGGAACGATATAGGAATGGAGGATACAAATTTGCACACTGAAATCCAGGGTATGGATATGAATACAGCTATCCCATCTAATTAATAAAATTTTCATATTTTATTAAAAAGGTTTATATACTCATCATCATCAAAGCCTTGTCCCAACCATGTTCAGGTCGGCTATATGAATTATATTACTCCATTCCAATCTATTCTAAGCCAAATCCTCGGATAGGTCGCGCTTCTTCAGATCTAATGTTACTACTTCCATCCACATCCTCTTCGGCCTACCCCTTACCCTTAGTGGGCCATCAACCTACATAAAAAAAAAAAACTTTTCCTTACCGACGCCATTACCGACCTGCATTAGACGTATCCAAACCATCTCAAATAGGTTTCTCTTATTTTATCACCTATTGATGCTACCCCTAAATGCTCACAAAAGCGCTCTTTTTATTCTATCCTTCCTAATTTGACCACACGTAGAACTCAACGCAACCAAAAGATTTATATGCTAAAGTATTAATTTCCTTATCTAGAGCATTTCTAAATGAATGAAACCATCATTATTTATGTTTCTTTCTAACATTTTCTGAAGAACTAATAGAATAATAAAATAATAGACCCAGTTCAGTACCATATGTAAACTTGTACCCTACAAGTACTCGTGCAGCATCCAATACCAATTCCAATATTGTGCCCTTCAGATATGGGTAAACTAGTCAGATACAGGTACCCAGGTCACGCGCCTATAATAAATGCATCTTGTGATTTGCATGACGAAGTTATTATTGAAATGTTGATAAGTAGTTTTATAGAGATGGGGCCCTATGTGTAACGTCCTAAGCCATAATTGTAAATCGATTAAATAGATTCAATCTTAAGATAATCATCAATCTTAGAAGATATTGTATAGCTACAAAAAGATAGATGATATTTGATTGTAATCTTCAGTGGCCTTGATTGCTGCTTGACAGGATTCTCCTGCCATGTAGATATACCAGTCAACCACACAAGGTGGCACAATAGTTTTCCATCATCATTTTGTTTTATTTATGTTTTAGTTTTGTGGTATTTTTGGAATCTACAACTCAAGGATAAAACTCAATCTTTTGGGTTTTCTTCTCATTACTAAATCAAAAAATGTTATGGCATAAACCTATGCCAAATTTAATCTTGAAACCATCATAATAATTATTATTTATGTATTCTTCTTGTTCGTTATTTATATGTCTTTCTTGTAATAATAAATCTCGACAGAATAAAAAAATCTACCTCCAACTCAGCCTCTGCAAGTGCAGTGCGTGAAGACGGACTCCAATGCACAGGTTTTCTTCCTCTATAGATATACCCCTGCAGTGCCATCTGGCCGAATACTTCAATCTAGTACACACAACATGTAAGAAGATATAATTTATTATTGATTCAATCAGATGATTTTAATATATATCATATATATATGAGGTAGAAGCAGTTCTTTTGATATCCGACATGCTGAGATGCTTCTGCTGGAACTATAATAACATATATAAATATGTATCAAAATGATCACCTGTCCCTTCTATAAACAATACTCATTGTTTTATGGGGGAGGGTGGCTAGGAGTAAAGTTTCTACTGTCATTAGAAGAGATGAAATACAGAACATAAAGAGAGAGACAGATGCTGAATGTCCTGTCCCTTAAGGGTCGACTTGGTCTCCTTTATATAGGAGGGGCTGAATGCCCTAATTACAGCACTAATTACAGTATCTAATCATGCCTTATTAAGGCAATACAATCTCAGATCCAAAATTGTAGCTAACAAATAAGGTACGTACACATGTACTTTGACAAATGGTAAAATACATTGAATGAACCTAAATGGGCCTGCGAGATTGGGCCTGGATTGATATCTACCACAGACATTCTAAGAAGGGCATTCTATCAGACGCCATTTATACGTAATGCCTCTTCTATGGAAAGAGAGAATTAATTGCTCGTTTATTTGTGCATTGTGGGTTCTCTTACAGTCCGACTCTTCTTTTTTTTTTTTTTTCTTTGGGGGGCTAACAACAGTCCTACTCTATTTGATGTCTGGTGCTTTCCAAAATATGCATGAGTCGGTTGATGCTTGGAGTGTGGTGGGTGGCTGTGTTTGGTCCTTCGGCAACTTATTTCTTTCGCTATTCATTGGACTTGAGGGAACCGCAGCAACACTCGGAATTATCTGGAGGAACATCCAGGGAAGCTCCCAGAGAGCAACACCCGAAGAAAATGCTGGGTGAACAACTAGAGGAGGAACAGGAGGGTGGTCAGAAGAAGCAGGGGAAGATCTAATAGGCTGGTCTAGAACGGATTCCAAGGGGACTCCTGCGTAGGAGGCCACACCAGAAGAGGATGAAGGAGCCTTCTTTGAGGGGTTCAAGAGGGGACACTTATCTAGTGAGTAACCGGAAGCCAAGCAATCGAAACATGGAATTTCTCATGATCAACAGAGATTTCAAAAGACGGGAGGCCAGCAAAGTTGCTGTAAAAGTACTCAAGAGAGGTTTACTCAGGTCAAGGTCAACACGAACGCAGGAAAAGGTTAGCAGCCTTAGTCTAACTATGTATTCATCAAGTTGCACAGGAGTTCCAAATTCCAATAGCATTTGCCAAAGAACATAAGATTTGGCTACTCCAACAATAAGTAGGAATCCGTTCCAATCAAATTCAAATGGAAGCACATTTTGGAAGAGGTCTACACTCAAAACCCGGATACCTTTTTGCATAAAAGCTTTCCTTTTATCCAAGGGAGAGGTGGCTACAAGTACACGATCGAGGTCCTTCTAGCATCCAAAGTGAAAAACAAAGCAACCTGGGCCTGAGAGGGAAATGAAACAATGGGAAGCCAGTTTCCATTGAGTTATAACTTAAAGCTCAACCCACTCAAGTGAAGGGAGATAACCCATGAATCTAACAATGGCCGCAAGGGGCAAATCTACCAGAGTTAAGGCTAGATTGAATCATGTCAATAGGAATGTCAATGGAGGCTTTGCCTTCCACCCAGTTTGGGGTGGCCAAAGATTGGATGGAGTGGGGGAGGGGGTTGAGCAAACGATTAGCAAAAGTCCTATGTTGAAAGCCTTGGGCTACAAAGTTTCGGCCAAGAGAGCATGCGGTGTCAATAGTGGACTGTCCATCAGGCAGAGTAGATGCTACCAAGACACTAGCAAGTAGCAATAGATGCAAGACATATACAAGAATTTTCAAGTAAGGAGGTAGTGTGGAAAGAAGGTACCCAGTACACATTGACAGTTGGAAGAAGGGAAGCATCCGTGTAGCCCAAGTTGGGTCTAGCATCAACCAAGGCTGAACCATCCAAAAGTGGCCTGTGACCTGGAGGAGCCCATGTGGTATAGGAGAGAGGGAGCCTCCAAGGAGTTCAACTTGGGCTTCAATCTGGAGTGGCCCATATCAAGGAGAGGATGTAAAAGCACAAATCCATCATAGCGTTCTCAGCCATGAGCTTGATCTTGGACCCTAACTGCAGCAGCCAAGTAGGAGGTTTCAAGGCCTATCTGACTTGAGGAAGGCCCTAAAGGTGGGTACACCTGGCAATACAAGTGAGAAAAAGAGCCAAAGACACAACCTGACCACAGAATGGGTCTGAGAAGTGGAACGGTGCTCCAAATTCTGAGGAACTTCAATTGGGCCTAAAGAATCTGGCACTAAAACAACTGAGGGAGCAGTCTCCAAAGATCCAGGTCTATCAACTGCTTGAGCCTCAAAACTTAAACCCAAGGGCTAGATGAAAAGGAGCCGAGATCAGCAGGAGGAATGCCTTCGCTGGAATCAAAAGGTGGGCCAATCCCCACAACTTAAGAAAGCCTAGAATTCACAATAAAGGCAAGAGATGAGACAGTTCCATTGAGCGGGCAGTCAAGGTAAGCGAGGCCCAGACAATGAAAGGGTAGAGCAGCACCTGGGTGGTGGCCATTTGCAGCGCCCGGGTCTGGGTGGCAGACTGAAGCAATACGAGGGGGAGGGGCCTGTTGCAGCACTACAAGATAGGAGGAATTAAGGTCAAGAGAAGCATCAGATCAGGCATAGAGGCGGTTGTGGTGTGGTAAGGATGATGAAGCAGGGTTAAAGAAAGGGGTGGCCGTGCTGTGCAGGTGACCAAGCAACAGTTACCGCAGAACCATGGGAAGCAGCAGCCAAGCCATGCAGTAGTGCCTGGTGAGATGGTGAACCCAGAGAAAAAAAGGGTTTCAGGTGAGGCAATGAAGGGTCCACAGAGGCAGATCCAATTATCAGGAGGACTGAAGAAAGAAGGGTTGTAGAGCTAGCTGGTGGTTGACCTTGAACCTCCTGGAGGAGATGCAGACACAAGGGACCTCAAGGGTAGAACCGAATCTAAGGAACGCAAGTCATTGAGCATTGTAGCAGCAAGTGAAGATGAAGTAGATATTAGAGCATGAGCTTGATGAGAGAGATGGTAAGAAGAAGAACAGGCTCGAAAGGGTTTTTGTTTTTTAACCGAATTGAGGTCAATTAGAAAAAAAAAAAAAAAATTCCTCTTTCCAAGCAGAAAAGAACTGCACCAAACTGCTTGAAATTTTGTGAGGAAAATCAGAGCATTTTCTACAGTATCGTGAAATCCTATGCGTTATATAAGCGTGACCTTAGAGAATTCTTTGAGCCCATCCCTATAAATTCATCTGTGAGGCTCATCCTTTAAAATCTAAACTGTTCAAGATAACCTCACTCCTAGTATTATCTCCCTGAAAATTCATGCCAATCAGAGTTAGGCCCAGTGTCAGATTGATCAAACAAACATAAGCAATATGATTGGAGTCACTTTTTTGTATTTTCTCAGGTCTTTTTTTGTGATAAATGATGGTCAGCCCAACTCCTGTGATGCAAAACACAGAACAAACAAGGGATGGTAGTGATTTTGAGCAATTTAGATTTTTTATGTTGGCCCCACTAATGGAACTATAATAATCGGCAAAGAGCATTCTTTAAGGTAAGCTCGCAGAAACACACTAAGAAACTACATTATATTAGTTTATTAATAGAAAGTCAAAATAGAAACTTTTGAGAAAAAAATAATGGATGATGAATCATAACGAAACCACCACCACGCACCCCCCCCCCCCCCCCCCCCCTCCTCCCAAAAAACCGTGGCCCCCTTCCCTAGTTTAAAAAAAATGTAAAAGTATATATATATTTTTTTGAATGATTACTTTCATTAAATAAAGCAAACAATACAAGAGCTAAAAGCAAAACAAAAGACAGCAAGGCAGGAAAACCAAAAGGAACCCTAAAACCAGCAATCTAAGGCCCTCCATAAGAATAGGCCAACTCTTTCCAATGATACACAATTAGATCTTAAGGAATATCCTCTAAAAGAAGGGAGAATAGACAACCAAAAAGCTACTAAAAACTTCGATTTCTCCACCAGTCTACTCTCACTAGATGCAATTCCTTCAAAACATCTTGAGTTCCTTTCCTTCCAAATTGTCCAAATCACCGCCAAAAATGACAACCGCCACATCACTTTGCCTCTAGGGTCCCCAGTTGGGGCCTTCCAAGCTTGGAAAAGCTCACTGAGAGAGTGAGGAAGGACCCAGCAACAGCCAAACCCTCCTATTATAGACATCCAAATTGCATGAGATGTTTTACAATTTAGCGTCCACGGATACTTCGTCCCCCAAGCACATAGGGCAGCCATTCACTATCGTCATCCCTCTCCTCAAAAGATCCATAGTAGCGATCCTTTTCCAAAGATCCAACCACCCAAATACAAGCACCCTTGGTGGAGCTTCAACTTCCAAATACTATACACCCCACTCCTCTCCTTGGGATTGCTTAGGATAGCCTTAAAGAAAGAGGACAATGAAAAGGATCCATTCTTAGAGGCTATCCACACCTTAGCATCTACCCTACTGTTTTGAACGATTAAACTATTCAAGGAATTAGGGAGAGCAATGAACTAGGATTCTTCATTGTCCTTCAGGTTCCTTGTAAAAGTGGGACCCAAACCACCTAGCCTCCAATTGTGCATATATAAGAGCTGACCATTGCTACCTTGTCTTGTGCACACCTAAACAGGTCTGGGAATTGAGCACACAACACCCTTTCACCTGAAAGGGTTCTCTCCCCCGATCCAATTTGGTATCTAATGTTCTCCATAAATAGTCTCTTTACCGAGAGGATTCCTCTCCATATAACAGATGAATTCCAAGTGGGGTGTCTTGAACGTCCCAACCATGCCTTGGAAGGCTATATTTCCTTTCCAGCACCAATCTCCAAAGGCCTTGTGAACCGTCTCCAATCCTCCACAACCATTTACCCAGAAGAGCTTGATTCATCTTCTTTAGGGGTCTAATTCACAGGCCTCCTTCCTTCAGTTTACAGATGGAGTCCCAATCTACCAACTGAAGCTTCTTCTGGGAGCTTGTGCCATGCCATAAGAACTCTCTCTGCAACCTTTCAAGCCTAATTATAATTAAGGTCGGGCATCTAAAGATGGAGAGGTAATAGACTGGCAGATTCGAGAGAACAAATTTGATCAGGGTTACCCTTCCTCCTATAGATAAGTAATTTGCTTTCCATGTAGACAACTTCCTCTCTACCCTTTCCACGACCAGGTTCCATAGAGATTTAGTTACCCGCCCCGAGTACAGCAACATGCCTAAGTACAAAACTGGTAGTTCCCCAGTCGTGCAACCCAGAATTTCTAAACATTTAAGGAGCAATAGCTTCTCAGTTCTTAGTCCAATCACCTCACTCTTGAAGAAGTTGACTTTTAGACCTAACACTGCTTCAAAACATAGGATTGTGGCTTTAACATTTCTAACATGATCTTCTTCTGGTCCACAGAATATGAGTATCATCAGCATACTGTAAGTGGTTGATTGCTGCGGAGTTTCTAGCCACTCAGAAGCCTTCAAACGGTCCTGCGCTCACTGCCTTTTTTATCATTTTTCCCAGCGCTTCAGCTACGATTAGGAAGAGAAAAGGGGAGAAGGGGTCCCCTTGTCTTAGCCCCCTTCTAGCCTGGAAGAAGCAAAATTGTAATATCGATCAAATCGACCTATAGTATTGGTCATATTGGCCGATGTGCACAATAGGGACTGACGTCGACACGATTACTAGCGTTAGTCATATCGGCCGACATGAGCAATAATATCAGTCACGTGGCCGATATCCTTCGTCTTAAGTTGAGTCTCAATCTCTAAGCCTCTTACACAACATTACCTTCCTGGCTCATCACTTCCATCTTCTCTAAAAAGAGTTTCACCATCAAATATGACTCTACAATCACAAGTTTGGAGATTTCTAAGCCATAAGGAGCTCTCATATTCCTCCTCCTACCTCAAATTCTCAACTTCAATCCCCCTGAAAAATACATGGGTTCTGTCGTTCAACCCACCAAAAACTTTCATAGTAGATTGCAATCTCCAACCTTATTTATAACCACCGATGTCATTTCTGTTGGGAAGTCCCACATCCCACATCGCCTAAGTAATAGGCTTGACATTTCTTAATATAACTGTATGGGCCTTTCACCTATCAGCTTAAGCTTTTGGGTTGGTATATGGTGTCTTACTTGTAATAAACCATATACCAACCCAAAAGCTTAAGCTGATAGGTGGAAGGCCCATACAGGTATATTAAGAAATGTCAAGCCTATTACTTAGGCGATATGGGATGTGGGACTTCCCAACACTCCCCCTCACATGCAGGCCCACTTGACAGGCCCGTCCATGAAATCGGTTGGGCCTGCATGTGAGGGGAAGTGTTGGAAAGTCCCACATCCCACATTGCCTAAGTAATAGGCTTGACATGTCTTAATATACATGTATGGGCCTTCCACCTATCAGCTTACGCTTTTGGGTTGGTATGTGGTTTCTTACAATTTCCACCAAGCACACTTTAACCTGACATTGGTCAGGCTTCCTCAATCCATTGCAGCACTTTACATCACTAGTTCCCATTGATCAACATGTTCTATGACAGATTTTGATCCAGGTTCAAAAACAAAAACTAAAAGGTCGGTTGAAGACTAATTAAAATGAAGAAGAGATGTCAAGCAAAACGAAGAGAGAGGCTGTCTCAGTCTATAGTTCATAGGGAACCCCAAAATGAATGATAAAGTTTGAAACTGTTGGGAAAAAAAAAGTATTTGATCCAGCCCAAAATGTGGTAGATTTATGCTGTTTGTACAACAAATATAGTACTTAGTGGCAAGTTGCCAGTGCCTAACGGCCTCACAAAATTCAAAGGGGGTGATTGGTTTCCCATCTAGTAAAGATCAGCACTATTGGGCATTACTAATCATGTGATCCAAGACTTTGAAATGGACTGTTCATTCTTAAACCGTCCATTTTAAAGCCTTAGATCAGATCACTAGCAATGTACAATAGAGTTGGTTTTCCTAGATATATAATTCACAACTCCTTTAACTTTATGAGGCAAGAGGGCTGACATTTTACATGTGATATGTTTTTGTTGTGATTTCTTTTTCCATCAAGCATTTGATAGACAACTATAAGTAATATCCAACAAACATGAAGGTGGCATGTGGATTCAACATTCAGTGGAGACACCATAACATGCTTTGTTTTTTCTGTATTTCTTGTTGCTATTTGCTCCTTGATGGACGATCACGTGCCACACGTGGTTGTTTTAGTACACGCACGCACACATACATATCACAGCAAAATAATTCATCTCATACAGACAAGCATCACAAACACTGCAAGCAATCTTCTTTGTTTTAAACAGCGCTGGTAATGCGCGTAAATCAATGGAGAATACAGGTACCTGAAACATATGCCAAAGCTTGAAATATGCAATATTGAGCACAGCAGGCAGAGGACAAAAGAAAGTTGCATTTACCATACAGACACGCACATATATATGGATTATGGAGAGAGAGAAAGAGAGAGAGAGAGAGAGAGAGAGAGAGAGAGAGCACCTGGGCTGCTTCATATTCTGGAGTGAGTGTCAAATAAGAATTATTCCAGTCTCCCCATACCCCATAGCGCTGCAAGTGTTCAAGAAAGAAGTTCAAATTTAATTATCTTCATTGTTAAAGCAAACATTTTTCTTTGTCTTGAAAAAAGAAGCAGGTTGATGCTGAATTGCATTATTCCTTCAACATTTAAATTCTGGATTTTCTATTCTTTACTGTGTTAATAACCAGTAATACCAAAAGCACGAGTTGTTAGTGGATGGCATAACAATTTATATAACACCTCCCCTCGAACGGTAACCATTCGAATTCGAAACCCAACACATAGACGGAGTAGACAGACCAGAGAGACAGATGGAGGTCACATGCCTGCCAGGGGTTTTGTACCATAGTTATTAATTTCGTACCGTTTTGGCCGAAATGGCTGAAATTTTTCGTTTCGGTCAAGTGGCCGAAACGAAATTTCAGTCAAAACTTCTCAGTTTGAATTTCGGTCAATTTTGGCCAAAATTCAAGATTTCGGCCTATTTCGGCCGAAATGGTATTTACATAATTTTTTTTTTACTTTTTTTTACACATACTTTGTATTACTTATATTTTCCCAAAATGTAATTCCGAAAAATTTACTAGAATGGATTAAATCTATATTTATTACTTTTTTATGTTTTTACATATATATATATATGTATATATATTATGTTATATTTTTTCCAAAATGTAATTCCCAACAGTTTCGCCGAAATTCCGAAACAGCCGAAACTTTACATGTTGTAGGCCAGAGCGAAATGGAGTCCGAAATGATATTGACAACTATGTTTTTAACTCGTGACCTCTAGCTTTGATACCGTGTTAATAACCATGTTCACTAACAGCTCGAGCTTTTGGTATTACTGGTTATTAACATGGTATCAAAGCCAAAGGCACGAGTTCAAAATCCTTGGGAGGCACGTTAACTCCATTTGTCTGTCTGGTGTGTCTGATGGGTTTCGAATTTGAATAGCTTCCTGTTAGAGGCAGGGTGTTGATATAAATTGTTATGTCATTCACTAAAAGATCGAGCTCTTGCTGTTACTGATCATTAACATAATGCACATTCATGTAATTGCTGGAATATTTCTGGTTTTTGGATTCTTGGGCCCCTTAACAGTCCTATTGTGTCAAATCGGGACTACTCACAGGTCTATACAGTGTTCAAAAAAGAGGAAAATGCATGTGCAGCTTTATCACAACACAGACAACAGTTCAAGAAAGAAGTTTAAATTTAATTTTCTGCCTTGATAAAGAAAACATGTTCTTTGTCTTGAAAAGAGTAGGTCTATGAGGTGTTCAAAAAGAAGAGGAAGAAGCATGTGAAGCTTTATCACAATGCAGCCAATGGTGCAACACATAAGTATTTACGTGTAATGTGATAAGGGAGACTCTAGGCAATGTTACCTCTTTGTCATTCAACGAAAAAGCATACAAGCATGCAAACCATACAACGGAAAACAATCTGAAATGACCTTAAAAGCTTTCTTCTGAATATTAACAGTCTCTTTGGCGAACTTGGCAGCTTTCTCTCGCAACTTTAATGGTGTGAGTGCTTTTCTGGCATCTTGATCCATTGATTGAAGAACTGAAATATTTTAAGACAGCTATCAAAGGGATATCTCAACAAAAAAAAAAAATGGAATGACTCTGAAATTTTGTGAAAAAAGACAAAACGCAATGGGATGAAGCACAATGACTAAACCATGAAGCAAAGTACACAGAAAATAAGGATTCGCATGAACTCAAAAAGAACATAAAACTTCAATTACTTTCCTCACAACTAATTGTGAGTTGTGAGTTGTGACACCTCAATATGGGAGCCTACAGCCAGTTAATCAATAAGAAAAGCAGTGCAGCCTCACATGTGTAAGGTCCCGTTCCTTGATTATGTGATTAGTTGCTAATTAACAGTGATTAGTGAGTAATTAACTAGTTTTCCAGGGGTTGGATTAGAGATTAGATGGTTTTGGGGAGTTTGAACCTAGTTGGAGACCTAGAAGGACCTTTTCGTAAGCCTTTTAGGGTGTGGAGGTCGGTTGCAATTTTAGAATCTTGGAGATCTTAAGACTCTTTGGACAAGGGAAGTTGTGTTGGGGGCTTGGGGCACCTTCATTTGCTACATATCATCCTTTTGATGGACCCAAAATCATTGACTTACTTGTAAATGCTAAAAATTTGCATAAACTATATAAACCCAACTCTCACTATATTTCATTTCACTTCCCCTGTCTCCTACAACAAAGCTCTCTTCTCTTTCTATCTCTCCTGTCTCCTCCTCTCCTTCCTTGCATTCAAGAGATAAAAGGACTACAAATTCAAGCTAGAGATTGCCAATCCAAGCTTCTTACAGCCTTGATCGTCACCTTCTTCATCAAGATCTCCTTCCCCTGTCTAATTCTATTGGTTTGATCTCTTTTGGTGAGCAATTACTCAATTGTACGATCCACTTGCTAGGATCTTTGCATGCAAACCCTTTTAAGCTCAATTTCCTTTGCTTGTGGTGTAGGGCCTCTATTTGGGGTTAGATTTGAGGAATTCCTTGAAATAAGCTAGAGGTCTTTAGAGGACTTGAAGATCTTAGAGAGTTTTCACCTAAATTTGAGCTAAGGCAAGTAAACATATATAATTACATAACATGCATGCTAGTTTTCCTTGAATTGTTGATGGATCTACTCTAGATTACCCTAATTCAAGCTCTTTTGATGTTCTTGATGTTAATTACATGTTAATAGGATTGTTAATGGTTAATATGATAGAATTAGGTGTTGCATATGATCGATTGGACCTAGAAAACCCTTAAGATGATGGAATTTTGTACGATCTGGGGTTTGGACTTAAAATTCCCATAAAATAGATCAATTCAGTTCGGCCTACAGAAATCAAGCTTACTGCTAACCGTGCACCCTCTACGGCTAGCCATAAGGTATCAAGTAGCTTGCCGTGGTTCTCTTATAGTTACAAATTCCAAAGAGGTGAAATTCAGGGCTTTTGAACTACAGCTAGCCGTAAGTTTTATATCGGCTAATTGTAGAGATACCCATGGCTAACCCGTACGGCATTTACAGCTAACCATGGAGCTCCGAAGGCTAACCATGGCTTCCTAGATTTCATTTGTTTAGGGGACTTTTCAACCTATAGTTTGGGACCCATTGACCATGCCTCATTGTAGTTCACTTGTGAAACCATCGTAGGTGGCGTTTGAGCTAACATTCACCTACGGATTGCCCTGAGTTTGTTGAGGCCAATGCTAGGTCAAGTGTGCAAAGGTTTAAAGCCTTTGATGTCACCTAACTTCAGGACACCAAGGTATATTACAAGTAGACATCAGGAACCCTAAGGCTACGCAAGGTTGGTTAGCATTGTCCAAGGTCAATCTGAGCCTTGGGTTGGTTCTTGTTCAGGTCTTTGACTTCCATTGTCTTATGATACGTGTCCTATTGTATTTCATTACTCGCATGACTTGCATATACTTGATATCATAAAGTGATGGACTTGTAACATGAACTTAGATAGACCAATAACCCTTGTTGTAATGGACTTATTATGTTTCTTCATTTACTTGGTTCACCATGATGACCTAGAGCTAGAAGGACTTGGAAGTTTAGCGCTACACCCCTTGTGTATGTAGCTCGTTAGATAAGTTGGGTATGTTGTAGCCTACCTAGTACCGTGTCCGATTAGAGTTGCCATTGATTCTCATTTCAGCACCACTTAGCTTCGATCTCATTCTAATCAAACCCAGCTTGATGTGGATTTAGCCTTGTTTATGCTCGCTGCAACTTAGCCTCACTTGGGAGTGACTATGTCCTCCGGTACCATACTCAAACATAATTGATGGTCACATGTATAGATTCCCTTATGGAGACCTATGATCAAATTTATGAAATTCGTTTCGTTTCGTCTGAATTTCCCAAATAATTTTGGGTCGGTCCCACTACCGAACCAAATACTCCTTTGGAAAAAATTTGTTCCAGAATTCAGATCAATTCGGGCGAATTTCCGAAATTCGAAACAAAATGGAGTAATTCGGCCGAACTAGGCGAATTTCAGAAATTCATCCGAGTTCTTTAAAGTTCCTTAAAAATAGAAAAAAATAAAACATGAGGGTGGTAATCATAATTTTGTAACTTAAAACTCAAAGGAAAAAAACTAAAGGGGGTAAAACATAATTTTTCTAACTTAAAAGGTAAAATTAAAAACCCTAGCCCAAAGCCCCTTTCCCCTTTCCTTCGATGAAGTGAAAAAGAATATAGATAGCTGCCAGGACGATCTGCTGAATCGGTGAAGAAGAAGAAGAAGAAGAGGAAGCGGCAGCAGCCAAATATGCTGCTACTACTGCTCAGCGCACCTGACAGAAGAGAGCGAGAGAGAGAGAGAGAGAGAAGAGGAAACTACCAAAAAAAAAGGACTCTAGATGGCCACTAACCAAAAGAGGTACCCATAGTTTTTATGCAACATAACCGGTATTCCCGCCAGAATTTTTTTTTTTTTTTTTTTTTTTTGTTTTTTTTTAAAAAGCGACGACGTCATCGCTTAATATAAAGAGTTAGCGACGACGTCATTGCTAATTTGTCAAATCTGCATCGGTTTTCTGTACTAAAATGAACCAAAACTCTATGTTACTGTTTTTTATACACATAAATGAGTGTGGGTCACAGCTATGGAAGAGCAAGGGAGAGGCTCAAAAGGCAGCTAAGAAAGAGTCTATCGACTGCTTGAAACTATTGGAAGGAGAGCTCGAAGACAAGCCATTTTACGGTGGCACGAGCTTGGGGTATGTGGATGTGGTGCTTGTTCCATTCGCCTGCTGGTTCTACACGTATAAGATTGATGGCAATTTCAGCATAGAGAATGAGTGCCCTAAGCTAAATGCTTTGGTGAAGAGATGCATGGAGAAGGAGAGTGTCTCCAAGGTCCTTCCAGACCCTCACAAGGTCTATGACTTTGTTGGCGATTTGAAGAAGAAAGTATGGAGGAGAGTTCTGGTAAATGGGGTTTATGGGGGAAACGATGGGAGGAAGAAGGCATCAATGGGGGAAATACATGCTCAAAAGGACCCTAGATTCAAAACCCCATTGATGCCTTCTTCCTCCCATCGTTTTTCCCCATAAACCCCATTGAGCCTCTCCCTTGCTCTTCCATATCCATGACCCACACTTATATATATATGTGTATAAAAAATAATAACATAGAGTTCTGATTCACCAACAATTGCAGATGATGAAGGTCAGATAAGATGCAGATTTGACGAATTAGCGATGACGTCGTCGCTAACTCTATATTAAGCGACGACGTCGTCACACGTTTAAAACTTTAATTAAAAAAAATTGGAAATGGTCACAGGGAACCACTTCCATGCAATATTGACTAGTGGCCTGTTTTTCGGTTAGGGGCCATCTAGGGTCCTTTTTTTGGTAGTTTCCTCAAGAAAGAAAGAAGTACCTGTTGCTGCTGCCCTGGTCGTCGCTCCACCCAGCTGTTACCAGGCACCGGCGCTCCACCCAGCTGCCTGTTTTTTTTTTTCCTTAAACCTGCTATTGGACAGCTGTTTTCGTCTTCTTCTTCACTGCCACTCGACCCACGTGCAGTCTTGCTTTCCTCTTCTGCTTTTTCACTTCCAGTTTTTTTTCTTATTCAAGAATCAAGATTGCTACTGCTTTTTTTCTCTGTAGTCCTACTTTTCTCTCTGCAGTGCTCCTGCCTTTTCTCTATCCAGTCGCTGCTTTTTCTCTCTGCAGTTCTGCAGTCCTGCTTTTATTTTGTAGTGTAGTGATGCTGCTCTTTTTTTTAATTATTATTATTTCTGGTTATTACTACCTGACTATACTACTGCTGATTCAGAATCCAGACCCTCCTGCCTTTTTTTCCTCCCTTTTGGACTGGGCTTTGGGCTGGGCCTCATTCATGTTTTTTTCTGTTTTTTTTCAATTGTTGCCTGCTGGACTGGTTCAACAGTTTGTCTGCTGGGCAGCGTATTTTTTTCTTCTTCTTCTTGATATAGAAACTAAATGTATGAAACCATATTTTTTTTATTTTTGATATTTATCTTATATTTTTTTATATGTATTATATATTTTTAATTTTATGTTTTTCCCAAATATAAATCCGAAACGTTTCGCCGACACCCCGAATCGACCAAAATATTTCAGTTTGGAGGCCAAACCGAAACAACATCCGAAACGAATTTCTCAACACTGCCTGTGATACCCTTATTTATTATATATTATCTAGCTCTCGCAATGGACATGTTGATTGTAACCGTGCAGTTGAGAGAATGAGCTCATGTGGATTGCCATTTTGCTAGTTTATACTTGTCCAGACTTGTCTCACATGATTCATTGATGTAAATCTATTTATTGCACAACCATGCCTAGATATTCACATTTTGCTAGTCTATTTTATTCTATAATTGATGCAGCATGACAATGTTTATTTTATTTGCTTACTTCCGCTACCTTGTTACCCTATTTGCTTACTTGCTCTACCTTGTTACCCTTGGCTCTGTGGAAGACATCGCCACCAACCTTGCACGGAACCAAAGGCATTGGAGGAGACACCGTCAGATTTAGTTGAGTGGACCCCAGATGAAGTTGTGTAGACATCATCTTGCAGGAGGGGTGATATGTACCATCTCCCAAAGGTCTATACACAAACTTTGAACTCAAATAAATGCGGTTTCACATATTTAGGGAGCAGATCTACTGTTTGTAGGAGCAGGGCTATGCATTTTTCCACCCTTGTTAAACAGAATGGATCTTATGCCTATATAATCTTTGAATTTTCAGGAGCAAGATAGATTCAAGGGAGTTTCCTTGCGACTTCTATTATATTTTTCCTGGTTTTGCTTTTCTATTCAGTATTTCCCCTTGAGATCATGACAAGTGACAACATTACAACAAAAGGCTCAATAAACAGCATTTAAAATATACTAATTAACCTTCTTTTGAATTTTTTTTTTAAAGGTAAGGTGTGACAATGTGGTGCAAACTGTGGCGCAGGATTTTGTCAATTATAATCTTTGTTATCGATAACTACATCTTATTCATGAAAGTGGGCTTCAACAAGATGTACAACTAAGAGGAATGACTCCAGGAACAAACAAATAGAGCAGTACCAGCCATTGGCTAAAAATAACAAGAGCAAGAGCAACAAATAATTCACACAATCTACGAGCAAATGATTTACTAGCTAAAAATAATATGAAACACTTGCCTTTCAGTTCTATTGGTAGACCATGGCAATCCCAGCCCGGCACAAAATGGACTTTATAATTTTGAAGAAGCTGTAGAGGAAAAGCAATGAGGGTGTCATGCAAAGCATTTTGACACCTCATTGTGAATAAGTATTTAATAATTGTATGAATAAGTGTGCATGTAAATTGAATCTGAACCGATATTCTCTTCCATATTAAAAGAAACATAGTTCGACGTGGAACAAGCCAAGCCAAAGAACTCACTAATCTGTTTCAACCATTGATATTCACAATAAACTTCATAGGAACCACAAGAAACAAACTTAGGACATAGATGCAGTACAACTACAAGTGAACGTAATGAGGAAAAGAAGTTCTAGTGTATCTGAGCACAAAGTAATTTCATATAGGAAAAAGGTTTATTCGGCAATAAAATTATTTTCCAATAACAAAAAATCTTACTGGGAAGGCATCTCTATTTCTGCTCCTTCTTGCAATCTCTACCTATTCTACACCCTACCACTTTCCTTTAATTAAAATAGTTCTTGAAATTGGATTTTCTAATCTAATTATCTAAAGATATAAGGTTCTTAGGGAAAGGTCTGAAAAACTAAAGATTTTTGGTAAGGAAAGAAAAGAGAGGAGAAAAGATGAAAGCATATTTTGAGAAGGAAAGAGGTTGGTCATTCAATCTAGGTTTGGACGACAAATATATCATATTTATATTTATCTCTTATCTTCCAGAATTACAAAAAAGAACCCTACTGTTCATACTGTTTACAAATCAGTCCCTTTTTCTGAATTTACATTAAGCGCCCTATTTTATCACGTAAGATTTGATAAAGAAAGAGGTTTCCCACTTAATTAGATGACCAACAAAACATATCTATACTATTTCTTATTCTTCAAAAACAAAACACTACTGCTCAGTATTTACAAATCAGCCCCTATTTTCTCAATCTAAATAAAAGACCCTGCACATAACACTTCTAAGGAAATAACCATTGATCACTCTCAGTTTCTTTCAAATAGCAGTGTTCGTAAACTGGAACTAGGAACTAAAGATCTAGTGTCTATAAGCAATATGGAAGTTCTGACCATTATCCCACCCTCAGTGATAATAAAAGAACTATTTATCCCTCCACAAGGGGATATAAAGCAGCAGCAAAATTTGCCAACTTAGTAAATCTTGAACTCAGCATTCCCAAGGAAGGGTGAATGTAGTAAAGAGCATCTAGAGGACCTTCCCTTTGGTTGGAGAAGAGAATATCAAATGCATGCACCTGCGAAAGCTTAAAACCATGTAAGACCGACAGAATGGGAGCCAAGCTAGAAATGACTAGGCACCTAAGAAAGCTTAGTGCGTGTTTGGCATCATGCCAATGGGATGTTCTTATGTTCCCAAGGGATAAGACCGTGGAAAACACGATTGGTAAGTATAATTACCATTTCAAATACTGACTTGGCTGGAAAAATCCCTAAAAAGTTGACCCACTGGCATAAGAAATAAAATATGATAGAACTTCAATAGGAAACTCCCATTATATTGAAGCTTTTATATTTTTAAGGCACTATGGTCATTATCTATGTCTTTTAGTGTTTTTTCACTTAAATTTCTGATAATTTTCCTATCATTTAAGCTTTTAGGTGATGATAGCCTTTGAGTTATATTTCTTACTTTAACAATATGCTTTTCTTTATTCTTTCTAGACTCATTTTTCGTTTAAGTTCACAAATATGGGAAATATTCATATGCATCTATCCCTCACCATTTATGGTGAGAGACACCCCTTTTGGGGAAGTTTTAAGTACAAAAGTGAGGTGTACTTCTCTTTTGTACCTCACTTTTGTACTTGAAACTTCCCCAAAAGGGGTGTCCCTCACCACAAATGGTGAGGGATAGATGCACTTGAAGATCCCCCCACAAAAATATAGGTTATGCATTTTTCATTTTTTACTGTTTAGTTTATCCTTGTTTCCTCATTTTTTTTGTTAATAGCATTACTTATTTTTATTTGAATATAAAAAATTCAGTCTCCATTTTCATTTTCGGATATTCTTGCAAAAGTTCTTTAAAATAAAATTGTCATTTATTCTTTGGGTTTTATGTTATCTATTGATTTCTTTTTAATTCTCTCATGCATCATGTTTCCTTTTTGTTTCACATAATGAAAATTGGATATATGAGAGGAGAAAGAATTACATAGGCCTGACAAAGGCCCCCAAAATAATTAGCCAAAAAGGCTCAAAAGAATAGGTCGCCTGGGCAAACAGGCTACTATACAAATTACAAAGCAAAGAAAAGAAGCCTCTAAGAATAGGAAAAGAGAACATGAAGGACTTAGAAAGAGAATTTTAATCTAGTAAAAGTTAAGTGATCATTATCTTTATGAGATCATCTAAATAGAGGGAGCCTGCTTATTTTAGAAGTTCTTTTTTAGCTAAAGCAGATAGAGATGGACAATGCAAAATTTACTAATGTTTTGGACAAAATGACCTTGTAAAATTTTTTAAATGACCCAAATGGTGGGCTTTACATGATAATTTCTACCGGGTGGACCCCAGTTTCCATAATTCCTAAAGGTGGGTCCCATGTTCACAATCACAAATGGTGGTCTCACTTGGCAATTCCTAGAGGTGGATCACATGTTCACAATCACGAAAGGTGGGCCCACATTGTAAATCTTATGAAGGTGGCCCCTATTTTAGTTTCTAAAGGTGGGTACCATGTTGTAAATTGCAAAGGTGGGTCCTATCTACAAGAAAAATGGATTTAAGCTCAACAGTGTTGCCAAACATAATTCTCTTGATTCCGTTCCTGAAAACAAAATTATTATAATATTACCAAACAAGTTCCACGAAGCATATTCTCAGCGGAACAGTTTAAAATAATGCTGCCAAACAAGTTCTGCACGGCACAATTTAAAATTGGCAAGTTCTAACAAGTTGTTAGGGTTGGAACCAAAGGGATTTTAGTCGGTTTCAGCAATATTGCAAAACCAGGAAACCATAAACCAAATCTCGATGATGAACTAGGAGTTTAACATTGCAGAAAAGGCCTTTTAGGGTTCAGCAAAGGCTACAGAGACCATGGGGTGCTCAGCCAATTAAGGGAGTCTAATTTTAAATCGTGAACCCAACCCTTGGATTCCCCTAATAGGTTGAGCACCCTAGGGCTCTCCATAGCCTTGGCTGAACCCTATAAGCCCTTCTCTGGCATGGTAAAATCCTAGTTCATCATCTAGATCTGGTTTCTAGTTTCCTGGTTTTGCAATATTGCTAAAAATGACTAAAATCCCTTTGGTTCCAACCTAACAACTTGTTAAAACTTGCCAATTTGAGCCTGGCCTTTGTTTGAAATCCTTGATAGGATCAAGAACAATATGACTATATATGGTGATCCCCAGGCTAGTGGGCATTGAGTCTTAGATAGGGAACCTCAATCAAGATTTAAGGACAACCATATGTGGGATTTTGATTAGGCCTTGCATCGGCCCTTAATTGCTAATTTGGAATTCTGCGCGACTTATGGTAGAATGAGCATTATTCTATAATTTGATTGGTAAGTGCTAATTGTTATTTGATTCAAATTCATCATATTAGGCTAGCTTTCATGGTCCTGCATCACTTAAATTCTCGAGTTAAAATATAAAGACCAAAGTCTATATACCTCTTTCGAAAGGGGAAAGTTATACCAACCCAATTCATCAGATGCTAGGGCAGAGGAATGCGGAGATGCTCTCTCTCTCTCTCTCACGACGGTGAAAGAGACGATAGACATCCTGATGGAGAAGGAGACGACAGACAACCACAACCCCCAGTCCGGTTCAAGATCTACAAGGGCAGGCCAGAGCGGATCTCAGTCAAACAGAAGACCTATGATTTCGATGAAAGAAACCCCAAACATCGATGAACAGGAGGGATCAAGTAGACGTAACTGTAATAAACCATGTACCAACCCAAAAGCTTAAGCTGATAGGTGGAAGGGCCATACAGGTATATTAAGACATGACAAGCCTATTACTTAGGCGATGTGGGATGTGGGACTTCCCAACACTCCCCCTCGCGTGCAGGCCCAACAGATTTCATGGACGGGCCTGACACGTGGGCTACACAAGAACAACGGGATCGGAACCCACTCTGATACCATGTAATAAACCATGTACCAACCCAAAAGCTTAAGCTAATAGGTGGAAGGCCCATACAAGTATATTAAGACATGACAAGCCTATTACTTAGGCGATGTGGGATGTGGGACTTCCCAACAGTGACAACGCTGGAAAGATGCACTACTCTACTGCGACGAAGTTTTTTGACGAAGATCAAGCTAAGAGGGCTTCAATGATCTTCGATGTAAACTCTGTCTCCCCACTACACATTTAGGGACCCAAGAGCTTCATCAGAATCTACGAGAGGGCTGGATTTCAGTGGTGAAAATTGTGGGAAGCGTAAAAGTAAAGCTGACTGTACGTCAGTTCCGTCATTGTCCAGTCCACCAATTACAGCGAAGCAGGTGGCTATGACTGTGAACGAAATCAAGAAAGGAGTGGCAGATTCCTCCATATCCGGTGAGTCTAATTCAAGTGAATGGTTGAATTCAAAGATAATGATTTGTGGGAAAGCTGTGGGTGTTACTGTCATTTGAGAGAGAAAATGTTGTAAAACTGAGTCCCTCTTATGGTCGACTCTGCTCATATTATATAAGGGCTGAATGCCCTGATTACATGCAATTAGCATCTTCTCTATATCTAGATCCTAAAATTTAGTATTACAAACTAAGTATGTACAGTTGCCTTTTGACTAAGTGAAATATACAAACTGGGCCTAAATGGGCCTGCTAGTGGGCTTGGATACACCAGAAGCACAGTAACCCCAGTAGATGTGTGACATAGAAAGAGAGATGGATCATAAGAGCTCTGAGTAAAACCACTTTCGCATAAGCGACCCCTGAAGGTTTCGAACCATGCCCGAGGAGCTTGCTTGAGACCATAAAGCGATTTTCGCAATCGACAGACAGACCGCTTGGATGGAGATGGGACTCCTTGCGGTATACGCATATAGACTTCTTCTTGCAGATCCCCATGGAGAAATGCATTTTTGACATCCATTTGGTATAATGGCCAAGATTTAGATGCAGCAATTGCGAGAAGTAAGCGAACAGTTGTCATTTTTGCCACAGGAGCAAACGTTTCCTCGTAGTCAATGCCATACTCCTGTCTGTTTCCGAGTGCCACAAGTCGAGCTTTGTGTCTATCCAAGGACCCATCAGATTTAAGTTTGATCGAGTAGATCCATTTGCAACCAATGGGTTTAACTGCTGAAGTACACTCCACAATATCCCAGGTGTGATTCTGATCCAATGCATCCAATTCCTCCTTCATGGCCTGGTTCCAACAATCTTGTTGTATAGCCTGCAAATAAGAACTTGGGATAGAGACAGAAGATAGGGTTGTCATCAAAGAAGTATGGGTAAATCCATACCGCGCAGGCGGTCTAGAAGGTCTGGAGGAGCGTCGCAAGGCATGAGTAGGCGGGGAACCATTTGCCGGTGGAAGATCAGGAGGACGGCCATCTGCAGTGGTAGGTTTTTCCCGTCGGTGATATACAAAATCAGGATTAAACCTAGTAATGGTTTTCGGATCCGAAAAACCAGGTAAGAGAGCTGGGGAAGATGGTTGATGACAGTCCATGTGAGTTTGGAAAAAATATTGATTTTCAAAGAAAATAACATTTCTAGAAATCCTGACACGACGACCAATGGGATCATAACAAACAAAACCTTTTTGATTAGTAGCATAACCCAAAAAAGCACACCTGCGAGATTGCGCTGTTAGTTTCGTTCTCTCTGTGAGAGGTAGATGAACGAAGCAAACACATCCAAAGGTATGTAGGTGATCAAACACAGGATGATGACCAAATAGTTTAAAATGAGGCGTGGAATGCGCAATGGTAAGAGATGGAAGGCGGTTACTGAGATAGACCGCTGTGGTGAGAGCTTCAGTCCAAAAACGAGGGGGAACGGATGATTCAATCAGAAGTGTTCTAGTCACATCAAGGAGATGTCTGTTTTTCCGTTCCGCGACTCCATTTTGTTGTGGAGTATACGGACAGGTACGTTGAGAAATGATCCCTTTATTGTTTAGAAAAGATTGAAAATTATTGGAAACGTACTCCCCCCCTGAGTCTGAGCGCAAAGTTTTAATGCATTTGGAGAATTGGGTGTTAACATAGCTAACAAAAAATTTAAATGCATTAAGAACATCAGACTTCGAATGTAATAAATAAATCCAAGTAAATCTGCTGTAGTCATCAATGAAGGTTACAAAGTACTTGAAATGACTATGTGAAAGGGTCGGAGCAATGCCCCAAACATCACTATGAATTAAGTCAAAACATGCAGTGCTCCGTGTTTTAGAGTGTGGAAAAGGTAAAGTTTTACTCTTTCCTAATTTACAAGCATCACATTCAAAGGAAGCAGAGTCAACAGGTTTATTTAATAATCCAGATTGAAATAAAGTAGATATTGTAGAGGCATTCGGATGACCAAGCCTATTATGCCACAACCGAGAATTATTCTGAATGAAAAAACAAAATAACTGATGTAAAGTTTTGTCTTGAAATAATGAAGACACTGGTAAGGAAAAAAGTCTTCCACGCTTAGGCCCCCTCGCGATCACTTCCCCCGACTCCTGGTCCTGCACAACACAACCAGAAGGAGAAAAGGAGACATTGTAATTATTTTCAACAAGTTGACCCACAGAAACCAAATTGGTAGCAAGATGAGGAGAAACTAAAACATTGGTTAAGGGTAAGGGGCCAGGGGTTTCACCAATAGAGGTGATGGGAAGATGATCTCCGTTGGCAGCTTGAACAGTAAGATGACCAGTGTATGGAACGACATTTTGTAATTTTATGGGTGAAGAGGTCATATGGTTACTTGCACCAGAATCTAAGTACCATGTATTGGAAAGAGATGAAGCAGTACCTGCGATGTTCATGGATGCTAAGGCATTGATAATCATTTGGTTTACCATCTCAGGGGTGAGAGGAGCTGGGGACGCAGATTGTGTTGAGGAACCAGGTTGTGAGGAAGAATCATACTGCATAGAACCACTGAAGTCAGAGGAGGCATATCGTGGAGTGGACACTGTGTAAGCACTGGGAGCTGATGGCACTGCATAAGTACCAGGGGTTGACGGCACATAATTGCGGGAAGTAGAATTGCGACCCTTCTTCCGGCATTCATCAATGACATGACCAGTGGCCTTACAATATCTGCAGATCTTTGCCTTGCATTGATTTGCATAGTGACCATATTTCTTGCAGTTATGGCACTGAACTTTACTGATATCCCGGGGAGGTGGTCTGGTAGTAGCAACATAGGCAAGCGGAGCCTCAGTAGATCCCTGTTGGTCTAGAGTAGTTTTAGTGACCAGACGTTGTTCTTCCCGCAGAAGCTCTTGAAGACAGTCATCCAAGCTGGGAAGAGAAGCCCTGCTCATCAAGTTAGATCTAACTGTCTCAAACTCCTGACGAAGTTTCATGAGAAACTGATCCCGATGGCTAACTTGCTGTAAGAGAAGTAGTTCAGGTAGGAGTGCTTCAGACACCGTAGCAAACTTAATCTCATCATATTCTGACCACAGTCTGCGAAAGCCATTGTAATACTCCTGAATAGACTGGGTGCCCTGATTAAATTGAGAAATGTCGAGTTCCAATTGAAATTGGCGAGCAGCATTGCCTTGTTGATAGATCTTTTTAAGATAGTCCCACATTTCCTGGGCAGTTTTGCAAGGTCTGAGGTTGAGGATAAAATGTGGGTCAACCGAGCCCAGTAACCAGGTTTTGATTTTAGCATCCTTAGTCTTCCAAGCTAAAATCTTCTTGTCATCTTCCTCCGGTTTAGATTCAGATCCATCAATGTGTGCCCAGAGTTCCTTTCCTTCTAAGTAAATTTGAAATTGGAAGGCCCATGAGGTATAATTTTTCCCATCAAACTGAACCATTTTAATTTCAGATTTGTCCATTACTAAAGACCAGAAGAAGCACAAACAAAACAATCTTGTGAAGATATTGGCAAAGAAGATCAATATGATGGATCAGATCATAAGCAGATCAGGTGTTGCAGTAGACATCAACCAATCAGATCACAAACCAATGATGGATCAGATCACCAAGGATGGATCCGATCACAGCAACCAATAAGATCGAGCAACCAATGATGGATGGATCAGATCACAAACCAATCAGCAACCAATGATGGATGGATCAGATCACAAACCAATCAGATTACAAACTCACCAATGATAGATCAGATTACAAAGGATGGATTAGATCACAGCAATCAAGCAGATCAAATGTCCAGAACTGTTCCCAGAAGACAGAAACGGAACAGTGCATAAATAGAGTGCAGACAGTGCCCAGACGACCCTGTCGTCAGTGTGTAGATCTGCACGTGGGGCCCACCAAATGATCTGTATACAGATCTGAGGATGGGGATGGGTGACCAGCAAAATTCTGCAACTACTGGAAGTGGTCTTAAGCAAAACGAATCCAAATCCAAGATTTTGGACGGCTGTGATGAAAAGAAATGGACAAAACAGATTTTCCACAAAAAATGGTAGATGGCCTACCTCTGTTGATCGATAAATCTTGAGAAAATCTTCATAAATATGTATATATCCAGTCGACCAAGATGGGCTGATTCCTCTGAACTGTTGATGATGATCTCAGGTGGGCCACGTCTGAACTGAGACGATCAGGGATGAGCAAAGACAATCAGGCTGGAGAGATGATCTCTGAAGGGCTTCCAGATCTTGGAAGATGACTAGGAGAATCCACAACTTTGGATCTTGAAGAATAAAATTAGCTAAAGCACTAATTTTTGACGACCTGGCTCTGATACCATGTCATTTGAGAGAGAAAATGTTGTAAAACTGAGTCCCTCTTATGGTCGACTCTGCTCATATTATATAAGGGCTGAATGCCCTGATTACATGCAATTAGCATCTTCTCTATATCTAGATCCTAAAATTTAGTATTACAAACTAAGTATGTACAGTTGCCTTTTGACTAAGTGAAATATACAAACTGGGCCTAAATGGGCCTGCTAGTGGGCTTGGATTGACAGTTACAGTCGGAAACAATGAGATGAACTTGGCAAGAATGATTGAATTTGCTCAGGGGCGCGACAGGATTTATACCATTGCCAGAGAGGGGGAGAGGTCGAAGAAAAGGGTTGTTAGAGAACTACAGAGTCTGAAGAGTTCGATAAATTATGAGAAGAGCACGGGTAGGTCAGGAGTTGGAATGGGTTCCATTCATAATATCCAGAGTTCAAAGGTGCAATGCAAAGGTCGCCGATGAAGATATTATCATGGAATGTTAGGCGTCTAGGCAGCTCGAAGCGAAGAGCAGTAGTAAAGCAGGAAATTCGTAACCAGAAAGCTGATGTGGTGCTAATTCAGGAGTCTAAAATTAATTCAGGGGAGGAGAGAATAGTAAAGGACATTTGGGGAAGTAAACACATAAACTGGGCTACCTGGAAGGCGACAGGTGCCTCAAGGGGCATTTTTCTGTTATGGGATACCCGTAAGGTCAACTCTAAAGATCAGTGGGTGGGAGTATTCTCTGTTTCAGTTGTCTTTGAAGGCCTGGAAAATAATAAAGAATGTATAATATCAGCTGTTTACAATCCAAATGCTAATCAAAGAAGAACTGATTTCTGGAGAGAGTTAGACACAGTTAGAGCCAAGTGGAATGGCCCATGGTGCATTGGGGGAGAATTCAATATTATCAGATCGCCAGAAGAAAAACTGGGTGGATGCAGGATATCACCAGAGAAGACTGCTTTTTCAGATTGGATAAACAGCCACAGTCTGTTAGATTTGCAACTAAACGGGGCTTCTTTCACGTGGTCTAACCACCAGGTGCCACCCATTATAACTCGGTTGGATAGATTTCTTATGTCAGGGGAATGGGCCAACCTACATCCTCATTCAATTCAGGTGGCGCTCCCAAAACCAACATCAAACCACTGTCCCATTGTTTTAGACTCAAGGCTGGAGTACTGGGGACCAAGGCCTTTTCGTTTTGAATTGATGTGGCTTAAAGAAAAAGGGTTTTCTGATCTCATTCGCTCGTGGTGGTATGCTTTTCAGATTCAAGGTTGGGCAGGGTTCAAGTTAGCATCAAAGCTTCGGAACCTTAAAGGCAATATCAAAGGCTGGGTTAAAAACAATGTTAAGACGATTGAAGCTGTTATGGCTGATCTGTTGCATGGTATTAAGGAGATTGACTCTAAGGAAGAAATTGGACCTCTATCAGAGTTTGATTGGACCTCTATCAGAGTTCGATCTTAATCTCTGTCAGTAGCTTAAAGAAGAATTCCAGTGTAAGGCAAGGAAAGAAGAAATTAAATGGAAGCAAAGATCCAGAGTTTTGTGGCTAAAAGAGGGGGATATGAATACAAAAAATTTTCACAGTATAGCCTCCATAGGAACCGGACATAGAATCTCCACACTTTTGGATGGAAACGGAAGATTAGAGACCAAAGAGGAAATCTCAGGCCATGTGGTAGACTTTTATACAGACCTCTTCACTAACAAAGACTAGGATCATCCCTCCTTGATAATTGGGAGTTCATACCACTAGACGAATCTAATTCAGACTGGCTTGAAAAGACTTTTGATGAAAAGGAGGTGAAGGCAGCAGTTTTCAATATGAAGGGAAAGAAAGCGCTTCGACCAGACGGTTTCCCTTTAGCTTTCTTCCAGCGCTTTTGGGAGGACATAAAGGTGGATGTGATGGAGTTCATGACACAGTTCCATGCGAGAGGTAAAGTTTCTAAGCACATTGGGGCTTCTTTCACAGTTTTAATAGCTAAGAAGGTTGGAGTTGAAAAGCATATAAGATTTTAGACCAATAAGCCTCATCGGCTCCATCTACAAAGTGTTGGCCAAGGTATTAGCTAGTAGGATAAAAAAAGTTCTCCCCAACATAATTTCTATGGATCAAGGTGCTTTTGTGTATGGAGGCAAATCCTTGATGGGGTCCTAATTGCAAATGAATGCATCCACTCTAGAAAAAAGGAGACGAGGCCTGGCCTCATTTGTAAACTAGATTTGGAGAAGGCCTATGATAGGGTGGATTGGGATTTTCTCCAATACTAAATGAGACAGATGGGTTTTGGAGTAAAATGGAGGGCGTGGATTTTGGAATGTTTGAGCTCAGCTACCTTTTCAATCCTTATCAATGGCGCTCCAACAAGTTTCTTTTCTACATCTAGAGGTTTTCATCATGGGGATCCCATTTCCCCCTTTTTATTTGTCATCATTGGAGAAGCCCTTAGTTGCATGTTGCACACGGGAGTCAATGCCAACCTTTTCGAAGGCTTTCGGCCAACCAATACCAATTTGGAGATTTCCCACCTCCAGTTTGCAGACGACACGCTTCTATTTTGCAATGCTGCTGAAGACCAACTTCGTAATGTCAAGGCTATTCTTTTCTATTTTGAAGTTGTTTCAGGTCTTCGGATGAATTTTTTTCAAAAGTGAGTTGATTGGTATCAAGGTGAATGAAGATCAACTAAATAGGCTGGCTAACATCTTTGGATGCAAGGCTGTAACACTCGCATCCACTTACTTGGGCCTCCCTCTTTGTGGTGGGACATCCACTAATTCCCTTTGGTCTCCGGTGCTAGAAAGGATGGAGAAGAAGCTCTCCCTTTGGAAAGCATAATACTTACCGCTTGGTGGGAGAGTTACTTTAATTAAAGCTGCGTTGACCAATCTGCCAATTTACTTCATGTCCCTTTTTTAAATGCCCAGTGGAAGTTATGAACCGCATTGAGAAAATGCCACATGACTTTCTATGGCATGGAAAGGAGAAGAAAAAATTCCACTTAATCAAGTGATCTCAAGTGTGTAAGCCAAAAAAAGGAAGGAGGATTGGGGATTAGAGCTTTAAAGAAGTTAAATTCAACTCCTCTTGGTAAATGGCTATGGAGGATAGGAGATGAAATAGAGGGGCTATGGAAGGAGGTCATTTCCACTAAATATGAAATCTCTAGAAATGGTTGGTTCGTTCAAGATCCTCCGCCCTGTTCGTCTGGCTGGTGGAAAGGCATTCTTGCAGTAAATGAGGTGTATATGAAGCAGGTAAGGTTACGAGTGGGCAGGGGTGACAAAATTTGTTTTCGGACTAATCTATGGGTTGGGGAGAACACACTGGCCTATGCCTTTCCAGAGTTGTTCAGTTGTACTACTAACCAGGAAGCTAAAGTTATCGAATGTATGGAGAGAAAAGGTGATCAAATCAGCTAGGGGCCTACATTTAGAAGAAATTTAAAAGAGGTGGAGGTGTCCCAATTTTGCTCTATGCTGCTTATCCTTGGGAGTGTCTTCATCCCTAAGGGGGGCAAAGACAAAAGAATCTGGACGGCTTCCTCTAATGGCCTTTTTTCGGTGTCTTCCTTCTTCTCTTCGATGTCTAAAGTGGTGGTAGAGAGCCATTCTTTCAAGGGCAGCTTGTGGAGCATGAAAGCACCGCCTAGAGCAATAGCTTTTGGATGGACTGTGTTGCTTGGTGGGATACTAACAATGGACAACTTACGTCGACGTAAAGTAATTGTAGTTAATGCATGTTCAATGTGCCTCGCTAGTGCGGAATCTATAGACCATTTGCTTCTTAATTGTCCCCTTGCCTAGTGCATTTGGAGATCTATTTGGCATTGGTTCCATTCTTATGGCCCTCTGCCAAATTCTATCCCTTCTTTGTTTGACTTTTGGAGATTAGGGGTAGGCTCTAAAAGAGGAAGGGTCATGTGGAAGCTCTAGTTCTTAGCGGCAATTTGGTCCTTATGGAAAGAAAGAAATTTGTGGTGCTTTGAAGGAAAATCCTCAGATGCAACAACGATAGTAGATAATGTCAAGCATCTGGTGGCTCTTTGGGTCTCCCCCCACCTTTATTTCAAGGAATATTGATAAGCTCCATTATTCACAATTGGGATGAAGTGGCCAAATCCCGACCTATTGCTAGGCGCATCTTCCCCAAATGGCACCCTCCTCCAGATGGAGCTTTGAAGCTAAATTTTGATGGAAGCACTATTGGTAATCCGGGTATGGCAAGTATTGGTAGTGTTATCCGTAACGAAGATGGGATAATTATTTTGTCTTACTCTGGCCCAACAGGTGTTTGTTCAATCAACAAACCGGAACTACTTGCCTTGCCCATTGGTCTTTGAGAAGCTTCCCACTTTCAACCTCAACAACTCCTTGTAGAAGAAGACTCTTCTCGTGTTATACAGTGGGCAACTCAATCTTCTTCACCTCCGTGGTATCTAGCAGACATTATTGAAGAGGTGCTTCAGTGGTTAGGTGATTTGACCGTTTCGTTCACTCACATTATGAGAACAGGAAATGGGGAGGCGAATAAACTCACAAAAGAGGGAGTTCTTAAACCTTCATTGCTCATTTCTGGCCCTACTTAAGTTCCTTTTCTTTTTGTTGGTGTACGGCCTTCCCCGTGTTTTTGTAGGGGCTTTTTTGGTCGTTTTAACCCTCTTATACTGTACAGTCTTTGTGCAATGAAAAGTCACCTTTTTAAAAAAAAAAAAATTCTTATCAAGTGGTGGTGGATCAAATAAGAGCTGATCTTGCTCATGAGCTTCATCTAATTCAAGGATCTACCACAGTAGATACTTGTGTAAAACCTTTCCAACAACTTCATGAGAAAAAGAGGCATTTACCTATTAAAGAGATGGTGCGATTTGATTTTTTTTTTTTTTTGGATTTATTAATTTACCGTCCTCAATCTTACGAGAAAGAGACGTGATTCGAGATAACATTTGGGGTAGACTAACCTGCATTTTCTTTCGTTTGCCATTTTAGGCAGTTTCACTCAATAACTTCGTAGTTCCACGTAATGAAAGAATCATTACTCTTTTTTTTTTTTTTTTGAATGGTTACTTTCATTAAAAGAGAAAACAGTACAAGAGAAAAGTACTGAAAGCAGAAGAAAACAAAACCCCAAAAAAGCCTTAACAGCAGCCATCTAAGGTCCTGTCATAGAAAAGGCCACCTCTTTCCAATGATACACAATTTGATCTAAGAAGTATCCCTTAAAAGATGGGAGAAAAGACACCCAAAAAGCTACTAAAAACTTCGATTTCTCCCCCAGTCTGCTTTCACTAACTTCAATTCCTTCAAAACAACTTGAGTTTCTTTCCTTCCAAATCGTCCAGATTACCGCCAGAAAAGATAACCGCGACATCACTTTGCCTCTAGGGTCCCCAATTGGAACCTTCCAAGCTTGGAAAAGCTCGGGGAGAGATTGAGGAAGGGCCCAACAGCAACCAAACCCTCCTATAATAGCCATCCATATAGTTTGAGCTAATTTACAATTTAGCAAGAAATGGTCCACAGATTCTTCATCCCTCAAGCACATCGGCATCCATTCACTATCTTCATCCCTCTCCTCCTCAAAAGGTCCATAGTAGGGATCCTTTTTCTCAGAGCCAGCCACCCAAAGACAAGCACCCAGGAAAAAGGGGCGTCGAGGGAAGGGAGACAGGGAGTTGCTACAATGACTCCAACAAAAATGGATGGCTACAGCGTCCTTGTACAAACCCCTATCAGAGACTCAGAGGGATGGATTTCTGTCAAACGGAAGCGTGAAGGACAACAGTCCCTTCTTGCGAAAGGGGGTCCAGGTCAGCTCCTCTAGGTCAAGGACCAAAGGTGCTTCATCCCAACAGTCTGGGGGGAAGAGGAGAGGACGCCCACCTTTAGACAAGAGCAGTGGTATGATGCTGATACAGGCCTAGGTATGACGGGTTTTGGAGAGTTTTTTGGGGCAGGGGATGATCACTACAGCCACGAGGTGAGCTCTAATAGGGAAGAGGGGGCTGGGGACATGCACTGGTCACCTCAGAGAATTGTCCATTGTGCTAAGTGTATTGGAGTAACAGTGGAGGGGACAACAGATGGGTGGGATCCCTTAGTGAAGTTTGTTCAAAGCAGGGAGAGACAGAATAGACTAGAAAGGAAGGGCAGCAAGTCCTCAAGGAAAGGGATCAGGGAATTGAATAATTTGAATTGCTCAATTAATTATGATAAAACCAAATCTAAGGAGACGGAGGAGCATACCGTCCAGAACAAAGGTGGGAAAAGTCAAGGGGGGTCTTCCAAACCTTAAATGAAAGAATCATTACTCTTGATTCCGTCACTTAAAAGAACCATTAATGATCAGCAATATCCTTAGAAATCTTGATTAAAGCAAATTTTGAGATGAAGCTAAAATAGTCAATATTTTTTTGCTTATAGATGGGCCTTAAAAGAAAACTTTGGGGGTCAGAAAAACTACCTTATAACGATTAATGACATCCTTCAGAATCTTATTCAAAGCATGCCCTATATGCAGATTGCCATTAGCATATGGTGGACCATCATGAAGAATAAAGCTTTCCTGCGGAGGCAATTCAACATCAATCAATATACATCAAGTCAGCTACTGGAAGGAAAAACAGAGAGTCAGCGAGGCAACCTACCCCATTGTTATTGTCAACCACCTTCTTCAACACCTCATTGTCATCCCATAGTTTTTGGATCTCTGGCTCCCTTACAACAGAATTCGCTCTCATGCCAAAGGTTGTCTTAGGCAAATCAACCGTGTGTTTATACCTTCCATCTTCTTGCTTTTTACCTGAACACGTTGAGCAATGCAACCCAACATATGAAATAGAGAACAAATAATTTTTTATCCAAAGTATTAATCAAATTACTTCAGGCAAATGGATAGATGCCAAAACCAGAATAAATAAAATCCCAAAGTACCATATGGTTGTTCAGGGTGATGTTTTTGTGCTTATCTAAGTACTCCATCACATACCTTCTGACGCTTTTTTAGCAGCCATAACCGGTCCACGGCCTCTTCGCTTTGAGGCAGAGCTATGATCTTCATTATTTGTAGAATAAGAAGTTGTGGACGAAAAGAAAAGGGCTTTACCCAACAATCCCCTACTAAAACAAAATGGTCTGACAGCAGTTGATTTTCTAAAAGATAAGCATGCCCTCTGTGACAATACCTGAACATACACGGGAAAATCACATTAATGCCAAAAGAAAATTAGCATTAATTCCAAAAGTAGTAAATCTAGCTTCCAGGTGCTATGAATGAGATGCACGTCACCCATCTCCATCTAGATTATTTCATTCATGTCTCTCACTAGAAGTTCTTTGGTATCTACTTGAGGCAGAAGTTAGTATTATCCAGTTGTAAACGAAAAAAAAATGTCTGATAAATTCATCCTTTTCAGATGTTTTCCAATATCACCAAGGCTATCCAACTCCAAGCCAAAAGACATTTGGGTACAGGGTGCAACCTGGGACAGGCAAGCCTGCGCCCCCATGGCCTGGCCTGCATAAAAGTCCAATTTTGGGCTCCGTATTTACAGGCCTGTTATTCTAGGGCCAACCAAAATTGGGCTGATTCTGATATCTAAAATACACTGATCAGTGGTATAGGGAGCAATAGGAAACACCCCTACTCTTAACCCCCCCACCACCACCACCCCCCCCCTTCTTGTATAAATAGTTTCTGTTTTTGGTTTTAGGTTCTTGTTATTGGGGATCAGGATTTTGATACAAAATTGTAACAACCCAGGCCCACTGTCCACATGATATTGTCCGCTTTGGCTCATAGGATTTCAACACAATCTTACCGCACGATTTTAAAAGGCCTCTTGTGGAGTTAAGATTGGGCCGCTTACATGCCCCGGTCAAGACGTGATTATTTCCGATGTGGGACTTAGTGTAGTCCAAGCCCCCTGGGAGACAAGCAAGCTAACAAACAAGACAGGCAAGCCCAAGCAGGTGGGATCTCACAAAACTGATACAAACCCTAATGCTCTATTCATCCAAATTTGGGCTTGGTCATACCTTCCTGGCTCGCCCTAGATGTATCTTTAGGCAACTTTTTTGCTAAGAGGTACCTCTCACAAGATCTATGAGAGGTAACTTTTTTGCACATGGAACCCCCTATGACAAATCAACCCCCCTAGGAATTAACACTCGCCTTATTTTGACACTAATCTGAATTATACTAACCATTGCATTAAACGACATAAAATATGTAACTTAAGAAATAGTTAAACTTTAAGCCCCTGATCAATGGTTGTGATGATCTGATTGAGATGATTTTTACGCAAAATCATATCCCTAATGAGACCTTTCCATCACAGTACCTTCCCATGATTAGCATGCATCCAAGTGGATCCCATAGGGAACTCAAAGGATTGTGTGAGAGGTACCTCTTAGCAGAACATGACCCCATCTGCACAATACCTATGATAAGAACACCAAACAGTATCTAAGTTTGATTTACTTTTATCATTGCTTCTTTTTTATTCCATTTCTTTAGAATTTTGATACCTTTCCGTCAAAATTTAATATATGGAACCCATTTCCTACATTTTTTTATTTTTTAGGATTTGACTTTTTCTTTTCATTTTTTATTTCCAACATCTGTATCTTAAATGGGCTTATTTCTTCTTTTCTTTCTTTTTTTTTCCCTTCAAATCTCTTCCTTTTAGTTCTATAGAACTTTCTTATTGTTTGTTGAATCAGACTTTTGCTTATTTTAATCTCCTGAATCGCCTTTAACACTTTGTTTCCTTTTCTTTCTACCTTTCTCCGAACTTTACTACAGTTTGTTCAATTTGAGAGTAAATTCTCTCTAATCTCTATTTCATTCAACATAAGTTAAGTCTTTTCTTTCATAACCCAGGGTATCTCCCACCCAGCCCAGGAGCCTTTGGCCCTAAGCCAGAGGGACACTCGATTCTGGACAACCGAGAACTAATCCCTGGGGGCACATGCAAACCCTCATATCCACATGAACCGGGTAAAACTAGGGAGGTGGCCAACGACTCCGCTTCTTGAGGCACAAAGTCCGGCCAACTAAGCTACCACTCGTTGGTTCATAAGATAAGTTTTTCCCCTTTCAGGTTGTATAATTTTTTTCTTTCTTTTACCAAGTATCCTACTATCAAAACAAAAGAACATTAAAGTAATGCAAGGGATAAGAGCAATTTACTATTTCATAAACATGTGGGAAAAAAATTCACCTATCCACCCATGGAAAATTTAAAATAAAAAATAAATAAATAAAAAAAACCCTTTATTGATAGGTTTTCTTGATCAACCTCTTCTGTTTCCAATGAAATGGCATCTTCATTATCACTCCAATGTACATGAATATAAGAAACCAACACTAGTGGAAGCGGTTGCTCGATTTTGCCAAAACTGAATCATGATATAGATGGTTCAGTTTCCTTTTCTAAAGGTATTGCTCATTTGTATATTTAAGGCCAAGAAATTGCAATTGCATCATCCCCATATCTGATGCCTGTTATAGCCTGGATTTTCCTCATACAACCAGATCCAATTAACTTCACATATCCGAGGGGAGGGGCTGTTCGGTTGCAGCCACTTCTCAATTTAGCTTTTCCTTTCTTCACATCCAAGAACAAGCTCACCATTTGCCTATGAAATACAATATTTTGAAATCTCTGAAATCTTTCCTTACTAATAACCATATCAGTATTTCACCAACAACACCGTTGTAATCTCAAATATTTCATCCACTTACCCTTTTTTTTTTTTTGCCCCTAAATTTCTATTCTTCTCTTTCCTTCCAAAGAGACCCCAGCATTGTCACTGAAACCATTTCTCACACCAGTTGCCCCCTCCACTAGAAAGATCTTGAAATCCAACATATGAGTGCATTATCCTCTAAGGCCTCTCTACATGCACCCAAAATCTTGTCTTCTCTTTCTTTCCAAAGAGACCTCAACATTGTCCCTAAAACCATGTCTCACACCAGTTGCCCCTTCCTCTAGAAAGATCTTGAACTCCAACAAATGACATTATCCTCTAAGGTCTCTCTACAAATACCCACTCAATTTCGCAACACAGAAAAGGAAAATGAAGCCAGATCCTTCATGCAAAACCACAACAAATTAGTAAAAAATAAATAAATAAATAAATAAATGGTCAACTTTTTTTTAGTGAAAATGACTAAGAAAACAACTAAGAGGCTATACATCATACAGGAAGTGGTCCAAGCTGTGCAATTGTGCCATTCTGAAGGAAGCTTAAACATATGACACTAAAGGGAGTCAAATGATCAAGTCATTTATCATGCTCTTTACATTCAATAAAATGTCGCTGAATTTTGAGATGTTACTCTACAGTGAAAGTTGCTAACAGTTATGATCTTTCCTAGCTATTGTTGACTAACAAGAAGCTTCCACCATGGGGTGCCATCTAGACTAAAATAAATAGCATGCCAAAGAATATTGAAGCAGTAAAAAATAGTGCAATAGGACAGTGCCATAACAGTAGCACTGACATAAGTGTCACTTTGAGAAAACACAATATAGGACACGCATAGAAAAGAGAGAGAGAGAGAGAGAGAGAGAGAGAGAGAGAGAGAGAACTTGCTGAAAACGTGTGTTCCCTTTAGGGTTCCATCACTTCTTATTATATAAGCCTAATAAACAAAATCCTATTACAAATCAAATCATAAATTTTAGCTACCTAATTGTACAAGAGTTATGATTAGACTAATTGTAATTTAACTAAGATACAATAGCTAAAAATAGAAATACAAGTATTGGGCCCAGATGGGCCTGCGCAGATGGGCTGGATTGACACCCCCCCTCAAATTGATACTAAGGAGTCTTATAGCAGCAATTTGGTAACCAGAAACCGATGCCGAGGCCTTGAAAGTCCTTTGGTGAAAATATCAACAAACTGAAACTCGGTAAAGACTTAAGGTAAAGAAATGACATCATGCTTAAATTCATCCCGAATAAAGTGGCAGTCTACTTCAATATGTTTTGTGCGCTCATGGTAGACAGGATTTTCAGTGATCCTGATGGCCCCAGTATTATCTATATGCAATGAAGTAGGAGAGGATTGAGCAAAGCCGAGATCCAAAAGAAGTCCTCGGAGCCACAAGATTTCAGAACAGGCGGAAGACATTGCCCTCTATTCAGCCTCTGTGGAAGATCGAGAAATACTCTTATTTCTTGCATTTCCAAAAAATGAGAGAATTTCCAAGATACATGCACCAACCCGTAGTACACCGTCGTGTATCTTGACAGCCTGCCCAGTCAACGGCTGCATAAGCGGCCAACTGAAGAGGATTATCCTTTGGATAATATAAGCCACGAGTGACAGTGCCTAACAAGTACCGGATAATGCGCTTGACAGCAGTAAGATGAAGATGTCTAGGAGATGTCATGAATTGGCTCACAAGATTGACAACATAGGAGATATCCAATCGAGTGATGGTGAGATAGTCAAGACTACCCACCAAGCGCCTGTAGGTATGTGGATTAGGACGAAGGTCACCATCATCTTTACTCAATTTTAGGTTGACATCACAAACGTACCAACGGGCGAGGAGTCATGGAGATCAGTAAGCTCAATAATATCATATATGTATTTGTGTTGATTAAGAAACAGGCCTTTGGGAGATTGATGCACTTCTAACCACTATCAAGATACACGCTTATAAGGTCCTCATTGCCACACCCACAAGGTTGGGAGTTCAAGTCTAGGTACTCATCCAAAAAACAAAAAATGTTTTGAAGATATTTTCCTAAGAAGTTCTCTTTCAAATTCTTTTATCATATGCATACTTAAAATATAAACTTTGCAAGTAATCAAGAGCATCACTCAAATAATAACACCTAGACAGTAGACTCCAACAATCCCCTAAGAAATCAAAACAGTTGACCACTAACTCCAACAAACACCCCCGCTTAATAAAAAAATTACAACAAGAAGTTAACACCCTAAAAGCTAACCCATTTATAAATCTTATCCTAGATTTATTCCCAGTATAAAATGTATCACCCACTTTTGAAATTAACTCTTATTGTTCCTAATAAATATACCTGATACCTAACTCCAGCCCACCGCATGCCGTTCAATGACATAGCCCAAACCACCACAACCACTTACTGGAAAGAGTTCCATTCCTTTCTCATATCTTTCCCAAACCAAGTCATCTTTCCCTTTATGCTAAACAACTTCCTCCTTTTTAAACGCCCATAGAAAATCTCTTTAAATCCCTTCCAGCTTATCTGCCACTACTGCATAGCTTTTTAACATTGAAAGGTACTAAATCAAAAAAAGGCACAGTGTCAATTTTATCAAAGTACTTCAATCACCTGATAACAAATGCTTCCTCTTCCATATAGCTATCTTCTTCTCAAACCTCTCCACAGCTAGGTCCCACATAGCCTATAGCAACATGATACCTTACCACTGAAAAATGCATGCGTCTTCTCTATTCGCATTCATCTTGATAGTCACTTTGTTTTAGAGTTCAAATTATGCACCCAATCTAGTTCACGTGCTAATCAAAACTGGTGTACACGGCTACTCCCTCTTCAGTGCCATACATTGGGTTTTTTTTTTTTAGTGGTGACGATGTATTGTATTGCTCAAAGAACTGTACAGTATAAGAGAAATATAGTGACTCAAAAAACCCCGCTACAAAGGGGAGAGCAAAAAGAGACAAAAAGGAACCCCCAAAAGACGAGCACAACCCGAAACCAAAACCTGGAGCACCCTCCCAAGAACTAAAACACAAGCAATTAAATGATTACTGTCAAGTTTTAAGAACTCCCTCTTTGGCGAGTTTATCTGCTTCCCGGTTGGCTAATCTTTTAATGTGGTGAAAAGATACATTCAACTCCCGTGAAAGGTGGACCGCCTCTTCAAAGATATGAATAAGGTTCCAGGGAGGATTTGAAGATTGACTTGCCCACTGAATTGCGCAATATGAGTCTCCTTCAATAAGAAGCCGTTGAGGACTGAGTTTTGACGCTTCACAGATACCGGGAGTTTTGAAGATTGTCTATTTTAGGTTTTTGCAACATTGTGACTGAAGCATTATCCCATATTTGACTTTGTAACACTGCTCAATCTATCCCATCATATGTTGTTTAAAATAAACATATGTCAAATTTTTGTAGCTAGCTTCTAATTTAATTAAGATTTAGGAATTGACTATCAAAACAATTTTTATAGTTTATTTTTTTCGTTTATTTTTTCATTAGTAATTTCTTTGCCTCTTTCTTTTTGATAGTTTCCTCTTATATCTTGACACCTTCTTACTCTTGATTAAATCTTATGACTCTTTCTCTCTATTGTTTAGTAGACCCTTTTTCCATTTTCTTTCTTCCATTTTTAATTCTATCATCCAGTTTTTTTCCTATTTGTCAGCCCTCATATTGAATGAGGTTCTCACTAGTAACTTACAAAATTCATATCAAACTTAGCTTGGGAACATTTGGAAGATAACCAAGATATGTTCCATGCACTACATAATCGAAAATCCTACATTTGGACGGTCCTGGACTAACATAAGAGTACTACGCTCCTTTTTTTTTCTTTAAAGAGGGGTGGGGGGGGTGTGCAGAACCACTTCTGTCCTCTAGCTAATTTGGCCTTCTCCCTGATAGTGCAGTATTCAGCTGAAATCAATGCCCAAAATTCGCAGTTTCGCTGGAACTGGGTATTTAATACTGCAATAATTGGCAGAAATCAACATCCAAAATCCAAATACGCATTTTGAATTGCAACTGGATGGCCATGAACATGCCAGCACTAATAGCTAGGGAAAAAATGAGCTGTGTTTAGCAAGCTCAATTCAGCTGATAGAACCTTGGCCCAGCTCAACTTTGGCTTGCATTAGGCTCAAGCTTGAATCAACCTAGCGTTAAGTGTGGCTCAAGTTCACCTTGTTTCATGCAAGTATGTGCGTGTGCGTACGTGCGTGTATTTTAATGGTTGTGAGTGTGTGAGTGTATGTGTGTGTGTGATACGTATAGTAAAACTTCGTTAGCTTTTACTGCCAATATCAAGCCTAGATAAAGAAGGGCTGCATTAAGTAGGTTGATGGCCAGCATAAATCTTGTCACAACCCCAACACGATATATAGCATGTAAGTGTGTGTATGTGCGCACATACATACATACATAAACATACATCTACATATATATATATATATATATATATATTATTGATAATATTATAATGGATGTATAAATTACAGTGTGTGTGTAAGTGTATAATTAATAATAATTGATAACATTATAATGGATGTATTAATTATATTTATATACTTACATACCATCATCACAAATACCATCTGTGGAGAAATTATCTCAATAAGCATCGGAACATTATCAAATTGGCGTTCTTCTTTGGATGTAATTACATACCAGAAAAATGTCGCCAAAAAATATAATCTTAAAATAATTAAAACATTAAAAAAAAATATATATTAGATACAGATTTTCCCTAATTTTTCCATTCTGCATTGCAATAACCATGATTTCCTCATGATACTGTTCTTTTGGCAGTAATCTGAATATATCAGAGCAAAATCAGGAAATCACCATCACAGGCAATATCACTAATATTTGTAGCATTGTCTATTTGTCTTATACTACCATATCACATTATCTCATTGACATGGAACTATGAATAATACATAGTAATATAGTTCTTATTACTACCATCTTATACTCATCAATCCGACTTTGCGCTTCAGCTCAAGCCAAGCCTTAAACAATCTAAGCGCAAACCGAACCAAGCTAAGAATGGGCTCGATTGAGCTTAACTAAGCTTGACTGGCACACAAGCCAAGCTCAAGGATTGTTCAAAATCGCACCTTAATCAAAACCCTAATGCATAACCGTTTTTGCGGTAAAGAGGAGAAATCGAAGAAGATTACCATGTAAGAATGCGTTTTCATTGCCATTTTCGATGATTCTATGGAAAAGGCGACGGTAGAATGTCCGGTGATTTTGAGGAAAGCAATGGCATCCATAGGTTTAGAGAGGGAGAGGATCTTGGCGGGAAAAGATATGACGAAGAAGAACTGTGGCCATTTTTTATAGTGTGGAGTGTGGATAAGGTGGGTTGTGGTGGTGGAAGAAGAACCCGGCAGCCGACGAAGATGGATGAATTTTTTGTGGGTGCCGTCGAGTTTCGACCTATGCTATAGCGCACATTGTAGCGTTTGAGGGAAATGAGAATAAAAGAGAAAGTTTCAAAATAGCCCCTGACTTTTTAGGACTTTTCAAATCAGGACAAAAGAAAAAACCACACGCCTCGTCATTCATCGTTTGGATCTCTTGGTGTGTTGATGCGTGAGGTGACGAGTTAGGAGCAGGGATGTGGAGGTGGGCAATGTGTGATGGACGGATGAGATAGGATGGCTATGGCATGTGGGTTGCTGTTTGGTTAGAGGGATAAGAGGGAAGAGAAGGGTTTTGTGTTGGATCAATTTTAAGTGGCCTCAACCATGGTTGTCTGATTTATAGTTTGACTGATTCGAGTTTAAATTCGCTAATATACATATAGAGCTTTTTAGAAATTAGATACTTAATAAATAGATAAATAATGATTAATTTAAAAACTATGAGCAAAAAAATGTTTAAAGACAATGTATAATTTCTTATTTATATGGAGATTTTACTAAATAATTAAGCGTATAGTATAATTAGACTGTTTTATGAAAAAACACAGTGAAACTTCGAATCAGTTGTTTGTAAATCTTTTTTTACGAAAATATCCAAGTTGACGATATCGTCAATTGCATGTACTTAAGCCCATCAAAACTCTCGATTGTGACTGAGCCCTTCAAATCTAGTCAACTGCAAGTGTATGCGTCCGCTCCACTTCCCTCCCCCGTAGAAGACAAAGAACAAGCCACATATGTCATTTGATCAAGACAGCCGACAAATCCTCATTTCGTCTCTCAAAACTACATGCGTATCTCGGGTCTTCCAACTTAGATGTCCTTTCTTCAATCTCCCTCTCATTTTCCTTTACTTCCAACTTTCATGGTCTTGTATGTAAGATGTTAACCATCCATTCTATAAGTTCTTTTCCTTGTGGTGATCATGTATGTACAGGACAAGACCGCGAGCTTTTCGTATTGTACTGGTTGAGATCTCACAAAAAAAAATATCTTTCTTTTTTCTTTTAATGATGGTTTGGGTTTGGTATAAAAAGTTTGGAAAAAGAGAAAGGAAAAAACCCATGCAGATTTTGAAATCCCATGAAGAAATGTCAAACTCGTATTACACACGCCAAGTGTTTGTGAAAAAGACGCCTTGGAAAGAACAAAAAATGCTTAGCATGGGACGGTTTAGTTTAGTTTTACAAGTGCACATGTAATGGCCATGCTTCTTGGTAATTGAATCATAAACCTTTGAATAAGAAAAAAGAATGGTGCGCTTGATTAAACTCAATGCTGGTCAAGATGATCATGCTTCCAGCTAAGCAAGTTACTGGTAGAAGTTTCTCACATAATTTTATATGCTAGATTTTCCATCTAAATCCAACTCAACGTTAGTCAAGATGATCATGCTTTCATCCAGACTGTGACAAACTTGTGAATGAATGCAGCAAAGATTGCAGCTTCTTTGTGTTGGCATACGTTGATCAAATTCTACACAAGATTCCTATGTGGTTCACATAAGAGAACGTGCCATACTATAGTGCGAAGATTGTTTATGATTGCTTTGTGCTACAATGTGCTCTTCAACTATGAAGAAAAGCAAAACTAGCTGAAGGAGACCGATTATAAAAAAGATACGGTAGAAGTTCTACTAACTTGAATGAAACATTAAGGTTTATTAGGTTTAATTGGACTGCACCTTTTCTTTTCTTTTTCTTTTTTTTTTACTAATTTTGTCAAATAAATTTTGTGAGTTGTGGAGAATCAATTGAGTAATAAAAACTCTGGATCGCTATAATTCAATCAAGCTTTTAAACTTAAGAAATTAAATTTCTTTCTCCCGTTTGCCTGTGATTAGCACAGGCACGGTTTGATAGTAAAGAATGAGAGGAAACCACAAAAAGTTACAAAATAAGAAAATAAAAATACATATTATTGAAGATTAATTTCACAAACTAGATTTAAGAAAAATCTATGAGAAATGGAAACAGGCAACCCACAAAATGGAGAAAGGGGCAAAAGAAAGCGAAGTGCTTCACAAAGAAAATGAAGAAAATTCATGGGCTTAAATACAGGCTGCTGACGATCGTCAATTGGGATGACCATATCGTGAATTGAGTTGGCGATATAATCAACTTGGGTATTTTCGTCAAAAAAGATTTAAGAACAACTGATTCGAAGTTTCACTGTGTTTCTTCATAAAACAGTCTAATTCTACTATATACTTAATTATTTGGTAAAATCCCCTATTTATATTATGAATCAGTAAACTTCAATCATTTAACTACCTATATAAAATAAATTCAATTCAAAACTTCAAGTAAAAAAGATATAAATGAAAAACACCAAAACAAAAAAATATATATATGAAATAAAAATCTTCATTCCCAATGCTTCTTTCCTTTGTCACGAGAAGATGACAAACTGTGTCCGTATGATGAAATGCTTCTTTGTTTGATTTATTGACTCGATAGTAAATAGGACTGAGCAGCTGCGACATTAGTGTGTGACTTGGTTGGGATTCTATTCTACTCTCACTACGATTTTGAAGTTGAGGCTCCATATCATCATCTGGTGATTTCCACTTTAGGTTCTCTAAACGTGCACTTGAATCATCAATGACACCTGGCTCATGGTTAATGTCCCATTTTTTAAATGGTCCATCGTTATAGCCCTCATTCATGAATGATAAAAGACGAAGATTTAAATGAATAAAGACAAGTTTATTTGCACGTTTAGTTTTCAACCTATTTCTTTTAACATTATGTAAATGAGCATGTACTCCAGTTCCTCTCTGCAAATGACGAGCTTACAGATTGTGTAAGAACTTTTATAGCTGTCTACTAGTTCTGGCGTCTTATATCCATAAGTTGACCACCATTTTATTGGTGACATAGTAATCATGTCCACCTTTGCTGTAGGAAGTCCATAAACACCATCTTTGGAATGAAAAATTGCGTATTTAGCCCTTAATTTTTTCTTAATTTAATTATCTTGTAAAAATATTGATGAATGTTAAATATTGGATATTTCACCCCTCATTAGTCCGAGTTTTATCAATATCTCATATGCATATCATTCTCTTTACACGGAGATTTTAGCCTTCTATCACATTAACGGATTATCGGATTATCTAGCATAATTCTAATTATTTATAGGACATTTTTATATAATTTCTCTTGTGTATACGGACCCCGCGACTACCCCAACCTTCCAGCTAATATCCCAAGACATCAGGAAGAGATTTTAATAAAGAAGTTACATGAAGAAATCTTATTAAAGAAATCTTAGGAAGAGATTTTTGCTTAACTTAATTATCTTGTCAAAATATCAAATTGCAAAATAATTTATTGAATGTATAAAGTGTATATTAAAAACATAACAAATGAAATATCTAAAAAAATTTAGAGTGAAAACACTTACCTTACTCAATCTTTGAAATGCATCCATCACTCCCTTTATAACCTCTTTATGTTGATTTGGGGGCTTTCTTTTCTCACCGCCAGGTGCTAATTGAGCAAGATAGGACGAATCCTAAAATCGAGGTGTAAGCACAAATTCAAGAGAATGCAATGCACTGTGCAATGTACCCTAGAGTGTTCGTTGCGCATTCAGTAACTACCGGAATCGACGGACACGAAGATCCATGGATCCAATCATTTCGTAACCCGAAGCGAAATGACAATTGGTCTTTCTTTTGGTTTGTATAAGGGTATGCTAAATTTTCTATTCTACTTAAAAAATAAAAGAAATAATCGTAAGACCAACTTTTCATGTAAAAAGGATAACAAAAAATTTTTTCTAACTTTTCATTACACGTGTTAAAAGAGACATAATCTTATTTTTGGATGCCATGACAAACGAATTTCATTTTTTGTTTGCCATGAAAGGTGGTGTTTTTGCCGTGTAAGTTGATTTTGTGTTTGTTGTGAAAGGCAAATTTGATGCCATGAAAGGTGATTTTGCAACTCTCATCGAAAAGGATAAGAATTATTATTTTTATCTCGTTTAAAACACAAATACAACAAGAAGTAATAAATATAAATTTGACTTACAAGTGATTGCGGGGACATGTTCGAATTGGCAGACACAAGCCATGTATGAGCTCCTCCGACGTTCCTCTGATGATAACATGGATGCTTTTGATTCTTTGGCGAGGCTTGAACCTCGATTTTTTAGAGAATAAGGATCGAAAGGGGATCCTGAATTCAATAAAAATTCAAGTAGACGGACTAAAAAGCCATGTCTAAGTCATGAAGAGAGATGGAAATGGCCTTGGGGGGTGACCCCCTAAAGGTCTTCAATCACCTTATATATGGTGGTGCTTGTTGTCAGACTTCTTCAACAAAAAAGAGACTATTGCGAGAGAGCTTGTGTGCTACATATGTAATTCTTAATTTAGTGCAATGTTTCATGCCTTGGAATGGTATATAGGCTTTTGGTGGGGTGTCCGAAAGGTTATGGGGCCTTGAATGTATTAACACTCCATGATGGGGCAGTTACTCATTTTAATGTCATGATTTTGCAACTCATTTTATAACTCCTTTTTCTTGTGTTCTAATTTGCCATTGCAAGGTAGTAGGCCATTAATTGCATTAATGCACCATGATGGGGGGAGTTACATGCTTTTAATGTCATGATTGCACTTCATTTGTAACTCCTCTTTCTTGCATTTTGATTGGGTCGTTGTAAGATAATGGGTCATTAACTGCATTAAGTAACCGCCAAAGCATGTGTTGAAAATCGAAAAGTCGTTGCCTATCTTGCAACCTTTGGAATTATTTGCACGACGTAGTGAGCCTTGGTCACGGGTGATTTTCATACATCATTTTGATGTCAGATCATCTTACAATTTCAGACATTGATTGTCGTCGGTGAGGCCAATATTATCTGTCTTTTGATTTCTTGATCTGTTGGGCAGAAAGTGTGCTTTCTTAGTTGACCGGATGATGACTTTGAAATGTCCGATTATGAATCCATGAGTTTGATGGGGAATCCATGATGTTGACAAAGGTCTGCGGATATCACACCTCAAAAGTCAAGTTTTCGAAAAGTTATATTGGTTAAAAGGCCAAAAAATGAGAAAAAGGACCAAAAAAATTGGTTTTCACAGAAATCTGGATAACCTGGATTTCCATGGTTGCAAGCTACCATGCACCTATGGTCTACCGTGACCATGGGAAGCTTTGGTCCCCGTTTAGGTTGCTTTTTCAACTTTTTTCACTTTTTTTTTCTTTTTGACATGTTTTTATTGATATATTTGGACACCTTTTGATATGCTTTTCTTGTAGTAAAGTTGATGGAAAGCCATCCGAAATGAGGAGTAAAGTTTCCAAGTTTGCAGGAAAGTCGAAGACTTTGTCTGTAACGCCCCAATTCCGGATACCGAGAAAACCATCAAGCTACCCGAAGTTGGCGCGCTACTTCCTAGAAAATCTGAGAACTTCCAAGATTGTAGGTCCGTAATGAGGTCCAATTTAAAACTTTTTGAACAATATAATATAAAAGGTTCATAATGCGGAAGCATGTGAATATAACAGAAGCAAAGTAACAAAAGCGGAAGCAATTATAAGGTATCGTATATCTATGTCAAATATAGCAGGGCTGAAATCTAGCCTAAAGTGTCAAAGTTATAAAAATCAAAGATTTATTACATATTCCAACAGCTACCCTACTCACTACAAACATCACTCAAAATCCTAAATAGAACAAATGAACTCTCACAACCCGGGTGCCAGCTCGACCTCTTGGTCGGCTGGTCCTCATCCATAGTCTCCTGTTACGGGTGCCTCAACGAGCGCAAGCGCACCATCTTCGTAATCGATGTCGAAACCTAAGCACCAAGAATGAGTCAAATCTAAAGATCTGACAAGTCACAGTATACAAGTAACATTGGATGTATGTATCAAAGGAATTGAGATGATCATATAGTTAAAGAGAGTAACAAGATATAGAATCTAGGCAGTTGAGCAAGATAAGTATTTAGTATCAGGATAAATAAAATATCTAATCTAACACAACATGGCACATTCATACAAGCTGGATACTGTGGGATATTATGCCGTGATTCTCCCATACTCAACACAGTTGCGGCAAGGAATCTCACCAGTGCTAGTGAATAAAGAGCCCCGCAAATCAGACCCATCAGTCTCACCACACTCATCACTCGAGGAGACTGGACACGATACGCACCGTCCGTCTAAAACATAGCTCATCATGATAGCTCACTCATCACTCAACACTTAAATAGCTCCAACCAGTGATGATCAATCCAAAGGCAGAACTTAGAACAACTGAGTGAATGTCTATGCCAGCTCAAGGAAATAATGAAGGTCTATATCTGTCTAGGCTTTGCCTTGCATGAACAAGGTCCTAACAAAGTCCCTAAGAGGTCTAAGTATCAATTTAGTCCATGGATCGCAATCCAGGTCCAAGTCCAATCATTGGATCCATACCAAGGCCCAACAAATACATGGCCTGGTCTAAAATCGTCCAAAAGAGGTAATAAGTCCACTTCCAATGATAAACAGTCCATTCTTATCCCTAATGAGTTATAAGTCCATAATAATCAACATATCCAACCTAGGGTATCACACATCCATACTTAGGCCATAAAAGGGCCTGCCTAGCCACAAACACAGGTTAATGTTCACCCATTCACATCACCAGGTCACCTCTAAGTAGTTATAGGTTCAGGTCATCCGTTTTCCATTAATTAATAGTTATAAGTAATAGTAAAGACTAAGAGTGACAGTAATGCAAGAAGTGAAATAAACCTCCAAATATGAGAATCAACGGGAAATAACGAAAATCCATCCTAAGTATTGGTCCACGTTCAGGTCTAGGCTCATCTCAGGTACTTCAATCTCTAAATGAAGTCTCAGATGCCAAATGGATACTGTGTTTGGTGCACCAGAAGTTACGGGCATCATCGACAACGTTTAAGGATCGAATTATCGTAGAATACACAATCTAGACCCTACTTAGTGGTCCCCACGAGTCAATGTTGAGCCACACCATTGACTCCGGCTTTGCACGTCGATAGAAGTCCATTTGGATGGTCAATGGGCCCCACAAGTGATCACAACCTCATAATAGGCTGAACTCAGAAAGCCCAGTGCGCAGTGTGGCAAGTCGACCAGGCTATGGTCGGGTCGACCTGCCACATTGCAGATCAAGGACTGAAACCTAACTTACACTTTGGAATTTCCAGTGTATCCACCCGGTCAACCTGGTACACAGTTTTACCTAGGTCAGACTGGATACGGGTCAAATCTCAGGACCTGTGATTTTTCAGTGTCCCGGGTCAACCTGGCACGAGGACTGGTCGACTGGGCACACTGGTTTCTGAGTTTGATGGGAATTTCTAGCTCTCAGTTAATTCCCTGCAGATCCTGTGTCTTCGGTCGACAGAGCACACAGGACTGAGAGTTCTGCAAGAAAATAACTGGGACTTGGCTTTTCCCAAAATACAGTGTTGCCGGTCAATCACCCTACAGGTTAGTCGACCGAGTACACACGCCTGCTACAAATTCCAAAATTCTGGAATTCTTCCTCTTCAGTCCAATTTCCAATCAAAACCAATCCAATCTCGACCACTCACCATTGAAACATCATAACACATGAAAAGCACTTCAATCCATGTCCAATCATCCACACACGGGCCATTTATCTTCCAAATGAGATGCAACCCATCCATCAATGACCAAGAATCCATGAAAACATGCTCAAAGGTAGATCTAGCAACTCTAACATTAATTGAATAGAAATTACAAAATCAAATGAAGGAAAAACACGCATTCTACGCTAAGTAAGTATATTGTACTTGCCTCAATTCAATCGCAAAGGAAACTAGAGAAAGAAAGAAATCCAAGCTCCAAATACAAATTCCAGCAACTAAGGTCTTCCAATTACACTCAAACAAGCCCAAAATCTCAGATCTAGAGAGATCTCTAACACCTAACCCAAATCCACAAGAGAATAGCAATAAGAAAAGGAAATCTAAAGAGAGAAAGAGAGAAATCTAAGGAAATTCAACTAGGAGATGGTACCTACCTTGAGTAGAAGAGTGAGAAGAGACGTAGAAGATAAGAGAGAGAGAGAGAGAGGGAGAGAGAGAGAGAGAAATCCTTGATAATAGTTGCAGCTGAGGTTGCTGTAGATGGCCTTCTTCTTGAAGTTCTAGATCTAGGGTTTTAGAGAGGGAGAGGGAATTAGAGGGAAATGAGAGTGTTGGAGGGTAGTGAGAGAAGAGAGTTGGAGGGAAAATGAAAGGGAGAGAGTAACATACGCATGAGTTAGGGGTTGTAGTTATATAGGTTGTGTTGGGTGGCTAACAACCAAAGGGCCTTTTTAGTTTGAATAGGATTAGGGTTAAGGCTAATGGTAGTTTGGTCTTTGGGTAAGGCTTCTAGAAGCTTATCAAGTAAAGACCCCCTATAGTAAATACTAATTACTAGCCAGGGCCTTTAACCAACTAGCTCAAAACTTATAAAAGACACCCTATGAACTCTATAAATTATACAAAGAGACTAATAGGACTAAAACTTAGGAAAATACCTATCTACACTTAGTAATCCTTATTAAATAGTATAATTAGATACTATAGGTTATAATATAGTATTCAAATTCAAAAGTGAGGGTCCATAAGGGGTGGGGCTTCACATTGTTGCATGAAGGTGCTTATTTGTCACCAGAAACCAAAACTAGTTCAAAAAATATCAGAATGACATGGAATTTGAGGTGGAGCTTCTTGGGCATAAAATAAGACCAAACACATGCTTTAACTTGAAAATCGAAACCGTTAGAAGTCTTGTCGCCAATAGAATCAGTTTTGTTGGAAGAAAGATACTACGCTTTGAAGTTCGGTCAAAGGATGTCCGATCGACTTGAAATTTGACAGTGAACCTTTTGAAAGTATTTTGAGACGATCCATCAGCTCTTATTTGTGTTATATAGTCCCGGTGAACTCCGTCGCCAAGAAACCTGATTTGTTACTGGGGGGGCTGAAGCTGGGTCAAATGATGTTAGAATAACACAAAACTTGATGTGTACCCCATTGGGAGTGTTTCTGTATGATCCATGGGCTTGATTTCTGAAAATGATAATTTCGGCGGTCTCCTTCACCAGGAGGCTTCGCTTTTCACCAGAATATTGATGACGAGCCAAACGATGTCAAAATGACCTGAAATTTGAAGTAGAGCCTTTTGGGAGAACCTTAAGATCATCTACGGACTCTAATTAAAAAAAATGATGTCTATGACATTGTTGTTACAAGGAGGGCTGACTTTTTCATGAGAAGAATGTGACTTTTGCATGTTGGGCCAAATAGTGTTGAAATGGCCTAAAATTTGATGTAAAGCCTCTTGATGGTATTTTGAGACCAACTATGACTCTATTTTGAGAAACATGGTCCCCCAACACCGTTGTCACCAAAAGGTCTTGTTTAGTTGCGGGAAGAGTGAAGTTAGGCAAAATGATGGTGGAATGGCACAGAACTTGATGTGCACATTTACTCATGGTTGTATTAAATGATCTTGAGATTTTTAGATGCTTTTGAGAAGATATGATGCTTGAAGTAGTTCATGCCCATTCTATCTCAAGAAGAATCACCGCACATGAAATGAGGTTGGAACTTCTCAAAAACGGTGTGAGAGCTTTGAAAACCACATCACATTTATGTGGCTCGTTGAAGCTTCATGTGGCTTGTTTGATGTTGGAGATGTGTGAAAAGGCATCAATGACATTTGTTGTGTCAACATAGAGAACTCATTACTCAAAAGAGTGGAACTCCACTGTGAGACTCACCTTTTGAAATCTGAACGGTTTAAAATTCTTTTCATATAATTACGTGGGGTATCCTCAAATCTTATATCAATTGAAGTTCTTTTCAACCATTGGAATGATTGGGTTATCAAAAAATGTGATTAACAAAATCTTATGCATATTTATTATCACATATTTTTATCAGAAAGTTAATCTATTTGTGGATTAAACTAAAATCAACAAAAAAAATTTGAAATATTACGTCTACACCTAGAAGATGACTATTTTGTATCGTTAGGATTTCAATAGATGAACCCCACTAAGCACCCTTTAACTTGGAATCTCTAAGATTTATATTGAGGGCAGAGTTGTTTTAATTGATGGCTTTAATTGCGGTGAATTCAGCATCGAAACATGAAAAGGAGGGAGAGTGCAAATAAAAGAGAAAATAGATTTTTTTAATGTATAAAGAAGTGGGAGAGTTGGATAAATTGAGATGGGGAGAGAAACAATGTTGACTTTCCTTTCCTCTTCCCCATATTCAACCTTCTCAACTCCTTCACTCAAGCTCTCCAAAGTTCAATTTCTATTGTTCTTATCGAAAACTCTCTGCATGTGAGTCGTGTGAAGAAAAAAAGGAGCATTATACCTAGAATCCGGCCTAGAAACATGTCACACCAGAGATAGCGAGTTGCGATCACTATGTGAACCGGTGAACTAGATTTAACCCCTGCCAGAACCTTTAATTAAGCGATTGAGTGTCTAAAACAAGAGAAATTCTAAACACACCCACCCTTTTTGCTGAGCCAACCCACATGTTGAGCTCACCTATAGAGAAATATAAACTCCCCTTTTTACTAAGCCCACTCACAGAAAATCACTAATGTGCCCATTCTTCTTCTTCTTCTCCATCTTTTTCTTCATTCTTCCTCATTTCCATCCATTCATTATAACGTCATTTTCGATCGTCTGAGCATCTCCTCCAAGCCTGTGGATAGCTCATCTTCTCTCTTCTTCATGAGCAAAGGGTTCTTCATCTTCCTCTCCCTTGATACCACTTCTTCTTTACCCTCTTCCATTTTTGTTTTCCTCTTTATTAATCTTTTTTCCAACTAAATAAACATGTAATGCAAATAGATTAAGTGCATGCAAATGGAATGGTGTGTATGGGTTGCAATTGGGAAGGAAATCTAGTTGAATGGAAGGGATGGGAGAGGGGAGAAGGGAAATCACCGACGGATTGCATGCAAAATAAAAGGCATGGCTAGAGTTCTACACGGAAACATAGATCTGTGCAAAAAAAATTTCCATCGAAATTCAAAGCCGAACTGTTTGCATATGCACGGTGATTCAAACCTGTGCAGGTTGCATATGCATGGAGTTTCAAACTCATGCAATGTGCATATGCATGGTGCTTCAAAACCGTGCACATTGCATATGCACGGAGCTTCACATCCGTGCATATGTGAAATGCAAGGGTAATTAAAATCGTGCAGTTTCAGATATGCACTGCTAATGAAATCTGTGCAGTATGTTTACTTATTTATTTCTAATTCGAATGATATATATATTTCGGCATGCCGCCAAGACGAGTTCGTCGTGGTAGTTCTTCGACCTTGGGGCACGATGGCGCTATTAGTAGTCTATCGACCTTGCGGGGTTGGAGTGGTGTGGCGAGCTCATCCACAACAGATTGTCATAGGCCTACGGCGTCAAAGCGGACACGCAAGGTGCAACAAAGTCCGGATCCGTTAGAGGAGTCAGAGGAGGATGTAGCCTCTCAAGAGGGTGCAGATGATGATATTACTGATGATTATGTACATCTGCTCATTTTAGATGAGAGAGTGGATGAAGATCGTCAGGCAGGTCCTATTCCAGATGGTCTAGAGGATCTCTTAGTCCTTGTCAGCTTTAGGACGCACATAGCTAAGTCGATATGGGGATGGGAAGTATGACGTTCATTCTGACAATTTGTTAATGATTCGTTTTTCTTGTTAGAATTGTTTGAATCTAATTTTAATATGTTTTCTTACATTGTTCAGGATAGCTATGCTCTTAAGTGTATAAGTTATTGTCCTAAGTTGAGATCGTAGTATCTACCGCAGCTGGGTGAAGATAATCATGTTCCTGGACTCCATGCGATTATAGAGGAGTTCGGCTTGGTACCATTGAGTATGCACTTATCTTACCGCTATATCATCCGGGCTTTGGTGTTTGCATATGTAGAGAGATGGTAGCCCAAGACTAACACTTTCCACCTACGATTTGGTGAGATGACGAGCACATTGGATGACGTCGGTGCAATTACTGGCCTCCAATTACTAGCATTTCGGATCACCTTCAGTGGTTTCGGAGGATTTCGCATGTACGGGTTCAGAATCCAGATCGTCATTCACATTATGACCCCTACTAGGGCGTTGATGACCTTACCCCACGACTGTGAGATTAGTTAATTTGAGGATTTCCCCTTGATGGTATATGCTTGCCTAACCCCTTTCCTAAATTCATATCTTGTTCGGCTGATACAGGTCCACCGAGCTGTGAACCATCTCCGTGCCATGATTGCGAGAACTGGACAGCCAGCCGACATGTATTACCGTGCGTTACAGATTACACTCGAGATTTTAGAAGACTTGCTGGTTACATACAGGCGTCGTCTACAAGGACCGTAGTCGGATTTTATGGGTGTGATTTGTATTTTGTTAGTTGAAAGATGAACTATGTATTTTTTTTTTGATGAATTTTGATGTGGAGAAAACTATTTACATGACATTTGATATTCGGATGTACTTTTAATGGATAGTGGATGAAGTTGTTTATAAATTTATTTTTAAAGTATGCATGTTGATCAAAGTAGCAATGGTGATGCAAGATTTTGCAATAAAAATCTAAAAAACATTACATTAAGCCTAAGAGTACACAATATGATAAAATAAAGTTCGCATTGACATTAAATCAACAAAGTCAATCGCTATCTAGATGAATCGTCCCCTGTATAGCAACAGAGTCTCCTATGATATCTTTGAACTGCTCTATGGTCCTGACATAAAGAAGTTCCCATCATGTTGCACTTGGTTGATGGTACCTGTGCCAATTTTGTGGCAATGGCAGGCATGGGAGATCCGAATGCAGAGAAAACTTGGAAAAAATGGTTTTCATTAACGAATCCAATTGTGAACACTTTGTGGGAAGGCACTGGAATCGGATTAGACCTTAAAGGTAGGAAAGTAAGACACTGATGTAGAGATATGTATATCAATACAACATTATAAAACGATGCTATCAAGTGACCCATATCCGACATTGACATCCAATGATCAAATGATGGATTGCTATCAAAGTATGACAATGCGTAATATAGCTCACCAACCCTGTGCTCTCCTCCATATAATAAGCAATAATATGCTTGATATATTTGTAATTCAGTACTCAAATCTATCCTGACCTAAACCCAATTATCGCCCATGCCCAAAAGATCAACTACACATCTAAAGCCGCAATTACTATCAGCTGCAACATCCTTAATATGTAAGATAAATGGTCTGAGAGTTTAAGGAAGTAAGTCTCAATAAGATGTAGACAATCCCGATCAAGTTTGACAGACACCTAACTTCTCCTTCTTTGGTGTTATCACCGTATTGCTTATCTTTGGTGTAGCAATTTCTATGATGGTGACTGCATACTCAAAAGCAGATGGACCTCAACGAGTAGAAGTATCCGACTTCTTCTTCTTTGATGTGGATCGACCCCGAGTATTCAACTTGACATCCGGCTCAAAAAGATAGGTGGATGAAGGATTTGTCGCTTCTTTCAGTTTTTTCAATATCTACATTTTACCAAGTTGATCACTATCCTGGAATTTCTTTGCGAGATTTTTGAATAGGTGAGATGAGGAGAGGGAGATTTCAAAGCCCTAAAAGGAGGGATAGTATTATAGAGACGTTTGATACTTGTGTGGTGAGAATCTGATTCTTGGGTATCTCATTTTCAATCTAAATAAAGGGTGAAAGAGAGGAGATGATGATGATGATTGTCCGTTTGCTTGTTTTGGGCTTGTTTATATCCTTGTGAATCAGACGCCAAGGTATAATGCAAGTGGAGTAGAAGGGACAGACAGCAATGCCTTTAAATCTTCTATTCATATTGATAATTTGTCGTTGTGGGAGATAGGCCCTCTTACTCTTTAGTCTTCCCATGCTTTCTTTCAAACGTATAAAAATAAGGGACGTTTGGAGAAACACGAGACACTCGAGTGGAAATGAATGTATAATCTAACACAAGCAGTTGCATTGCATTGTACCTAGGGTTTGAATTTGAATGGAGGTAATTCAAATGATCAAATAAGCTATGGACATAGTGTGTGTGTAATATGAGATTTTAAGAATGATTTCATGTAAATGAAATGCCTTTCACAGATTCTAGGGAAATTGTAAACACACCAACCCTTTTTCCTGAGCTAACCCACATGCTGAGCTCACCTATAGAGAAAATATAAACTCCCCCTTTTTGTGGAGCCCACTCATGGAAAATTACCAACATGCCCCTTCTCCTTCTCATTCTCCTTCTTCCCTTCTTCCTCATTTCTGTCCATTCATTGCGATGTCATTTTCGATCGTCTGAACATGTCCTCCGAGCTTGTGGATAGCTCATCTTCTTCTCTTCTTCATGAGCAAAGGGTTCTTCATCTTCATCTTCCCCCATGTACCTCTTCATCTTCAACTTCTTTCATTTTTGTTTTCCTCTTTGTTAATGTTTTTTTCCAACTAAATGAACATGTAATGCAAATGGTTTGAGTGCATGCAAATCGAATGGAGTGTGTGGGTTGCAATTGGGAGGGCAATCCAGTTGAATGGAAGGGATGGGGAGGGGAGAAGGGAAATCACTGACGGATTGCATGCAAAATAAAAAACATGGCTTGCGTTCTGCATGGAAACGTAGATTTTGCATGAAAATTCAAAGCCGTGCTATTTGCACATGCACAGTGATTCAAACTCATGCATTGTGCATATGCATGGTGCTTCAAAACCGTGCACGTTGCAAATGCACGGAGTTTCACATCCGTGCATATGTGAAATGCAAGGGTAATTAAAATCGTGCAGTTTCAGATATGCACTGCTAATGAAATCCATGCAGTATGTTTATTTATTTATTTCTAATCCGAATGATGTATATATTTCGGTATGCCGCCAAGACGAGTTCGTCGTGGTAGTTCTTCGACCTCGGGGCGCGATGGCGCTATTAGTAGTCCATCGACCTTGCGGGATCGGAGTGGTGTGGCGAGCTCATCCACCATAGATTGTCATAGGCCTACGACGTCAGAGCGGACACGCAAGGCACGACAAAGTCCGGATCCGTTAGAGGAGTCAGAGGAGGATGTAGCCTCTCAGGAGGTTACAGATGATGATATTACTGATGATGATGCACATCTGCTCATTCTAGATGAGAGGGTGGACAAAGATCATCAGGCATGTTCTATTCCAGATGGTCCAAAGGATCTCTTAGTCCTTGTCAGCTTTAGGACGCACATAGTTAAGTCGAGATGGATGGGAGGTATGACATTCATTCTGACAATTTGTTAATGATTCGTTTTTCTTCTGTAATTGTTATAATCTAATTTTAATATGTTTTCTTACAATGTTCAGGATAGCTATGCTCTTAAGTATATAAGTCATTGGCCTAAGTTGAGATCGTGGTATCTTCCGCAGCTGGGTGAAGATAATCATGTTCTTGGACTCCATGCGATTATAGAGGAGTTTGGCTTGGCACCATTGAGTATGTACTTATCTTACCGATATATCGTTCGGGCTTTGGTGTCGGCATATGTGGAGAGATGGCAGCTCGAGACTAACACTTTCCACCTACCATTTGGTGAGATGATGAGCACATTGGATGACGTCGGTGCAATTACTGGCATTCCAATTACTGGAATTCTGGATCACCTTTAATGGTTTCGGAATATCTCGCATGTACGGGTCCAGAATCTAGATCGTCATTCACATTATGACCCTTACTAGGGCGCTGATGACCCTACCCCCACGACGGTGAGATTAGTTAATTTGAGGATTTCCCCTCGATGGTATATGCTTGCCTAATCCATTTGCTAAATTCATATCTTGTTCGGCTGATACAGGTCCACCGAGTTGTGAACCATCTCCGTGCCACAATTGCGTGAACTGGACAACCAACTGACGTGTATTACCGTGCGTTACAACTACACTCAAGATTTTAGAAGACTTGCCGGTTACATACAGGCGTCGTCTACAAGGACCGTAGTCGGATTTTATGGGTGTGATGTGTTTTGTTGGTTGAAAGATGAACTATGTATTTTTTTTTTTTTTTTTTTTGTGGATGACCTTTGATGTGGAGAAAACTTTTTATATGACATTTGATATTCGGATGTACTTTTAACGGATAGTGGATGAAGTTGTTTGTAAATTTGTTTTTAAAGTATGCATGTTGATCAAAGTAGCAATGGTGATGCAAAATTTTGCAATAAAAATCTAAAAAACATTACATTAAACTTAAAAGTACACAATATGATAAAATAAAGTTCGCATTGACATTAGATCAACAAAGTTAATCGCTATCTAGATGAATCGACCCTAAATGTCAATTCAATGGGTTCCTCGACCATAGTGGGAACCAAATCTCTTTGTTCTTAAAATACGCATGTTGATCAACAAAGCCTAAGAGTATCCTGAAATCTATTTGCGTTCAACTAGAACTCTACGGTGGTGGTCGATTCAATGGGTTCCTTGACCACAGTGGGACCCAAATCAAGCTTCCTCCAGTGGTGGTGTATAGATGTCAGAGGTATGGGACAACCTAAGAGTCGATACTCTACAATCTCGTGTGCATATGGTAATCCTTGAGTCCTTCGAATGACGCATCCACATGCAGCAGAGTCTGTACCGATATAATCAGCTCTCATTGACTCATTTAACACTATATCCAAAGCATTCGTTGATATAAATCCTTTGAAATCCCGAAACGGTGCTGGTCTGAGCTTATATTGCATGGTGTTTGAAACTCTTCTCAAAAGAAGCATTTATATCCGTAAAAAGCAACTTAAGCAAGGCATGGATAGTCATCCAAGACGAATCCAAGTTGCACCCCGATGACCCTAAATGTCCTTTTCAGCTTTGCATGTGAGCTCTTAACCCTGTTCGTAGTGACATTGCCAAAGTGCATATGTACATTTGTCCATGTAGCCATAAATTGTTCCTTATGCCTTATCAACCACGATTTCTTCACATAATCAAGAGCCTGTGGATACCCGCAAAAATTCCTATCTACCGCACTTAGAAGTTGCATGTAGTCATCTTCGGTGGGAAATATTATCAACATGTTCCAGCTAATAATAAATGGATCCTATCTTTCTTTGGTTTAAAAAAACTTCTTACAATTAGCCGAGATGTTCCTTGAAATATGCCATTTGCATGGCAAGTTTGTAGCATCCGGAAAAATATTCTTAATTGCATTCATCAGCGCTAGCTCTTTGTCTGTGACAATCAAACGTGGCAACATGCATTCATCCATTAATGACTTCAACCTCTCCAAACCCCAAGTATAGTTTTGCACCTTCTCCAATTCAAGGTACACAAAAGTAACCGAGAACGTCAACTAAGTAGACATGACACCAATATCTATTTGTCTTATATGTGTAATCCATTATCAACACCTCGGGAAATGCTCGTAATAACTCAATAGATGAGGAGATGTACCCAAAATAAGTTACTAACACAGTCTATTGCATCGTTGCTAGTGTGCCATTCAATGTATATGTTCTTTTCTAAATTCATCATGAGTTTCTACATCTGTCATCTTTCGGCCATCTTTGCTACCCTGTACTTGTGACGAGTATTGTAGATACTCTTCATTGTATTGGTGTTGTTCACATCCCTCTTCTTTAATGTGTGAAGAATGTTCATCGGCTTCACTAAACTCTTTGACATATCAATCAAAAAAGTTAATTCCTCTTCAAAAAGCCTCCTAGCATACGAGTACCCCTCAAGATGTTGTGCATTCAGATGATTGTGCACTCCATAAATCATTGTTGCCATCCAATCGTCATCATATGCCAACTTTTGGCCTTTCAAAGCAAAAGGACAACTGTACTTCTTCGTTCATGTTATCTTATTCGGATTTTTCTTCTCAAAGACCTTCGAAAAACCCCTGCAAGTACCGCTTCTCTTACAAGAACATATAATTCTCGGTTTCATACCATGTACACCAGCATCTGACATTTTGATTATAATTACTAAGTAATGTTTTTTTCTCCGACATCTCGTGTCCATTGGATAAGGGCATCTCGGCTTCTAAATATAGTGTCGGTGGTGAAGACGTTAGTAAAATCCAATAAGCACTTACTAGCACCTGTAGAATCAACATCTTGGAAAAAAATCAGTGCTAGACAGCCTTGCTAAAGCGCCCACCATCACACTGTTCGGCCAACATTTATCGAGCCATGTTGTATTGCACAGAAATACAGAGTCATGCAATACACCGATGCACGGAAATCCAGAGATGTGCAATACATTGATGCACGGAAATATAGAGCCGTACAATACACTGATGCACGGCTTCATATTGTCGAGCATTACATGTGATGCGCGGTTCTGCAAATCTGTGCAGGACGTGAATGGAAAAAAAAATGAAAACATGTGTCAAAAAAATGATACCTTCTCTTCATATATGGTCAGTTGCTTGTCCATATTAATGATGGCATCTCTAAAACACAATGTGGTGCTTGAGATTGGAGATGTAATAGCTTATATGGGGAAATGGAGAGATGGGTTGGCGAGTTCTTCCAACGCGGGAGCTTTATGATTATGAGAGGAAGTAGAAGAAGAAGTATATACTGTTGAAGGGAAAGAAGTGCAGAAGAAGTGAAGATGAAATCCCGAAGAGAGGAGGAAGATGAAGTGAAGAAGAAGAAAAAATAAGCTCAAGAAGAAGCAGATGGCATGAAGAGGAAGATAAAGGCAAGGGTAATTAAGGAAATTCATAAATGGGTATTCTTGGAATTAAAAAAATTTTAAATGTGGGTTGGCTCAGCAAAAAGGGTGGGTGTGTTTAGAATTTCCCATAAAACTATGCTTAGTACAAGATTAAATATGTATTAAATGATTTGAGTTCTAATTTATTTCTAAAAACTTTTTTTCTTTGCTCTTATGATTTAACTTTCCATAGTTTTATTTTTAATTTTTCTTTTAATATTATTTAATATAGATCTCTCCCCTTTATTGTGTAAACTTCTAAAAAATAATTTCTATTTTTAGAGTGCTTTTTTTTCTGCCATTGGAGGGTTCCCAACCCTTTGGGCTAGACTAATCCCTCCGGGCCTAAAGGAAAGACGGGTGAACTCCCTTATAGCCCCAGTGTGGTAGTGCAGTTTCGAACCTATAACCTCCGGGTGCAAACCGTGGTCCAGGGCCAACTAAACTACCCCTTAGTGTTTTTTAGATTATTACAAGTCACCCACACGGCTTTCTTATTTTTCTAAAATAGGGATGTCGAACTGCACCAAACCACGCATTTTTCAAAAACTGAATTTGGCTGAACCGAATAGCAATTTATTTGTTTTGAACTCTATGGGATTCCAAGGTTGATAACCGAACTAGATAACTATGGTACCAACAGGCCAAAGTTGTTTACCAAAGTTGGATTTTGGTTATTTGAGGATAAGTCCGCTTGCCCAATGTCTCAAAAGCTATTAATAAAAGGTTACCTAAGGTCCCACCTCTAACATCTTAAAGAAAACTAATGAGGTTTTCATCGCCATTAAAAAGGAACAAAGGTGAAGCCACTGTGGGCCAACGTGGACATCCCAGTGCTTAATGAAGGATCGAAACCGCAATTCCATGGCATCAGGTTTGCTGTTAATTTAGATTAATAAACATATGGTATAGAACTATAGATCTATCATCTTTACTGTTGATTATGTAATTCTACATAGATTTGAGTTTTAGTGATTGTGTTTTGTTTCTAACAATTGGTAGAGGCTGAATCTAAAATTGCAATATCACAATCACATTAAATTCAATCTAAGCATGTTCTTTATTTGTTTAAGTCCAAACTTAATTTATGGCGACAGTTTTATTTGGGAAATTCTAAACGCACCCACGTCATTTGCTCAGCATACCGACATTTTAAATTTTTTTATTACCAAAATACCCATATGTGAAATTTCGATTGTACCCTTGACTTCATTTATGCATGGATATGCAGATCCGTGCATTTTAGACATGCACAGTTTTCATATGAAGAGTAAAAAATTATGCACGGATACGCAGATCCGTGCATGTAACGCGAACCCTTTTTTTTTTTTGCAATCTGTAAGCATTCTTTTCTCTCCCATCTAGGGGCGTAGCTAGACAGAGGCAAGGGGGGGCACGCGACCCCCTTTCTTTTTTAGGTAAAATTACAAAAATACCCCTGTGAGATTAAATTTATTACAAAAATGCCATTTGCCCTAAATGCCAACTGCTGTGCATTTGACTTTCAAAATTGTGAAAGTCTTCTGTTCCTTCCCACTCCCAGCGGCTGAAAGTCTTCGTTCCTTCCCAACAGGCAGCTACTAGCTTTCGAAGTTTCCGATTCTCTCTCATCTTTTCTCCGGCTGGATTTTTCGACTACAAGTGTTTAGAGTCCGGCAAAGACAAGTATCGGCAATAACACCAAAAGTCCCCAAAATTTAGGGTTTTTCTCCGAGTTCTCTCTCTCCAAGTAAGTTCTCTTCTCTCTATCTCTCACTGTATATATTTGTGTGTATAATATCTGTTTTGTAGAGGTAAAAATGATGTAACTGAAAAATTAAAATTAAAAGGAAAATAACATTCTCTGATTTTTACCATATTTATTTTTTTTTACATTATTAAGTAAATAATGTAGTTATTCTTATTGGTTTGTCTTGAATTTTTGTACTATTTAAGCTTAGTATTTCACTTTTAAATGTTTGATGCTGCACATTCAATTATTCCAATTTTTCGGATTGTGTACTGAGTTCCTTTTTCGGATTGCATACTGAGTTCCAATATTACAATTTACAATCTGTTTTCATTTCACATTGGTAATTCAATTTTCAGCCCAATATGACTTTAATTAATTTAATTTATTAAAAAATGGAAAATCGATAAACAGTATAAAGGTATTTAGAGAAATATTTTTAGTGTATTCTAGAATTCAGTTAATTACTTTAAAAAAAAGTGGAATAATTTAAATAATAACAAAAACTCACCATTCTAATAAACATTTATGATATAATTTTTTTTTATTTATGTTATTACCCAAACCAAAAACTAAATAAATCCGGCCCATAAGTTTTATTGTTTTTATTTTTAACATGAAATACATTATATCAACTCGAGAGAGGCTAATGAAAATACTAGGATTGGAACTCGAGCAATCATCAACTTTTGGTGAATTTTTGTTTTGTATTATTGCTCCAAGCTGTATGTTTCTTTTTTTTTTTCTTTTCTTTTTTGATTGGTAGATAAAAAATAGCTTTATTGATGCACAAAGAAAGATCTCCATTTGTCGGAATTTATTCTTGTATATTTCTAAGATTTCTATTTTTTTATTTAGAATAATTTTAATTTTAATTTTTGTTTCTTTTTTTTCCCTAGAGCTATGTTGAGATTTTTTAAAAGGAAAAATGATGAAGAAGAATTATCGTCAATGAATTCCAATGACCCTTCAACAAATAACTCCTTGGAAAAGCCATCATCTAGTAACGAACCTTAAAAAAAAGTCGTGTGGAATCTAAGTTACCTGAGCTTTCATCCAATCCAATTTCTACAGAATCATTGAGTACCAGCTTGCCTGAAGTTCCATCTGATCCAGGAAAACGTCCTAAGATTGTAGAATATGATCCTAATATTCGTGAAATGGTACGTAGAAAGTACTACCTTAATGGTGCTTGCCAACCTCGTAAACATGAATTTCCACAAAGAGATTTCAATGGAAAGTTAAGAAGGTTCAATCCTTTGTGGTTTGATGAATTTAAATGGTTGGAGTATAGCATATCGAAGGATTTTGCATTTTGTCTTTATTGTTATCGTTTCAAGAATGAGTGTGGGGGATCAAGGGGGTGGTGATGCATTTGTTAGTGAAGGTTTTAGGGATTGGAAGAAGAAAGATAAGCTTCGCAAGCACGAGGGAGGAGTTAATAGTGCTCACAGACAAGGTTGGAGTAAATGTCAAGATTTGATGAATCATAAACAACATATTGAAACCAGTTTTAGTAAAATGACAGATAAAGCAAAGATTGATTATAGAGTTCGACCTAATGCATCAATTGATTGCATTAGATTCCTTTTAAGACAGGGCCTCCCATTTCATGGACATAATGAATATGATGGTTCAAGCAATCAAGGGAATTTTCTAGAGCTTCTAAAATTCCTTACAAGTCATAATGAGGAGGTGAGAAATGTTGCACTTAAGAATGCTCCTGAGAATCTTAAGTTGATAGCACCTCAAATTCAGAAGGATATTGTTAGAGTTTGTGCATTTGAAACTACCAATGTTATAATCAGAGAGCTTGATGATGGATTGTTTTCTGTTCTCCTTGATGAATCTCGTGATGTGTCAACAAAGGAGCAAATGGCTGTTGTTTTGAGATTTGTAGACAAAAGAGGGTGTGTGGTTGAACGGTTTTTGGGCTTGAAACATGTCACTAACACAACTGCTCAATCACTGAAAAAAGCACTTGAAGAGTTATTATCTGCACACGGATTAAGCATATCTATGTTGCGTGGGCAAGGTTATGATAGGGCAAGTAATATGTGAGGTGAATTTAATGGATTGAAGACTCTTATCTTGAAAGAGAATGAGTGTGCATATTATGTGCATTGCTTTGCTCACCAACTTCAACTAGCTCTTGTAGCACTAGTCAAGAATCATGTCCTTATTGCCACATTGTTCCTCTTGATTACTAATATTGTTAATGTGGTTGGATCCTCGTGTAAGCGTCGAGATACTTTAAGAGAGAAACAAGTTGCTAGAATTATTGAGGGCTTAGAAAATGAAGAAATCACAAGCGGGCGAGGCTTGAATCAAGAAAGCACTCTAATTCGACCTAGTGATACACGGTGGGGATCGCATTATGGGACTCTTATGAGCTTGATTAACATGTTTCCATCTGTAATTGATGTACTTGATATGATTGTGGAAGAGGGAACAAGTCCAGATCAAAAGGCTGAAGCATTGCGTTTGTTAAAAGCGATGCAATCATTTGAGTTTGTGGTTACTTTGCATTTGATGAAATCAATATTGGGAATAACAAATGATTTGTCCCAAGCATTACAACGGAAAGATCAAGATATTGGCATTTGGAAAGATCAAGATATTGGGAATGCCATTTTATTAGTTGACATTTCAAAGAAAAGACTTCAAGCAATGATGGATAATGGATGGAGTTCTTTGTTGGAAGAAGTTTCTACTTTTTGTGTGAATCATCATATTAGTATTCCTAATATGGATGATTTGTATGTGGTTCAAGGAAGATCACGACGTAGAGCTGAAGAAATGACAAACTTGCATCACTACCGTGTTGAGTTATTCAATACTGTCATAGATATGCAACTTCAAGAGCTAAATAGCAGATTTAATGAGGTAAACACCAAGTTGTTGCTTTGTGTTGCATGCCTAAATCCATCCAATTCATCTGCTGCTTTTGACAAGCAAAAGGTAATTCAATTAGCTCAATTTTATCCCAAAGACTTTTCAAACATTAAGCTTTTGGCACTTCCGGATCAACTTGAGAATTTCATCATGGACATGCGCTTGAATGTTGAGCTTTCAGATTTAAAGGGGCTTGGTGAAATTACTCAAAAGATGGTTGAAACTAGAAGAGACGTGGCATACCCATTAGTTTACAAGCTCCTAACGTTGACCTTGATTTTGCCCATTGCAACTGCTACAGTAGAGAGGGCATTCTCTGCCATGAAGATAGTGAAGAATCGGCTTCGAAACCGGATGGGTAATATGTTGATGAATGATTGCTTGGTTGTGTATATTGAAAAAGATATATTTAGTAGTTTGTCAAACGAATGTATCATGAATTATTTTTAAAATATGAAAAATTGTAAGGGTCAATTGTAAGTTAAATGTCAAAATCAAGAACAATGGTTAACTTTTGTATTACTTACTTTTGAGTTTTAATATAAGTATGTTTTTGTGTTAGTTTATATGCATTGTGCCCCCCCTTAACAAAAATCCTAGATCCGCCCCTGCTCCCATCCCTTCCATTCAACTATGTTTCCCTCCCAATTGCAACCCACACTCCATTCCATTTGTATAGATTACATGTTTATTTAGTTGGAAAAAAAATAACAAAGAGGAAAATAAAATGGAAGAAGTTGAAGATGAAGAGGTACGGGGAGATGATGAACTTCGATTTATATGCAGAAGAAGAGACGACGACGAAGAAGAGAAGAAGATGAGCTGATGACGAAGCTCGGAGGAGATGCTCGAACGAACGAAAATGACGTCGCACGTGTTCTCAATGAACGGACGGAAATAGGAAAAAGGCCAGAAGGAGAATAAGAAGGGCGCGTAGGTAATTTTTCGTGGGTGGGCTTAGTAAAAAGAGTTAATTAGCAAAAGGTCCCTAAACCCTAAAGTGGAATGTATCTAGCCTCTGGTCCACTCAAATTCTATTTAAGGGCTCTAGTCCACTTAGCTAGACAATTTGCAGACAGAGGTCCTCCACATGATCATATATTTTAGGACTAATTTGCCTTTTCAACCGTTTTACGCATAAAATCTTGAAATTTAAATTCAAATCTTCGCTCCTCCCTCCTTCCGAAACAAACTGGTATCAGAGAAGAGATTAGTTCTAATCTCGATGGGCCACACAAATCGCAGAGAAGAGAAGGGATCGTTCCCTGGTTCCGGATTGGTTTGCAAGAGCAGATCTCATCGACGGACTCTATGCAGGAGAAAAAGGTTCTTGTTGTGTTCGGAAGTTTGATCCGCCGTAGCCTGCGTGGTCGGAGAGGAAGAAGAGCTAAGACGTAGGCCATAGCTGGGTTTTGTTTCGACTGAAGAGAAGACTAGAGAGAAGAGGATTTTTGAGTCTGCCGGATTGCGCGTTGCCAAGGAAGAAGACTCCTGCCGTCGCCATTTGAAGATTTCAGAGAAGCCCGTCCGCTTCCACCACGCCCTACCGTGGCCGAAGGAGGAAGAGCACTGGTTCTGGTTCTGATTCCAGAACCAGACCGTGAAGAAGACAACCCAGTTCTCTGGGTCTTTTATTCCAGGTCTAGGTCGGATCAGGTCAGGCTGACCTAGTCTACACAAATTTATCTTTTTTGTCAAATTTATTTGAGTTTTTGTCAAATTTATCTGTCTTCTGTCATATTTCTTTGTATTTTTGGCAAATTTATCTGAGTTTTTTTTTTTAAATTTTATCTGAGTTTTTTAGCAAATATATTTACGTTTTTTAAAATCTATTTGCTTTTTTTAATTTTATTTGCGTCTTTTGAAATTTATTTGTGTCTTTTCAAATTTATTTGGGTTTTTTGAAATAAATTTAACTAAGTTTTGTAAAAAATACTTGAGTTTTTGGAAAGTTTTTTAGAAATTCGGAAAATTGATTTATCTTAGTTTTGTCAAATTTGTTTTCGTTTTTTAATTTTATTTGCTTATTTTGAAATTCATTTGCGTCTTTTGAAATTTATTTTCATTTTTGAGTTTTCTTTGGATCTTTTGAAATTTATTTGAGTCCTTTGAGATTTATTTACATTTTTTGAAATTTATTTGGATCTTTTGAAATTTATTTGCATCTTTTTAAATTTATCTGCGTTTTTTTGAAATTTATTGCTTTTTTTTAATTTATTGTGTTTTTTGACATTATTGCATTTTTTTAAAATTTATTTGCATTATTTTGAAATTTACTTATGTGTTTTATAATTTATTTGAAAATCTCATTAATGTGATTTCATCAGTTAAATGATAGTTATCCATTATTGATGGAATATCCCACTAATCATGGGATATGATTTAAAGAATGGGTAAATTAGACATTTCATGTATGAGAATGTGTGCGAGGGATCTTTGGCTACATGAGTTTAGGTGGCGGACTATTTGCATTAAAGTCATACTATAAGGGACCCGCGACTAAAGCCCCCTAGTAAAAAAACAGAGAGTTTGTACTTTTTCGGTAGGGGAGTGCAGTATCTGGGTTGGCTGAGCAAATTTGGTGGGAGTGTTTAAAATTTCCCTCGTGCTTAATCTTTTCTTGAGGCCCACCAATAACTAGCTGGACTCAGGTTTGCGCGTCGGGAAATTCTATATGCACCACTTAAATTGATGAATACACCCACACTTAAGTTTTATTTTTAATTACCAAATTGCCCTCTAGTGAAAGGATGAAATTGCCCTTCACCATCAACCTCCTCTCATCTTCCTTTGGTTCGTCTGCAGTGGGGGCGAGCCGTCTCATCTCCTATTCCTCCTCCTCTTCTTCTTCTTCTTCTTCTTCATTCTCCCTTTTATCCATTGTTTCGTAACCGTTCCCCTGCACTCATTCATGCCTGTTGATGTGCATCTCTTTCCTCATCATCTTCTTCAACCTTTTTAAAGTATCCATAAGTCTCATAATCTAATTCAACCCTTGAAAGTACTCATCTCCCTCGGACACATTGTCTACTGAAAGCAGGCATTTTCAATATGGACAAGCAACTGACAATCTACGAAGAGGAGGTATACTCTCTGACTTCGTTTTCCAGCTTGTCATTTAGTTTTCCCGCGATATGCTCAGTATTCCAGAACCGTGCAAAACAATTCTGCACGGCACATTGTAACCGTGCAATGTTTTTTTTGCACGGCCATACTGAACCGTGCAATATAATATTGCACAGTTGAAATGTGACGTGCAAAGTAATAATGCACGGTTCCAATGTGCTGTGCAGAGTTGTTTTGCACGGTTCTACAGGACCGTGCACTAATAAAGTAATAATTTTGTGATCATTTTCAGGAGATTGAATCAACTGGTGCAAGTCAGTGCTCTCTCGATTTTACCAATGTATTCACAACTGACACGATATTCAGAAGCCGAGAGGATCTAATCCAATGGACACGGGATGTTGAAAAGAAACATGGCTTGGTAATTGTAATCAAAACTTCAAATGCTGGTGGAGATGGTAGGAAACCGAGAATAGTTTTAACTTGTGAGAGAAGTGGTTGTTACAGGGCTTCATCGAAGATGTACGAAAAGAAAAATCCTAACAAGGCAACGGGAACAAAGAAGTGTAATTGCCCTTTCACTTTGAAGGGTCGAAAGTTGGCAACTGACGATGATTGGATGTTAACAGTGGTTTGTGGGGTACACAATCTTCCAAACGCACAACATCTCGAGGGGCACTCGTTTGCTGGGAGGCTTTCTACGAAAGAGATTAATGTTTTGATTGATATGTCTAAGAGTCTGGTGAAGCCAAGGAACATCCTTCGAACACTACAGGAAAGGAATGTGCACAACACCACTACGATGAAGAGTATCTACAATGCTCGTCAGAAGTTTAGGGTGACAGAGATGGCCGGTCGATCACAGATGCAGCAACTCATGATGCATTTGGAGAAGAACAAGTACATTGAGTATCACACTAGCAATGATGCTATAGATGCTATCTTGGACCTATTCTGGGCACATCCGTCATCTATTCAGTTACTACGTGCATTTCTAGAAGTTTTGATAATGGATTCCACGTACAAGACCAATAGATATCGACTTCCATTGCTTGAGATTGTTGGTGTCACGTCTACCAAACTGACATTCTCCGTTGCCTTTGTGTACCTTGAATCAGAGAAGGAGGCCAATTATAGATGGGCTCTGGAGAGGCTTAAGGATTTAATGGATGGATGCATTATGCCACGTGTGATTGTCACAGACAAAGAGTTAGCGCTCATGAATGCAATAAAAGTTGTATTTCCGAATGCAGCAAACTTATTATGCAGGTGGCATATTTCTAGGAACATCTTGGCAAACTGTAAGAAGTTCTTTGAGACCAACGACAGATGGGATGCATTTATCTCTTGTTGGAACATGTTGGTAGTCTCTCCAACTGAAAATGACTATATTCAACTTCTAAGTGCTTTGGAACGGAATTTTTGCGGGTATCCACATGCTGTTGATTATGTGAAGAACTCGTGGTTGAATAAGTATAAGGAGCAATTTGTGGCTGTTTGGACGGATCAAAATATGCACTTTGGCAACGCCACTACTAACAGGGCCGAGAGTGCACACGCAAAATTAAAGAGACACCTGGGTACATCAAGCTGTAGTTTTGATTCGTCCTGGCAGGTTATCCATGCCCTGCTTGAGTTGCTATTTACCGAAATAAAGGCTTCTTTTGAAAAGAGTTTGAACACCGTGCAACATAAGTTCAAACCGGAATTGTTCCGTGAGTTGAGAGGATTTGTATCAAGGAATGCTTTGGATATAGTGTTAAATGAGTCGATAAGAGCTGGTGATATTGGTTTAGATTCGGAGGCATGTGGGTGCGTCGTACGACGGACCCATGGTTTACCATGTGTACATGAAATTGCAGAGTATATAAGGGAAGGTCTCATATACCGTTGAGATGTGTATATCAATTTTGGCGGAAGCTCAATTTAGAGAGCACTAAGACGAACGAACCCCCTGAGTTGACCACAACTTCTGAGTTTGACTTGATCGCTAAGAAATTTCGGAGTAGTGACGAGGCGGGAAAAATTCAATTATTGAAGAAATTGAGAGAATTAGCTAGTCCTTCATCTACACCTCTTATTGAACCGGACGTTAAATTGAATACTCGCGGTCGGTCATCATCGAAGAAGAAGAAGTTGGATCGGTCTACGACTCGTGAGCCGTCTGCTTTCGAATATGCAGTAGGGATGAAAGAGAGTGTTCCTATTATATTAAGTAGTACAGTTGTAACGAAGAAGAAAGAGAAGATTAGTGTCCGTCGCACTCGATCAATTACATTTTTTCATTTGCTCCCTCAGTCTTTTGGACCCTACATCCTCACAATTAAGGATGTCGCAGCTGATGGTAACTGTGGTTTCAGAGCTATAGCTGGTCTTCTTGGCATGGGCGAGGACAGTTGGAGGCAGGTTAGATTGGACTTGAGCAGTGAATTGCAGAGGTATCATTATTATTATACATTGGTCTATGGAGGAGAGGACCGAGTTGGAGAGCTGTACTACGCATTGTCTTACTTTGAAAGTAATCCTTCATTTGATCGGTGGATGACAATGCCGGATATGGGTCACTTGATATCTTCATATTATAACATTGTATTGGACCTTCTTTCATTGCAACAGTGCCTGACTTTCTTGCCTTTGATGTCATCCCCGATTCCACCAAGTGATCGCAGAATCATCGCGATTGGTTTTGTCAGTGGAAACCATTATGTTCAGGTCTTCATGAAACCAGAAGCACCCATGCCTCCCATTGCAACAAATTGGCATAGACATCACCATCCTGATGCAGACGGATGGCAACTCCCATATGCAAAGAGCATCGAGCAATTCAGAGAAATTTTTGGAAATAGTGTAGCAACACGAGTCGGTGAATCTTGATAGCGATTGATTAGAACTGAAACAAATTTGATGTAATTCAATGAATTATATAATGGAACGTTGAATGTTGGTGATTACGATGATCAATTTATTTATTAGTGTTATTTTGTTATCTGATGGCTATTGAATTGTACATGCTCGGTTTAAAAGTTTTTATCAAAACATGTTCTGCATGGCCAACATGTAATGTGCAGAATATGGTCTGCACATTATATGTTGGCCGTGCAGACCATATTTTGCACATTACATGTTGGCCGTGCAGACCATTATCCCTTTCATTCTATTTTGCCTAACTTCTTAGTTTATGAAAGCCCACGAAATTGCATACAAGTGTATACTATACAATCATCACAAAATAAAAAAATTCATCCATTATAGGAGAGCTATAAAAAAGGATCCTTAAATTCATCCATTTGAACAAAAATACATTGGTATTTAAAAGGATCATTTACATAAAAATGGGAATTACATCACGGCTATCAAAAAGTAGCCTCAACCTCATACAAGTACGTCATGTTTTAACCAAAAAATTGCGAACTCCAAAATTCTTCATTAATGTAAAGACAAAATCTAACAACACCAAGTGATATCACAGCTGCGTACGTCGTCGGTACGTCACCGGTACGCAATCCAGGATCTCCAGCATGGTATGCAATGCCCGGTAATAAAAATCAGCAGGCTCACCGGGTCGTGCAATCGCAGCTTCGATACTATCCCTCAGTCGACGGATCTGTAAGAAACAACTAATTGTGTCAATACTTAAGAGAATCAGAACTTTTAAAATGGAAACATAGGGATGACATTTTTAACCCGCCCCGCCCCAACCCGGAGTGCCCGCCCCGCCCCGTACCGGTTTTCCCCGCCCCGAATCTTTGACGGGGCGGGGACTGGGCAAAAAAACATACCCCGAAGCGGGGCGGGGCGGGGATGGGTCTGCCTCATGCCCCGCCCCGCCCCGTCCCGTTACCCCGCCCCATGCCCCGCCCCGTTGACCCGCCCCGTTGCCCCGCCCCATGCCCCGCCCCGTTGACCCGCCCCGTTGACCCGCCCCATGCCCCGCCCCGAATTAATAATCCTCTAAAAAAAATATTTTTTAGATTTCTTTTATAATAAATAAACATATTTATATGTAAATGTATATATTGATTTTATGTTGTTATTAAGGGTTAAGTAGATTGATTGAAGACTTTTTTTAAAGTTAAACATGTAATTGATTGAACCCTAGACATTATAAAAGCATATAATATGATCACATTCCCTCTAATTCAAATTTAATGAAATTAAAGTTGTTAAAAATCTATCTAAGCTTATTTGACTTTAATCATATATAATGTTAAATTGCGACATGATAAATCATATTAAATAAAACGAATATAATAGAATGATAGATCATGCTTTAAGCTTATAATAACATATATGATTAGAGATATCAAGGTAAATTATAATTGGTATGATTCTAATCATACTAATAACAATATAAATTATACTAATTTGATATAGCATTACATGATATATCATGCTATACGCTTATAATAACTCATACGATTAGAAATAACAAGGTAAATTATAGTTAGTAACTTAATATGATTCTAATCATACTAACAACACTATACATTATACTAATTTTAATTATATGTGTCATTAACCTCTTTATTAGTGAGTGGAGTTCAATACTAGAAATGAAGTGAAATCACGTATTGATGGAGTTCATGATATTTTAGAGAGATATTGTCTTTTTTATAAAAAATGTCTCAAAGCATATATGATATTTTCAAGTGTATGTTATTGGCCTTCAATGGTTTAGAGAAAATCTTATAAGAATAAATCTCACTTTAAATAGGTAAAATTTTAGGAAAAGGAAAATTTATAATATTAATATTAGATAATTTAAAAAATTTTAAACAATCTAATAGTGCCCCACACTTATAAAATATTTATGCTGGGAGATCTTTTTATTCTATTTTGGGAAAAATGTCATGGTCCCTAGGAAGACTGATGTTTTGAGAGGGGCCTGAGTTTCGGGCAAATGAGTCAGCATGGTTGAGGGTTTTTTTTATTAATATTATTAAAGGCATGGAGACAACATAGATGAATCATTCATGTGCTTTTTACCATATAAAATAAATGAATTTACCTTTTTCTTTGTAGTCAATCCAAAATTTAATTTATTTTTCCTTGAAAGAAAAATTATGAAGTTAAGAAAATTTTTCTTATTTGAGTCTTGATTTAGAATGGAGAAAAAGAATACATGTAGCCAACACCGTCATACCTGTGACAAGGCTTTGATAATGAGGGTTTCAATATAGTATGTACTTTCAATATAGCCGGGCCCGCTATAGGAGGTTCATGAATTCAGAGCTATACAATAAATAATGATTTAATATTCATATGACAATACTTGAAGTTCATATATAAATTCTATTTTTTTTTAAACAAAATTACTAGTATATGTTTTTAGAATTTTTTCTACATTTCAAGACTTTTATAAATTTGAATTGCAAATTGTGTAATTTTCCTTTTGGTGGGTGCTTATCATGTTTTCATCTTAAACAGGCAGGGCATATTATGATTGCACTCCTAATTCATGTGATAAAGATTTCGAAGCTTTTATTAAGAAACACAAGAAGAAATAATTAGGCCCAATCCCAATTGATGTCCAAAAAAATATTTCAGAATTTCAAAGGATTCTAGAATTTCCAAGTCATGAGTCCAATAGATATCCAAACAAAATATTTGATCAGCGAAATTATTATTTTTAAAATAAAGTTCCATTCATTTCACAACACCAAAAGATTTCAAAATCCAAGAGATGGAAACGAGCTCAATGTAGCTTTAAGGTTTCCAATCAGATTCCTTAGTTGTCTACATTTAACATTTTCCTTTTAAATAAATGATAAATAATATATAAGTCATAATATATATAGTAAGTAAGTGAAGTATGTATATGTGTGTAACAATCTTGAATATATTAATATATTTTAAATAAGGTAAAACATTACAAGAAATGAAGTTTGGTCTAGTGGTAAGGCAAAGCTCTGGTTGCCCTCCATCCCAAGTCTTGCACATTTAAAATTTTTACTATTGAGGAGCGGGGCGGGGTACCCGCGGGGCATGGCGGGGCGGGGACGGGGAATATAAATTACCCCGAAGGGCGGGGCGGGGCAAGTTCGGGGCGGGGGCGGGGAACCCCAATTCCGTCCCCGATCCGCCCCGTTGCTATCCCTATGGAAACATAATGCTACTTTGAAAACTCAAACGCTCAGGTCATCTTGATCCTCATTAGGATGATAATGGGAGTGACGATCAGCATTCTGTACCCGGGGATGTGAAATCCTAGCAAACCACTCCATGTAGTCGGGTGCGCATTCCCATGCATGTTGCACTTGATGGCCGCGGTGTGATGCGGATAATACATGATCCTCCCAAGACTCCCAATATTGGTCAAGGAATTTGTAGGATACCTTGTATTGCACAGCTGAAGATCCACGAGACGCACTTGTATTGCACAGCTGAAGATCCACGAGACGCACGAAGTGGCGCGAGCGGTGCTGGTGGAATGGTCTGAACATATCCAAACTGACGAAGAACCCTCTGTGGGTGGTAGGGTTCAAAAAAACATCTAGTGCCCTCAAGCAACCACAGAAGAAAGAACTCTGATGGAATGGATGCTGGGTCCTGGCACCAATATACGGTTCCCAAGCCACCTATACCAAGTAAATGAAACAACGAATTAATATTATATTAAGGACTAGAGATCCTTGAAAAAACTTAAAATAGATACCAACATATCTATTAGCATCTCACCTCACTCGGATGTAAGTCATCCAGTCTCTCCCGCAGCAGCTTGACATTCTCCCTTGCAATCCCGGAATCTTGACCAGGATTCCACCGAGCTGCATGAGGCATTGTAGGTTCAAATCCCCATGAAGCAGGAGGACGGGCAAATGAGAAGTGCTCATACACCCAAGACTGCAAAAAGATAGTTATTATTAATTATACAAATTTAAATACTATCGTATGAGTATTCAAAGGGATTTACACATTTACCGTGAGCAGTGTCAGATAACCAGCAATCTGTCTCACATCTGCCCTCGTAGTGGTTCCCAGTTGGCGATAGAGATACGCAAGCGCGGCAGCCCCCCATGCATAATGACGGACCTGTCCCAAGTCCATCAGTAAAGATAAATAGGCAATGGGGACTCGGGTGGACGACTTATCGGTGAAGAGTGTGCAGCCTAACAGATACAGGAGATAGCCTCTAGCTGCACACTCTATCTGCTCAACAGATGACCTGGGAGTCACATCGCCGCACACCCGTTTAATCCAGGACATCCTCACTACCCCACCACGCGCCACCCTCAACTCATCTAACGCAGTCACCCTATCCACTCCCAATCCACGCTCAAGTAAATCGACCTGTTCTGTAAATCCCATACTGGTCGATGCGTGGACGGGCAGTCCCGTTACCGGGATGCAAAGGAGAGTACCCACATCGTCTAAGGTGATCGTCATCTCATCAAATGGCATGTGGAAGGTATTGGTCTCGGGCTGCCACCTCTTTACGAAGCTGGATACCAAAGGGCAGGAGATATATCGGTAAGACAAATCCTTCAGCTCTGCCAGTCCAGACTCTTCTATAATCGCACGAAAGCGAGGAACTTCGACATCGGCCCCATCCCCGGGCCGAGTTATGTACCAATCCTTTAGCCCTCGCCAATTATTGATATACTTGAGCGGATCACGATCCTGCACATTACAAATAGAATTCTTCATTAATATAGCTCAATTTATAGAATTCAATACATCTCATTTGAAAAATAATTAATTCAAACATTAACAAAATGCAAATGTACCTCCCCGTGCCATATGGGTATGGCTACGTGCGTCCTAAAACTCGAAATTACCGATAAATCGGCCGGACCGCCGGGGATAGGACCATCCCCCGCCGCTGCTGTGGGAGGACTGGATGGTTGTGCCTGGTCTGAATGGTCCTCCCTTGCTGCCGCTGCAAGAGGAGTGGACGGCTGTGCCTCCTCCTTTGAGGAATCCTCCTCTGACTCCTCTGACGACTCCGGGAGTGGATCCTGTCGCAATTTACGTCTTCGTTCAGATGCCGTTGGTCGTTGACGAACGGCAGTCGAAGTACTAGCGTGAACACCTCGGCGACGCGGCGGTCGTGCGACACCGATCTTCGTCCTAACTCTGGATGGCTCGCTAGAAGAACTAGCCCGTCCACCTATCGAAAGTGAGCTGCCACCGCGACGAGCAGGTCTTCTAGGCATGTTCTAATCTGTTCAAAATGAAAATCAAACAGTGTTATAAAAAATATATTACTATTGTTCGGCAAGATATGCCTTGCAAATTAAATATGCACGGGAAATGTCCGCCGTGCAGTTTTTAAATGCACGGTATTAATATGCCGTGCAGAATGAATCTACACAGTTCTGGTTTGCCGAGCAGTTCGCGTACGAGAAAAAGAAAAAATGGGAATGAAAAAAATTGTAGTTTGAAACTCCCATCCATATTTTGCAAAAAAAAAAATCCCATACAAGTGCTCTAACTAAGTAGGTGAAAATACAACCTAAATGCATAGATTACAACCTAAATGCATCCATTAAAACCTAAAAAAAAGGTGAAAATGAATGGAAAACTTTAACGAAGAAGAAGAAGTCAACCTTACCTTTTTATGAACAAGAAGAAGAAGAAGAAGAAGGTGAAGCTCGCAGTGGAGAAGAAGGCTGTTTTCTGTCGACGAGGGAATGAAGAAGAAATCGCTGGTTATGCCAAATTTGAAACAAGTCGACGAGGGAATGGAGAATGAGAGGTGTGGCAGGGCAGTTTGGGTATTTCAGTGGGTGGGCTCAACAAAACGGTTTTAAATATAAAATAAGTGTGGTGTCTTCAGAATGCAGGTGTATTCATCATTTTCAACGGTGCATATAGAATTCCCGTTGCGCGTCCTCCTTGTCCGTTATACACTTATATACAGTGAGAAGAGGGAGAAAGACCTATCGACTGCGCTGGAGGAAGACCGTGTGGCTGCTGCAGATGCTGATGCTGGAGATTTGAAGGTGCCAGGTAAGCCGTAGAGCGCAAACTTCTGCTCGTTCTATTCCTTTCTTTCTATGCTTTTATTTCTGATTGGGGATGCCGAACGTAGTTTGAAGTGGTCGAGCTCGGTTTGTCTGGGGTCGTGGCCTCTGGGCGTGGGATTCGGTTCTCGTAGACAGCTTCAGAAGATGGGCTGTGGATTTGAGGAGTTCGGTTGGGTCAGTTTAGAATTTTTTTGGCTGAGGTTTGGGGTTCGGCATGGGGAAGGGTTGGGGCTGTCGTATAGGTTAAGATGATTTCGGGTTAGGTAACTGGGGTTTAAGGTTTTTTGGCAAAGTGGTTGGGTGGATGGACAGGGGCTCTGGGTTTAGGGATAACATTTTCTGGGTAGGAGAAGAGAGGGTTACTAGAAGGACAACTACTCTTCCCGGCGACTGGAATTCGGCTCTGATACCAACCTGTCGCGCATCACCCCTGAGGGCCTGTTTGGATAGCCAAAAAATAGAGTAGATTAAAGTTAAATGCGCCTTAACAATCTAAAATTTCAACTCTACCTGGTAGGATGAGTCTAGCCCAATGTTTGGATGAGTCTAGCCCAATAGATGAAGTAATGTTGTGAGCCACATGAACTCCATTTCACTTCAACTCAAAATACGTCAATTTCCTTGAGCAAAAGTGGATTCTACTCCATACCTTTAACTTCAAAATAAACATCCAAATTGAGTGAAGTGAAGTACTCTACTTTAATTTCAACCTACTTCTCTTCACTCCACTTCACACGTGAAATCCACTTCATTTTACTCCGCTCCTCATTTATCCAAACAGGTCCTGAGTAATTAAGACCTTATTGTGATGTTCTTTCTGAACTTAATCGTCAATTACATTTCTAATTTTTTTTGAACAGTAGCAAGGATTTCCATTAAAAGAGCAACAATACAAAGGGACATTTCTAAAAATTTATTAATGTTTAACTGTTCTAAGTTGGGTGTTTAAACTTATGAATGTTTGATTTACAACGTAGTGTTTTTAGATTTTCAATGTATGATTGTTTAATTTATATTGTATGGGTGTACCCGTGCTAAGCGTGGGTTTTTGAACAAGTATCTTATGAGTGCAGCAGATTCTACATCATGTAAAATAGAAAGATGAATATCAAGCAACCATACAGTAAATAATTGTTGATTCTGTGTTGGAAACCAGGTTAGGTGTTCTGTTCTCATTATTTTTGCTCCGAACCGTTGATTCAAAATATTGGTTTGGGTGCTTGTGGAGAGAGAAGAAAGTAACAATGAATGATTGCTCATTGCTATAGATGTGGAAAAGATGATATGAAGGCTTCGCCACTGTCAAGCTGTGATTTGTAAAACGCTGAGCCGCACTCAAAACAGTTCTTGTATGATTTATCTTAATAATTCATTCTCTTTGATATTGTTTATAATGTATATAAAGGTAAGACATTTTATCCAGAATGCATGAAATGTGTGTTTCTAATCATAGGTCAAATGCATTTATTAAAATATAGAATAAGCTGTCGAAAGCTTTTACTGAGAAGTGATAATTAAGTTGTAACATGTAGTATGCATGTTGAGTAAGACTTCTAGTTAGTTTTAGGAGCCAAGGGGTAACTTTAATTATCACAAAACGAGCTACAATCTGAGCCTACTAAATTGGTAAATGGGCAATCTATTGAAAGGATTTTGAGGGATTACTTTAATTATAGCAGGGCAAGCTATAATCTCAGCATGCATTTGAGAAGAGCTACCGGGCTGTGTATTTGAATCCAGTGCCTTCACTTATAACAGATCAGATGAAACAATGGTCTAGATTCTAGTCTTCTCTTTTTCATGGTAGATTGATAGTACAATTGAAGCTGTTTTTGTGGAATTTTTGACGAACTTCTCTTTTCTAGCGTTTGATCTATCTGTTCACTTTCTCTGACGTCCTATACTGGATATAACAATGCTGCAACCTATTGGATGAGTGAAGGAATCTTTCCTTGACTTCCTACCTCACAGACACTTTTCCATTCTTTCTAGGAAGGTAAGAGTTGTATCCTTTTTTAGTAATGGGGATCTGACAATATGCATTTTCCAACCTTAGAATCCAACTTATATTAATTTTTCTTTGGAATATGCACAAAGCATGTTCACCAAAACACCTTTGGTAGAATAGGAAACGAGAGCACATGGACAGAGAACTTGCAATTTGCTATTATCTCCTAAAACTGGCTTGTTTCTTTACATGAGAGGAAGAGTAAAAGGAAAGTAGGGGTCAAATCATGAATCGAGGAAAGAGTAGGGAGTTAAAGTAAACGGCACTAGAGTGCAAAATTTTACTTCTCCCCAATTTATTACACTTCGGGAGAGTAAAAAAAAAGTGGGGTAGAAGCCAGACTTTATGTCATATCAAAGTTGATGTAGAATGGATGACCCAAGTGTGGGACCCAGCAAAGTAGTTTAGAAATTATTTTAAATTGCTTGCTATTAAATTTCCAATTTTATTTAACGAGTATGATTAGGATAGTTTCTAATTTTGTCTGCTTTCCCATTTGATTTGGTTTCTTAGTCATCAAGTTTGTTTCCGTATTTATATTACATTGTAGAGATGAAAATCTCAAACTTGATTATTGGAATAAAATTATCGTGAGCTTTGTTCCCTTGGGGAGGTGTGTCCTCATGTTGAAGTCTCTACGGAGACGTGTTTGAAGTGTCTATAGACACGTGCTTTGGCACTCACGCAAGCCCTAACCCTAGGGCTTGCATCGGTTTGGTGGTCCGAGACCCAACAAAGTAGCTTAGAAATTATTTTAAATTGCTTGTTATTAAATTTCCAGTTTTATTTAAGGAGTATGATTAGGATAGCTTCTAATTTAGTATGCTTTCCTAGTTGATTAGCTTTCTTAACCATCAAGTTTGTTTCCCTATTTATATCACATTGTCGAGATGAAAATCTCGGACTTGATTATTGGAATAAAATTATCATGGGTACTCTTCTCTCAGAGAGGTGCATCCTCGTGTTGAAGTCTCTGTGGAGACATTTTTAAAGTGTTTGAGGACACGTGCTTCGGCACTCACACAAGCTCTAACCCTAGGGCCTACATTAAAAGTTTACTCTCCCCTCTCCTTCATCTAAAAAGCAATGAAGTAAAATAGTCACATCACCTTTTTTTTTTTTCTTTTTAAACTCTCCTTTTACTCCCATCTGCATCATGTACTTTTTTACTCTCCTTTTACTCTCCTTCATGCTAAACAAGTGAGGTCATTTGATTAATAAGAAAAGTGGTTGTACCAGTATGAATTTAGAACATCCATTTCAATTAATAAAGCTCTGATTACTTACAATAAGTATCTTTTCTTGTGCTTTGCAACTCCATTTTGTTTTGGCATCGGGAATCAATCCATTTTTCTGATAAATATGGTTAGAAATCTTTAGAGATATATTCATCACCATTGTCTAATCTCAACAGTTCAATTTTCTTATAAAAGCTCATTCCAACTATTTATGGAAATTCTTAAACATTGGTTACGCCTCATCTTGTGATTTCATGAGACACACCCGTTTGCATTAACATAACAATAAATGTTATAAAACATCAATGTCCATAAATAGATATGAGAGGAGCATATCAGAGTAGATTAATTCCAAAGGAACCCTCATGTTTTCATCAGCACTAATTGGACAAACACTTCTACATTTCTTGGCAAATTAACACAATTCACCCTTTAGTTCCATAATATTACTCTTAATTAAAAAAAATAATTAAAGGCATTGTAGAGGCATGTATCTAAGATGTCAATGCCAAAGAGGGATTTTACCCGTATCTGTTGAAGATTTTATGGCTTTTATACTTTTCTCCATAGGCTCCAGAATATATAGAACATTGTTTTCACGCCCGCCACCAATCATTCACCCCATCTTCAGATCCTCTAAAAACACAATGAGACAGGAAAAGGGTAACACAACAATTATGAGTTGTTTTAATTACAAAAACAAGATTAAAAGAAAAGTGAGGAATTTTGTAACACGAAAGATAATGATAAATTTGATCTGACATTAATAAATCCTTCCCCTATTACTTGAGTGAATATGGGATTGAAAATTTTATACCTCTCATGGGAATATGTCACATAATCCGTGGGAACTAATTGATGACCCAGGTAAGAGTGGCAGAGGAGGAAGATGCCAAGGCAGCTGAGTTATATGGAACCATACCAACTGAAGAGGGTGGAGTTACTTCTTCCAATGCCTGAAGTCTCTGTCTTAAATTAGTAATTTACTCCTTTAAGCTTTGATGCTCATCAGTGTTAAGTGATTGCTCTTGACTGCCTGTATCATTGGGCTTTTCCAGCTTTGCTGAATAAGTAGACATGTTATGAGATGTCTTGCTTACAAAATAATAGCAGGGATCACGGGTATGCCTGTATCTCCCACAATGAGTACACAATAAATTTTGTTTCTATTTATATTTGGGTGATCATCAGTACCATGAGCACCATTACCTCTGCCACCTTTATGTCCTCCATGGCCACGTCCACAACTACCATGACCCTCATTATCACTAGAGACTAGTCATCATTCGAAGTAGATGGATGATCTCACCCAAGCATGACCTTCTTGCAATTTTCTTCTCCTTGTAATGGAGCAAGTACTGTCCGTATTGGTAGCAATGGATCCTGACTTAAGACTTGGGATCAAATTGATTCATGTTTTAAGCTCATTATGTTGATCCCCTATGCCTTTTTCTCGAACTTCTGGGATTGGTTTATATAATGGTTGGAAATTTGTATTTGCGAAAAAATGCCTTGTTATTTGTAAAAGAAGAGACAAAATAAAAACTTCAACATAGCTTGTAAAGAGCCAGCAAGGAAACATTTTCTCTTGAAACTCGATGTGTGTTTTGTTGGCTTGAGTGGCGATTTTATCTCTACATGTTCTACTAGCTCTCTTTAATACAAGTAGTCATTTTCAAATTTTTTTTTTTTAATCTCTACATGATATGACAATCAACTCTTTAGACTTTGTTGTTTTTCAGTTATGGTGAATTTGATTTCCTTTCCCTTTTTTTTTTTCTTCTGCGTTTTCAGAGAAGGCCTTCCGAGCCTTAGGTGGAATATAACTGATTGGGATTTTAAAGAGTAGCTTTCTCTGGACCCTCAATTGATTGACATTGTATTGAATCCTTAATGGCATCTTATTTAAATTTGATGTCTCCAAGTATTATCAACCTTGGAATGACCTCTCCAACAAAGTTCAGTTATGGGAGATGCCGAGCTGTTACATCAAAATCTACATCTAATTTGATTGTACGGGCAGTGCAAGAGAACGAGGGACCTCGGAGGCTGGTTGACATCATCCGTACTGTCCCAGAACTTTCACGGAACTATTTCAGAAGCCCCTCTAGGAGGGCACTATTTGGTGGTATCTCATTACTAGGTGGATTTTATGTTGCACAAACCATTTCCTTGTCATTTGGTGCTTTAGGAGTGAATGACGTGATTGCTGCAGTAATTTGTGTCCTCCTTACTGAGTATGTAACTAGATTCTATTACAGTCGACCCAAGGTAACCTTTCCTCTTGCCCTCCTTAACAATTTTAAGATGGGATTCACCTACGGTCTTTTCATTGATGCTTTCAAGCTTGCCAGCTGAGACAATAAATGAAGCAGAAATAGGAGCCTTTTTGTCCTTATGCCTTGGCCTACTGACCATTAGATGGAAGCTGCCCACATGGTTGAGATTGTTCTATTAGTACTACATCCACAAGGAGCAGTTGGTTTTGCGGTCCAAACTGGCATGCTTGCATTCAACATGTAGAGTGGATGAGTCATCAGATATCAGATTGATTTTGGTTTATCCACACTTTGGGTTCTATCCGTTTTAGCCAAATATGATCGTCATCTTTGTTTATTGTCAAGTATGTTTCACAAAATTCATCCATCCTTCTGTTAGCTTCTCTCTTACTTGGTAAAAGTGTGTCAATTTTTCAAAAAATTATAATATGTGAAAGTGTTGATGAGGTCCTTGGTTAATCAGTACTTAGTACAATCTGTTTTCCTTATGCTCTTTCGCTCTCTCTCAAACATCTTCCAAAGTCAGTGGATGTAGGCTGTAAACATTGTTCAAATATGATAGTCCAAGATGGCTTGAGGTTTTAGATCAGGAGTTATGGCTGATTCGGATTTGGATATTTCAAGCCATTTTTTTCATCTGAGTTGCATAAGATGGTTGGCTTTTTTAATATCCATTTTTCTGAAAGCAATGCTAGGACCTTGAAATACCAGCAGGCTTGAGGAGGCCTTTTATTGCTACTCAGCAGCCCCATGGAGTGTGGCAATTGCTATATGAGTCAAGCCTGATGAGGCTGTTCAGTACTCAACTGACTTGCCCACACATGCTTAATATTTCTCAGATATGGAATGGTTTCAAATGGATTTTTTTTCTTATTTTTGTTATATCTATTTTCCTTTCAACTTTATGTTCTTCCATCCAGCCACTGGAATGATGTATGTGAATTCCCACTCTAATCACTTATCTTTCAAGTTGCTTTTGTTTATGTCACTATTATCTCATTACTAGTCATCACCCTAGATATACTTCATAATGGGTTATTAATACCATTAAAAAGGTCCACCCAAAGTTGTAATTTGATATCTTAGCTGCTTGATCAGTGCTACTTCTACTCTGTTTGAAAGTGAATTCTTGTTCATCTTCATATAGTCTGCTCCTCGATCCACATTGGACTACCAGATCAATGATCTGGATCACCTCAAAAATATTGGACTACAGAGTACATATGTGAGCTTTAGGAACTGATGCTAGTTGAGTACCATTTAGTAACTAGCATCAAGACTTTGATTGTAGCTCTAAGCAACATCCTCGACATCTAAGTAGAGGACCAACAGGGTGAGCCATGGGCTGGCAGCTGTGCCGAATGAAAATGTATTGCAACTGGTATTTTTGTTTTTTGGAAATTTATGTATTCCAAAGGATAATGTACTGTATACAGAAAGTATGCTCAACTCTTGCTTGCACCCCTGGAGAAGGAAGAACAACCAAGAAAGAGCTAAGGAAATGCACACAGCCTCCCTCAACAAAATGTTACCCACATGCTGCACAACAAAAACAAGCCTCTAGACAAGCCAAAAAAACAACAGCAGAAAATTGGAGTGAAAACTCCAAAGCAGAAAACACCCATCACTGAGGACAGTCGAAGAAGATTGGATTACGCAATCAGTGTAATTTGGTTTACATGTAAATGACTGGAAGTGATTGGATAGCCTGAATGCACTTTAATCATCATTACAGGTAAGTTGCTGGTAATTTGGTTTACCTGTAAACTACTCTACTGCTTGTCCTTGATTTGATTTTATGTTTTTGTTTACCTCACTGTTGAATCATGTAATTCGGTGTTTTACTATTTTACTTTTTAAATTAAGACTTTATCTTTTATTTCAACAATATTTTATCTATACTATTCAAATAAAAACACAGAATTCGAGACTTAAACATTCCTACTCAAGATCAGGAGATTCTGTCTATGTGGAAAATTAAACAATGAGTGTATGGCCGTGCTCCAACTTTCCTAGGGAAAACTGTAGTTTCTGTATGTCAGTGCTGTGCTATATTGATGCTTGTTATAGGATTTTGCTGTAGAAAATTTTGTATAAGGCTCACAATCTTGAGAGGGGTCTGACTTTGTAATCTTTTTGCGAAAAATGTGTGCCCTTTCCCAACTCTCTCTTGAAAAGAATACAAGTGTGTTTTTTTTTTTTTTTTTTTTTTTTTGGGTGTGGAATTGGCAAACTGGAAGTTAGGTTAGGTTTGGCAATTCTATTGGTTGGCCTTTTTTTTTTTTTTTTTTTATTTGGACTTAATTCACATATTGTTGATATAACTTTTGAGTTGGATTTAAGTCCACTGAAGGAGTTAAAAGATCCATCTTCATCAAATTGGCACCATAGATTAGATTTTAGAAAATTGCATGTGGCTATTCAGCGGCACCATTGGAAACGGTTGGGTGCTTTATCCCATTAGGCTTGGTCTCTTGGAGCAAAAATCAAAAGCAAGTGTTTGAATCCATCGTATATGTCTTCAATGGAGATTGCACTTTTGGAGAGTTAAAATTTTGGACCATGGATGTGGGTTGTTTAGTTTGCTCGGATGTGTGTTTGTGATTGATCTATTTGTGGATAATGCCTTTTGTTAGGGGCACAACACAAACCATTAGATATATTTATCAGGTCAAACATGGCTCTCGCCCAAAATCTTGCCCATTGGATCATCATAGATTTTGAGAAATTTGTAAAAAAAAAAAAGCAATTTCTCTATCGGCAAAGGAAAAAAAATCCTATTTTTTGGTGTTCTCCACTCGTCTAGTTCTCGAAGATTTATTTTAAATGCTGAAAACAGAGTTTCATACATCTTATCAAAACACAGTCCCCACCATAATCATGATAATCATCCACCATAATCACAATGAAACAATGTCCGACATCTTTTTTTTATTGGAGTGATAACTCCCAACATATGTAAAACGAACACAGGATTAAATAAATTAGCTAAAAAAACCTAGTATGCATAGGATTGGAAATTATCTAACATACATTGTGTAGAAAATTTACAAGTTTGGAAATCAAAGATCTTAAACCTCAAAAAAGTTATAGGATTGGAAATCAGGAATTTTTGTCACATAGTTTGTGAGAAAAAAAAAAAAAAAAGATAAAGAAAAAGTCAGAATCAAGATTTCCAGGGAACCATTGGTTTTCATCATTTTTAGAGGTAGCCTGATAAGGGACAAGGTTTCCAGTACAAACCCTATTGTCATGTGTGAGAACGATACAAAAATCTGGGTTTTTTAAGAGCTCCATTGCAAAAAAAGCACTCAAAATCTTTTGCTCCTTCGTTTGTGTCTGTTGCTTCCAAACTTTCCTTCTGAAAACCATTCTTCCATTTCTTTCTTTTGTGAAAATTGCGCGATGTATGTTTTACTTTTATGTATGAGGGTCGATGGGATGTATTTGTAAGAAATAACGGCCGAGCTTTTGAGCCAGCAAATAGTCTGGCGGTCAATATGGTTTTGGCCCTTTGAAGGTGGGGCCGGCCTGCCAAAGCCCGCAAAAGTGAGAGCTTTTCTTCTTGTTCTAAAGCCCAATAGTAGGTCAGGCCAATTTTGAAAAGCCCGCAGCGTTGAGGGCTTAGCGAGGGCTTAACAAAGTTAGGCCCTGCCTGTTATCTATTAGTATTTTTTTATAATAAATAATATATAATATTAGGGTTGCATAAAAAATCCAGTATCACCACAAAACCGAGTCGAACTGACCGAACCAGTAAGTTCAAATCGGTTTTATGTAGATCGGTTCGGTCAACGGTTTGAAAATCATTGAAACTGCCTTACATCGGTCAGTTATCGGGTTGAACTCACAGTTAACCGCCTAAACTGAACCGATTATATGTATTAACTTGAATATTGAGTTTTGACTATTTTATCCTTAGGGGAAACGCTTGTATATTCTACTTGCATGTTACATGTTTGATGAAAGTACTACAAGAAGTGTGCATTATTGGGTTTTTAGCGCTGTTGAAGGGTTTGGTCTGACCTAAGAAAAAATGAACTATGAAGAGGCTCATCTCAATTAGTTCAAGATTGGGGCTATATTTCACTCGAACCCATGTTACTGGCAAAAAAAAAAAAAAGAAAAAAAAAAAAACTAATTCCTTTTGTGTTGAATTCATTAGTCTGGATGAAGCAATGTAGTCTAGTCCAGGTAGTATGCAGAGAAATAGGTACGTGCCTGACCATTTTGTTAGTGCATTTTACTAGAAGATTTGAACTATTTAGGCTCATTGGCCTGAAAAACTGGCACACGACCGAATGATGGATGGAGAGAGTTCATCCATCATTTGATGTATGCTTTTTTGGTTGAAACGAATTATGAAATATATTTTAGCGTTCATTAAAGCTTCTCATCATTCCATTTGGTGGACCAAGTTTGAAGTGCAATTTTTTTGTGAGAAAAATAATAATAAAAAAAAAACAAAATACCGTAACCGAACCGAACCGAATCGCTTTGGTTTGAGCACATGGGCGGTTCGGTTTAGTTTGTAAAAATAGAGAACCGATGGATTCGATTTGGTTGATGGGTTCCCCTCGAAACCGATCCGAACTGCCTATGTGCACCCCTATATAATATAATATGATGCCTTTTACCAATGAATGGTGATGATGTATTGTGCTCTATTCATGATAATGATGTCTAGAGTGTCTCCATTTTCAAAGTAAGCCTTGGAATGGTGCTGTTATGCTCTATTCACAGCATTGGCGATTAGACAATCTAAATCAATTTTAATTAAACTAGTGGAGGCATGCATGTGCAAGGCACGAGCCCAGAATACACACCATAATACACAATTATGTAGCTGATCTAAAAATCAATTATGCAACTTGATCCATTTACAATCACCAGTCATTATTATGAAATATAGTTGACGCTTCAGTACAAAAAGAGAATATGAGATTATAAAATAACAAGATGCATGTAAGAAAAACGGCTAGGAAAAAGCTACAATTTTTTCTTGCAATGTGTGATAGATCAACTCTCCAACCCAATATTCTTTTAAAATTTGTCTAAAGCATAAGTGCCAAAGAAAATACCAAATTCATGAAGAGAAGTACCGAATGACAGCTATAAGAGAACAAAATTTTTGAACACCATGAAAGGGACCAAAATTCATATCTCAATATGAGAACCAGAGCACATAAAAAGCTTTCTTGAATTCAGATGACACAACTACCAAATCTTGAACTCAAATTGAATTCTTCCTTGTGAATAAGATATAGATTAATAAATCCATGCATACTTGTGGCACTTATGTTAGCCTTTTATGTATCATAAATTAGTTCTATTACATTCAAATTTTGCAATAATTGAAGTTGTTAAAATTAATATCAGAATTTCAACCAATGACAACCAGATACAAAGACATCTTTAGCAATGCATTCACAAAATTCTTGCATGGCAGAAGCAGAGGTAAGGGGCAGGGACTGTCGATACCCAATTTTAAGAATCGGGGGGTTGACTTCCAATTATTTCTTCAAAAATCGGGGTGTGACCCAAACCTGTACCATATCAATATGAATTACCAATATAAATAAAGAAATACTCGGAGAATTCATGCATTTTAGTTGCAAGAATAGGTGAGGCAACACCTTCCAACATCCTAAGAAAATCTAATTGAAAATTCACTATCAACGTTATAATAATGTGGTTGCAATGTAGGATTAAGCACCAGGAATTAACTCCAAGAGTGACATTGGTCTTACCTGAGATGATGCCTTGCATAATCATAAAAAAAGACAATTGGCATACTCAAAGAAAATTTAGCAAATACAATGATGATGAAGGAATGCATGATGCTAGAAGAGTCTACAGCAAGAAACAAAACCAACCACCACCTGCCATGAGAATTAAAACTATCAGTTCAAATGAACACAAGAGAGTGGATCCAAAGACACGAGTTGCCATATCAAAATGATAGGTTCCATTCCACCATACGTGTAAAAACTTAAAAGGAAGAATAAAATGCCGTATCATAATTCAAACAGGAAGTCCACATATACATGCAAGTAATTGTTGAGATACCACAACCGATTATGCAAACTTTGTTAACTGGTGCCAAATGGTCAAAATGTGCGAGACAACCTGTATAAATAACATTGTATTCATTGAAGTTGGAAGTGCCAACAAAGTTGTTAACAGGGTTCCCATTAATAGAAAGTCGAAGATTTTTCATCATTGAGCATTTTCTCCTCCGTCAGTATTTATTCTCAAGAGATCGCACATATTGCTTTCCTTTGATTTGCAACGAGCAAACTCATTCCACTCCCCAGTGAATACAGGAAACACATGGTCTTCCACTTGAAGTCAGTCACACCTTCACTGATACTTTCCACAATGCTACAAAGACTAACAAGTAAAAGCATCTAAATGAGCTTTAATTCAAGTGTAGATTAGCCACTGAACATGACCACTAAAATAGGAAAACTGGAACAAGTCCTTTAAAGCTGTTATTCAAAAACTCTATATCAATAATTCTTCTCTCGTCTAGCAGGGGAAAAAAAACCTTGTCTTACTATTTCACCAAGTTAGACTGCAATATTCTAGTTTCTTGAAAAAAGAGAGCCTATTTTTAACCACAACCCATGAGATTGCTTTTATATAAAAAAAAAAAAATATCATGAAATTGTTTTGTTGTGGACATTTTGAATAGGTCAAGTTGGGATCACACACACGACTTCGATTTTGTGAGAATATCCCCACCCTACACGCATACATGATATTGTCCGCTTTGGCCCACGGCCCTTACAGTTTTGTTTCTTATCAAAAGGTATCATGCAAGGTAAGGGTGTAAGCTCTACATATAATCCCATTCACTTTCCTCTCTAAAGTCGATGTGGTACTCCGGCCTACCCTACACGCAAGCAGCATATTGTCTGCTTTGGCCCACCGGCCTCATAGTTTTGTATCTGATGGGCCTCAACCCATCAAAAGGCCTCATGCAGATAAGGGTGCAAGCTCTACATATAATCTCATTCACTTTCTTCTCTATAGTCGATGTGGGACTTCAGGGCGTCACAATTTTCATTTTAAGGGGGCTGGATGATGGCCATAATGCTACTTTCTTCAGTATTTTGTTGTTTGAGGTGGGCAAGGGCTTATCTTTGATGGGGGTATGGTCTGTCTAGCCCATAGCCCCCTTTCGGGACTTTCTAAGTCCAATGGAGGCATCACCCCGCAAAAGCCTAATACTTGGATTCACCCTTGATTTAGAACATCTTGAAATGTTATAAGAATTATTCATATTTACAAGACTGTTTTGATATGCACCAAGTTAAAACTGATTCGGGGAATTAGAAATAAGTGAGATCTTCAATTCATTACACATTCATCCGGCCCAAGAAAGTTGCGAGATTATTTCCCATGTTTCATCACCCAAAACAGAAAAGCGATTTGTTGGCAGCTTGATTTCAAATGCAAACAAATGTATCTTATGAATGCAAGATAATATAGCTGACACCAGTAGATGGTGTAAGGATTTGGTAACAAAGATATTTAAAAGAAATGACATAGGATGAATACTTGAGTAGCTCTATGATTTACTTCTTTAAAGGATAGTGAAATAATTCTATGAAACAAGGTCTTCATTCTATCCCACAAAATTCGAAGATCGTAGTATGAAAAGAACTATTTATATAATATGAAAGGATCCATTTAGATGCAAAACCAAGATTGATACTAGAATTCAATACAAGTTAAAATACAAAAGAATAAATCAGTGGGTGTAAAACTAAACATACTCAGCTGCTTTTTGACCAACAATGCAAGGAAAGAGTGTAGAGCTTGACCCTGAAATCCAAAATTGATACCGAACAACGTAAAAATGATGCATACCATATGATTCGACAATAAAACAGAACTGAAAAGTTGCATTTTTCTCATAGACCCCATTAAAAGAGATTCAAGAACCAATAATTCATTTCAAATGAAAAAAAAAAAAAAAGATAAGAAAAAAAGAAAGATAATTAGCAAATGAGTCTTGCATCAAATAAGTATTTAACAAAAATTGAAACTTAAAAATTAAAAGGGATGGTTTGTGTTTGATTAATTACCTTGGCTACCTGAAATACAGATCTATGTGGCAAAGGAAAGTGTAGTAATGTACTTGATCTCAAAAGGTATTGCTTTTACAAAATGGGCCCCATGAGATATCAATCTGCCCTCCACTTGGCAAACATGCATCTAAGTAGGCCTCACAAGAAGAGCAGAGGTGTAGAAATTTTGTATGTAGACAAAGTTATCCTCTCTTTCAGATTAAAACACATTAAGTAAAAATGAGCACAACAACAAAAGGCCAAAAGTCAGAGAAATGAAAGGGTCTCTGTCTTCATGCTTCATGAAGCATGAAGAAGACATCTAAACTCTAAAGCCATTACATGGAGGAGAGGTCCTTCATGATTCATGAAGCCTAAAATGAGAAATGACTTGGCCATGGAGACACCTATTCTCAAGAATTAAGTACATAACATGATTGAACATTGTAAACGTGTTAACCAATTAATAGCTTCATACACAACTATGAACTAACTGCCGCCCATGTATTTAATTGTATAATTGCTAAAACACAGATGCCGAAAGGTAGTTTTCAGTTATAATCTACAAAACAAGGAGCATCAGGTAGGTTTACAAAGAGCTACAGGGACTCCTCAAGATAGATGGACCAACGAAGAAAAGGCCTCTTAAACATCAATAATGGGGTTTATGTTTTTTCTTTTGCTTTTTCCTTTTTTTTTTTTTAATTTTTTTCTTCTAAAAGGGAATCTTCAAAGGGAAACTATACTACTAAAACAATGAAAGGCAGTAAGGAAGAAGCAAAAAATGTGGCTTCGAGTGAAATGTGTCATACAAACAGTAACTTACATAGATCCAAATAAAATAATTTAAGAATTAACCACGAGAAACACGGTAATATACACTTCATAAATAAAAGATGTTTTTTATCAAGGGACCTATCGATTCTTTTTGAGCCTCAACCAGTGAAAAAAGGATGGAAATTCTTTGCTGGCACTCTTCTGGAAGTTTTCTTTTCAAGCGACAATTTGAGTTATTTGGAAAGATAGAAATCACAAATGTTTTGAAAGCATTTCTTCTTCCTTGGAGACTTTAATTGAGAAGATGAGATTTTATATGACTTCATAGGTTTCTATCCACCCTCAATTTAGGCAGGTTCTTTTTCATTTTATCATGTTTAATTGGAAGGAATTGGCTTCCTCTTAATTTTGTTGCTATGGTCTCTCCTTTCTTTTCGGTAGTCCTTTTGCTTTTGGGGCCTTTGTTTTATACTGTTTTCTTTTAAGTTGATTGGTATTACTCTTGTACTAATTTTCCTTGCATTAATACATGTCACTTAAAAAAATGTCCAATGCCTACACATTACTACTTTCAAAGTCCCATCAAGGAGAGAAGCATTCACTCTTTGATACCACGTAATCAATGGCTTTGATAACCTCCAATCATTGTCTTTGGCCACTGGCCAGTGTGGCAATACAAATATAAATACCTATAAAAGTCATGCTGTGGTGGGTACACTGCTGTGTTGCATCCTTCTCATTATTTATTTGATTTGAAAGTCCAAATGAAAATTACAGCAATAGAACAATAATTTCTCCCATCTTTTCCTTTAGTAATTTCAGTTTAAGTTGCAAAAGTAATTATATTTTCTGCTTAAATAATTTACTTGGAGTAGAAAGAAATACAACATAACTACAAGCCTACAACTGTCTGCACTTTCAGGGCTAACCTGGAAAATTCTGATTTTGAACATGATGGGTTCTCTTAATTGATGCTCAATTGGTGCACTGGGGAGTTGATTTATGTTTCAATTATCCTTCCACCAATTTGACATTTTTCATCTTAACATACTTTAGACAAAGACGATCAGAATCAAGTTTAGTTTCATTTGCAAAGATTCAAATATACTCAAAGAATTCACAAGCCATTTGGTCATATTCACTAAAGCAGGCCTCTTTAGAATCCAACACTCATTCTTTATTCCTGAAGAAGAGAGATCCAAGATACCCCTGAAAAAGAAGTGCTGAAAGGAAGATAATGATGCCACAAACATAGGACTATCAAAGATGCTTTTAAGGCTGTGACAAGATAGAAATGATAAATGATCAGTTAGGTAATAACTTTAATCTATAATTAAGCAGACGTAATGCAAAAAACCTAATCTATGTCAGATGTCCCTCGAAAACCAAGGAGGATGGAATGATTTCCTCATTCATTTCTTCATGGCAGTTGTTGATTTGGGGGCAAAAAAATGAAAAAAAAATGTTACATTTCAATCTTGTTTTATAAGGTTCCCACTTTTCATATTGCATCCAAATGTGTCCTGATTTCAATCTCACCAGGCTAAATGTCAGCAACATTTTGATGTAAAGTTGATCCAGAAACACCATTGTTACAGCATGAATCACAACTGAACATGAGAAAGGCTCACCTGTCTAGAAGTTTGGCAGTATCAATAGAAGGTAGAAGTTTCACCAACAGTTGTTGTTCTTCCTGAGTTAAAGTTCTTCAGAACTTCTCACAGCAACTTTGAGATTAAATACTTAAGATTATTTGATAACGATGACAATAATAAAATATTTAGCTTGCATGATGTTCTACATAGCATTGATCTTCTTCCAGCCAGATAAATTTCTTACTCCCTCATTCTCTCAAATCTTATCTATTTATATCTGAACTCTTAGGTGTTAAATTAAAATACAATTGCGCACACACACACACAACATATATATATATATATATATCTTTTTTTTTTATAATGATTAATGGTTAAGGATATTTACTTTCTTGGCATAATAAATGTCTAATGTCTAATGCACTTGTATTTTTTGCAGATTACAGTATTAATCGCGAAAACTCCCCATCTAGCCCAAGCCCTACATGAACCCTAACTTCCCAAATAAAACCCTTAACTCCAATCCGCTACAAGTCTTATGACCTTGAACTCATCTGAGTCTGTTGAAGTTGAGTACCCCGAACAAATAGCATCCAATAGCATGAAAACCAGTAAAAGAGAAATGAATGAGAGAGGGGATTTGGAATCATACCGTCTTTCGCATGCATCTGAATTCGCTGGATTTGAGCTCGTTGCGTTGTGATTTCTGTAGTCGAATAATAAAGAGCTCGCCTTTGAGATCGACAATCTCCTCATTGATTTCTTCGGTGGTGTTGGCTCTAATCTCCTTCATCTCTCTTCACCATCATCTTCGTGGAGGAAGAGGGATTTCTTCCAAGAGACAATGATGGAGGGGTTTGGATTTGGATTCCTTGGAAAGATTATTTAGTGGTGGAAGAGTTTAACAAATCCAAACACAGGTAGCTCAGATGAAATTAAATCACAAATGTTCAAACTAGCTACATGTCCATTTGAGATTTATCCAAAGAAAAAGTTGAGGAAAAAAAATATATAAAAAGTGCTGCTGGAAAGAGAATTTAAAAAAAAAAAAAAAAAAAAAAAAAGTCTGGAAGAAACTTTCAAGGCTTAAAGCTGCTGTTCACATATCCATTTCTTCTGCTCCTGCTTGACCATCAGCACTTCAAAATACTGCAAGAGAAGGGTGAAAATGTAGAGACAATATACACATGGAGTGATAAAGAGTTGTAATTGCTACAGACCCATTCATAATCCATACCTTATTGAATGTCTTTGCCATCAATGCAAATGCGAATGTCGGATAAGTTGCACCAGTCCTCTTCTATTTCTTTCTTGAGCTGCTCCCTAACAAGCGGACACCATCCGATTTCGAACACTACAAGTGCGGTAAGGTGTTGTAGCGGTGGAAAATGCCTCAACTCCGGGCAGGCACAAATGTGGAGGCTGCGAAGTGATTTGAGTTGTTCAAACCCACCAAAAAGAGACTGCAATGTATAACAATGGTAGACAGAGAAACTTTGTAGCGCTTCCAAGTGCACCAACCCATCAGCTACAGACCTCAAACCATCACAATTCTTTATCTCAAGATGTCGGAGAGCCTTTAATTGGTCCGAGCCATTAAATAAAGATGTGAATCCACTGCAGCAGTAGATCTTTAGAGTGTGGAGTGTTTCAAGTTGCCCCAACCCCTCAGGCAGATATGTCAATTGATTGCAGTGTTCGATGTGTAGAATTTGAAGAGCTTTTAGCTTCCCCATCCCATCAGGCAGAAATGCCAATCTAGGACAATCAAAGATTTGAATAGTGTGGAGTGATTCAAGCAGTTCCCACCCATCACAGGGGAGCGTTTCGTAAGATGCTTTACTAATCTTTAAAGTCTTGAGAGCGGGGAAGAGAGATAATATTACTTTTACATGGCCTCCGACAGACAAAAGTTCTAGGAATGGGAGTGCATTGAATGGCATCCAAGTAACTTCTTTACATTCTACGGCTATTACTTTCCTTAAATTATTAGGGAGGCGGTCCGGAAATGCCTTTAGCTTCTTGCAATTGGTAATTTTTAACTTTTTGAGGGACGGCATCACCTCTTGATATTCATCTGGTAACTTCCATTCTTCCCAATTCTCCATAAAGTGAAAATAAAGCTTTTCCAGCTTTGGAAACACTCTGCCTTTACCATCACCGTTCCCGCAGAACTCATCACCCACCACTTTTATTTCATCAGCTCCATATATTTTCAGGCATTTAAGTGAACATAAATTCCCAAGACCTGGCAGCAGTCTTAACTTTCTGCAGTCCTGAAGTCTGACTTCAGTTAGACTGGAAAATGCTGAATCCTCCAACCAGCTGGAAAACTTTGAACCCACATAGTTGTTTATTTCTAACTCTTTTAGGTTTGAATGAAGTGGTCCAAGGCCTTCGAACACACCCTCCATCCTTTCCATCTCGCCATCTCCTGACATTCTCCACTCTTCGTCTGTCTTGTCTTTATAATTAAAATATAGAGTTCGAAGGTAACTCTTCTTATGGAGTTCTGCTTCTCTAGCCTCATTCACATTCAGTACTCTCTCCAGATTCTCTATCCTTAATTCTCCTCGAAGAAGGTTGAGATTTTTCAGTTCCCCAATTTTACAATCTCTCTTCTCATCCCCCACAGGGAATTTGCACAATGTTCGAAGGGTAGTCAAATTCCCTAGTCCATTTGGCAAAAGCGTGAGATTGAAAGTCATTTCAATCTCAAGATATCGCAGTTTAACCATTTTGCTCATGCCGCTTGGTAGCACACAAAGTCTTTCGCACCCATTAAGTTTCAGAGTCTGCAAATTACAGAGATCAGTCACAGATTCGGGCAACTTCTTTATCACCGAGTGACTCAAATTGAGATATCTTAGATGTTTTAGTTCGCTTATTGAACTTGGCAAATTTACAAGGAAAGTTTTGCTTACATCTAGAGCTCTAAGAAACTTCAGGTGATTGAATAAACTATCAAGGATTCCTGACAGTTCACCCCATGGGAATATACTGCCAGTGAGCAATAGCAGCGTACGCAATCTTGTTGCCTCGCACAGTGAAGATGGAATATATGGCACATAAAAATCCCGAAGTAATGATAGATGATGACAGTTAATAGGAGAGTGCGCATTCTCCATGTAACGGTAGTCACCATCAGTCACACGTGTTGCTAGATCATGAACAAGATCATGAATCTTGCACCCATTTATATTTCCGTCATCACCTTTTTTTGCATCTTGAAACAGTGAATGTGCCAACAAATCATCAAAATACATTTCACCAATTTCTTCGATGTCCACTTCAATGTCTGCTTTCTCAGCTTCAATGAGACCATGAGCCATCCATAGCTTGACTAATTCATCCTTGTTCATCTCAAAATCTTTCGGGAACAATGAACAAAATGAAAAACATCGTTTCAAATGGAGGGGCAAACTGTAATAGCTCAATAAGAGACTGGGTAAAATGCCAACATCCCATTCCCATATTCTGCTTTCTAAGATGTGTTTCCAATACCCATATGTCCTTCTACGGCCCAAAAGACTTCCTACCGCCCGCACAGCAAGTGGTAAACCTTTGCACCTCCCTACAATTTCTTCACCAACCTTTGTCAGCTCCAAGAACTCTTCGTCTTCTGCTCCTTTAAATGCTATGGATTTAAACAGGTTCCAACAATGTGAATGAGATAAATGTTCCAAATCATGAAAGTGAGTTGTTTCCATTACTTCCGCAACTTTACGGCAGCGAGTGGTAACCAAAATCTTGCTTCCTTGTACAGCACCTCTGAGTGGAACCCTTAGCTTCTCCCATAGTGTTTCATCTTCGTTCCAAACATCATCCAACACTAGTAAAAACTGCATTTTACCAACAACTTCGTGAAGACTGTGCTGCAAAGTGTTTAGGTTTGGATGCTTTGGAATAGACCCGCCCATGGATTCAATAACTTCTATTGCAATCTTATTCACATCAAAAGGATCGGACACACAGACCCAAATTATCTGTTTGAAATGTGTTTTCACACTCTCGTCGTTACAAACTAGTTGCGCGAGAGTCGTCTTGCCCAATCCAGCCATTCCAACTATTGAAATTATGGAAACTGACTTCTGCTCGGGATTAGTCTCACTAACCAACTTATTAATTATACCCTCTTTATCACGATCTCTGCCGAAAATCTTTGATTCATCAACTAATGAACCGGTTTCTCGTTCTTTCATATTGGGCATAAACTCAACTTCCTCAATTTTATGATCTTCATTCAAACTAAAATCAATCTTTTCCTTTGAAATTCCATCTAATCTTTCTGTTAATTCCCTTATCCTATGTCCAGTTTCATGAAGTAATTTAGGTCGCTTGAAAAATGGACGAGGAAGGAATGAGAGAAATCCCACTGTCCTTTGATTAACAATGTCATCTTTGTTTCTCTTTGATAGGAAAGCATCTGTTCTCCACTCATCAAGTATGTCCTCAACCTCGTACACCACTTTTTTGATCTTCCCAAGCCAATCTCGGACAGTCGTATCCGTAAATTGCTTCTTTTCAGCTTTTCCTAGCACAGCTTGAATCGCTGTAACTTTGCTGTGAAGCTTTTCCACCTCTTTTTTCACACCAATCGACAAGCCCACCTCATTTTTTATCATGGCACCCAATTCTGCCACAACAACTGAAACAATTGCTTCCATGCTATCTTTCTAAGTACACATACAGAGAGTGAATGAGAGATCTTTGTATGCAGAGCAACTTCACTTGTTCCTGGGTTACATAAGCAGTGGAATGTCTATTAGCTTCAGAAGCTGGAATCTTTCTAGGCTTTGTTGGAAAAGAACCAAGTAGCAAAACAACATCATGTACGAAATATGTTAAGACTGAAATAGAGAAAATGCGGGTTCTATTAGTGTGATACTAAATCCATTCATTTGATCGAAAACCAAATAGAAAAAAAAAAAAAAAAAAAAAAAATTTCATTGAAGCAAGATTGGACAAGTGGCCAAAAATATGAAATAGCATAGATAGTTTGAAATACCCAGTTATAAATGTATTATTCAACTAAAGTTATTAGTTGTAGGAAAAAAATACCTGGAGCTAGAACTTCTTTCTTTCTTCTTCCTCTTCCAACTCCTCTCTTCCTTGTTCTAATTTTTTATCCTCCTTTCCTCACTTCTCTTCATTTCCTTCTTCTTTCCTCAAAACTGAAATGGGTTGCCTCAGACAAAATGGGGCAAATGTCCCTTTAATTCTTTTCTTTTTGAATCTTGATCCTCTAAGTCCTTGATTCATAGAATTCACACACCTTGAAGCAGTAAAGCTGTGGAACCTCCATGCTCTCACTTGATAAAAACTCAAATGCCATCATGAATATAGGATATCTCCAGGGTTTTTTCATCAAGAGGATCGAGTTGGAGCTGTCATAAAGCGAGATTCCATTTATGTACCACTTTAATTCCACCAGATCTCCAGTGATAAGATGGCCGTGGGAAACACGCATGGCTAAGCAGTGCAAGCACCACCGCACACCCTCATTCAACGGGTATCTCATCGTCTGACTTGTGTATTTATTAATGGAAAATATTCATTTGCATCCATCCCTCGTCATGTTATAGTGTGGGACTCGATAGTAGGGTGGACTTTATTATACATCTGAGCTATCCACACACATGGAACCCCTTAAGTACACTAGTTCCACTAAATTTTCACCTATCCAAATGGATTGGACCGTAGGATCGATGATCAAATCTTTTTATAAATATAAAGTCATTAAATTTGTAGGCCACGGATGAAGGGGTTAGAAGCATAGATTGACCCCAAATTTGATATATGGTCTCAACCAAGATGTCTCTTTCCATCCCCCACAACTTCCATAATCAATAGGTCCATAGTGGGCCCCATTAAGTTTGTCCCTCACCATATGGCGAGGGAAGGATTGCACATGAATATCCCCTGTTGTTAATAGAGTGGAGTGGAGTGAAGTAAAGATTGTTTTAAATCTCATGCATGACTAAGGAGCAGTAACCACCGGTCCTAAAACTACCGTTCCAATCAAATCTTTCTCAAAATATTTTAAAGAAAAGGAATTTACGGCGTCAGTCCCCATAGGACCCCATACCACTCTTGAGGTCCCATACACATTGTATTTATGAATAAGGTCGTCAAGGTGCGCTTTTTTTTTTTTTTTTTTTTTTTTTGTCGTTTAGTGAATGGTCAATATCGACCATTCTGCGGGAATTCAAATAGAAATTGGGTTTTTTCAGGAGGGAGAAGAGGGGAGGGTAGGAAGAGGGAGAAGAGGGGAGGGGTGGTGTTGCATAGGGGTTTTTCCGTACTGCTGCCAATCGTTGCAAAAATTACAAGAACAAGAAAAACACTCTTTGCCCGTTTCTTTTCCTTATCTCATCAAATCTTCATTAAAAACTAATCAGTTTTCATAGTTTAATGCGGCTCTATTGAGCTTTCTGCAGATCCTTAAATATCAATTTCATAGGGATCTGGCAATTTCAGGCCCTCAACTAAAATGAATTTTTGAAAACCCACTCAACTAAAGTAGATGCCCCAAATCCTGTTGCATTCTTTTTGTTGTCGTTCCGAACAGGGCCTGCCATATCGATGTGAAGCCACCGAACCTTCTAGTCTACAAACTGCAAAAGCAGTGATTTTGTTTCAGTTTCAGCTCTTCATTATCTTCTTGCATCAATTTCAGCCCCTATCCCCTCCCCTCTTCTCCCTCCTGAATAACCCAATTTCTATTTGGTTTCCCGCAGAATAGTCGATATCGACCATTCCCCTTTTCTCCCTCCTCCTCCCCTCCCTTCTTCTCCCTCCTAAAAAAGCAAATTTTTATTTGGGTTCCCGTAGAATGGTCGATATTGACCATTCGCTAAACGACAAAAAAAAAGGGGGACCTTGAGGACATTATCCATAAATACGGTGTGTCCGGGACCTCAAGAGTGGTATGGGATCCTATGGGGACCTACGTCATAAATTCTTCTTTAAAGAAACTATTCTTATGACATGGGGAAGAATAAGGGTCCTCTGGAACTAGAAGATTTTTTTGCCTCCTCCATTCATGAGGATAGTTTCCCTTTTGGTTGTGTCTAATCTTTACACAACCAAGTGATTTATTATCAATCACGTGGATGATCTCAATCCCTTGTTACTCATTGTAGACTTTAATAACATTCTAGCCGTTAGATTGTATGTACTCGATCCGGTTGATGATCCGAATAAATTAATTTGTTTCATTAGTTAATCTATATTCTCATGCTTTATTCATGTGATGAATGGTATTTTATTTTATGTTTACACATAATCTATATAAAAGTGACATGATGGTTCATTAGATAAACCAGAGCCCACAAGTGTATTAGATGTAATCCATATGTGTTGATGAGATTCACATACATGAGATGTAGATCAGAAATCTTATACTTAAATTGATTCAAATCATTGATGAGATTGGGCATCTCATCTGATAAGGTTGCGGCATTGTGATCACTATCGATTGGGCATCTCATCTGATAAGGTTGCGGCATTGTGATCACTATGAGATAGTGTGGTATGTCTCGATTATCAGAGTGTAAGACTCTGGACCATTGTGCTGGTACATTGGATATACTAAAGGACCATAAGTAGCACCTTATGCAAATCTATTTTTGATTTAAGGATTACTCTCATAATTCCCAAGAAATAGGCTTTCACTCCTGAGAGATTAATGAACTCAAGTTTCTACTATGCGAGTTATCAAGGACTGAGGCCAACTGTGGGTCGACACCTCGATGTCTTGGGTATATAGTAGTGGGGCTGTGGGAACATATAATTTTCAAGATGGAATTTATCTCCTAAATATCTCCCTTTGCCAATTAATGGATTTTGAGAGCTTCTGTTGGCACCGAATTTTTTACTTTCCTCACCGCACTAAAAGACAAAAGAAAGTTTTTTCCTAAACTACCCCCCCCCCTTCCCTCTCTTCCCCCACCCTCTTCCCTCATCCTCTCTCCCAGTCTCCGACGGGGAGGGCTGGCCGGCCTCCCTCCCTCCCTTTCCTCCTCTATTTTCTCTCCCGCTCTCTCCCTCCACCCTCTTCCCTCATCCTCTCCCCTACCCCACCCCCCAATCTCCGCGGCCGGCCATCTCTCTCTCTCTCCCCCTTCTCCCCTCCTCTATTGCAGTGCTACAATCCTTTCAGATGGGATGCCCAGTCTCATCACTAGTTGTGAAAATATTTTAAGTATAAGATTTGTGATGCACGTCTCCTATATGTGAATCTCATCCACATATATAGATTACATCTAATACACTTGTTGGCTCCAATTCATCCCATGAACCATCATATCATTTTGTATTGGTTATATGTAATTATAAAATAAAATACCATCCATCACATGAATAAAGCATGAAAAAGATAAATTAATTAATGAAATAAATCAATTTATTCGGATCATCCATTGGATTGAAGACATACAATCTAACATAATCATGTGGGAATAAGAATGTGAGAGGGGCTGTATTAATCAAAGGTGAGCCCAGTGGGCACCGTGGTTCCCATAGAAAATTTTGAAAACTCCTTATATATTAAGCAAGTTTCTAGGTTTTTTTTGCCAATGGTTCCTCAAGAATTTTGCCTTTTTTACATGATGCATATAATAACAAAAGCATGAGTAATTCACTGGGAAATGACCTATTTTACACATCACCAATCATTCTGGCAGTGGAATCAAATCCAATTAGGAAATTCCACTGTCATAAATGTGCAGGACAAGTTGGGTCTATTGCTGGTTTAGAAGGCTGAACCCTCTTGACTTATTGCTCCCATGTGAAAAGAGAAAAAAAAAAAGTTTGAAAGGTCAACAGTTAGCACCGGACACGGCACTCAGATGTGAGTGACAGTGACCCAATAAAGTTTGTATCCTAACCTCTTTTATCACTGTTAAAAAACAGCTTGTTTATGGGAAACTCATGGACTGAATTTGGGATAAATTGTCCACGTGGTGCAACGTAATTGGGACAATGTATTTTAACTTTTGAGAGAGCCCAATCACGTTGCGCCACGCGGACAGTTTGTTCTAAATTCTGTCCATAGAGTTTGTCCAAATAGACTTTTTGGTTAAAAAATTGACAATGATTCTCTGCATCAGGGTTATTTGTCTCACGTTTTTCACTTTCTTTTTTTCTATAGTGAAAATTTTTCACTGATCATTTACTCTCCATCAAAATTAGGCATTCTAAGATTCAACACATTTGTTTGTTGAATGGACTTTAGTAGCTAGCTGATTTTGAAAGCATGATTTATCAGAAGGTGGGCCCACAAGGGAATGCTGATTGCATTTCCTTCCACAGGTGGATTGCAGTAACAATTTCTTATAAAGTGTGCAAGTGCGTTCAGTCGACATCCAGAAATGGAATGCATTCAATTCCTGTCTACCACAAATTAAAATCTGTTGTAACCATTTGTTCTGCATCCGGAGTCTGGACTATCCTTTTGGAGATATACCTAGGGCCTTATATCCTAGATACCAAGAGCATATTTGGTTGCATTATAATACATAGAAATTAAATATATAAAATTCATACAATAAACTGTTAAAAATGAAGATCAAAAGTCAATTTTTAAAACCGAGCATCAAATAACCTTTCTAAAAGAAAAGGTTAATTTTACCAAAAAAATAAAAACGGAAAGGTTAATTATTTGACGTTCATTTTTTAAATTTCACCTTTAATCTTCATTTTTATACCAAGGGTATGAGTTCTATGTTTTCAATTCCTATATATATTTTAATGCAAACAAGCAGGCCCTAAGGTGAGAAGTAGGGTTCCAGCCCCTTGTTCTCAGGTCCTCAATTAAAACTGAGGAGTTCGGATCCTCCACGTTTCTTGTTGAGAGAGTTTTTGAGTTGAACGAGTGGAACTCTACAATGATACCAACTTAGAATGAACCCTCTCACCTTGAATGGGACATTGGGACGTCCTCAAATATTACTCCAGTATATGTTCACCATGTTTTAAGATTGACCAAAGTAATTAATTATATTATTCATCATAGTATATCTTGTAGCTAGCAGGCTCTTATTGAAGTAAAATATAGGAACGTCTGATAAACAATTAGGGTGTTCATTTTCATAGTTTTTAAATATAAAAGGATTTTATTTCTCAAAGAAGTATTGTGAAAATTTTAATAAGACTAAAATAGCTCAACATGAATATAAAAGGATTTTCATTGTTCTTGTAAATTCATACTTAGTCCTTAAAAAGCCCGTATTCGTGTCCATATAGCTTGCCCATTTTCCAGTGGAGCAGAGTCAGATCAAGAACTTAGGATTTAAATCTGAACTTAGACTCTTCAATTGCAGAGAGATTTGACAATTCCCATCTAGACAACCCTTAATTTTAAGTTTGGGACGAAACACTCCCAAAGGGCGCGGAAGAAAAACTTAGTGGCGTCCCTTTGGCCCCATAAAAACCCCATAAATCGTCTCTTTTGGAGATATGCAGAGGGAAAGGGAAGGGAGGAAAGAAAAGAGGAAGGAGAAGAATCAAACATGATGGAAGAGGAAGAGAGACGAGGGGAAAGATGATGGAGGAGGAAGAGAGAGAGGGAGAAGGAAAAAAAATGGAGGGAAAATCTATTTTTTTAATTAGTAGTGTTGAGGGTCATTGGAAGACTTTAAAAACCTTTAGCGATGTCCAATTCCGTCATTTCATGAATGGTTATATTGGTCTTAAGAAAATTGAATGTGCAATGAGCAACTTTAGATGTGCAAATAGCGGCTCCCTTGAAAATAGTTACTCTTGTGGGGTAAATGGTGAAAGAGGATGTTGAGTAGTAGTGAGGACTATGAGAGGGGCTGCTAAGAAAATAACGCAAAATTGTTAAATGTAAGGTTGTTATTGTAAAGAAATCCAACTGGTTAGTTTAAAAAAGGTCATGTGATTCATTGAGGGCGGTGAGTTCAATGGTAATCTGATCATTAGGTTAGGTAGGTCCCATCCACAATGACATATTAACCTTGTGTTTGGGAGGGGAGGGTAAATTTTCCCTCCTCTTGTTTGTTTATAGTAGAAAAGCTTGGGGGGAAGGAAAATCCCCTCTTTGCATTCCTCTTTCCCCATTTTTAAAGGAAAAATTTGGGGGTAAAATTTTTACTTTCACTCTCCCTTTCCAAACACCTTCTATTTGAACTTTTTCTCCATTTTTTCTCTTTTTTTTTCCTTTCTCTCATTTTACCTCCTTCCTAAACATAGTGTAAATAAAAGTATGACTCGGGCTCCACAATCTAGGATGTTTGAGCATTTCACAAAAAGGCAAGGAATCTTTCCGCAATTATAGCCCTTTGGGCCCTCTTTATATTTATACAAAATGATAGGGTTGTATGTCCAAAACCTTAATATTATTATTTTCCCTGCGATGCTTCTCGATGTTCCCCGGCTTTTCTTTGCCCTCAAGAAAGAAATCTGATTCATATGTGAAATTACGTAGATATCCTAACCTATTTCATTAGTTTGATTTTCTTTTAACCGTTCAATCCCTCTATTTTTGAGTCTCCACCGTTGATCTAAATATCTAAATGTCTGTCATGTAAGATATTCTTAAAGTTTGAGAGGGTAAGACAGTCATTTTAAAGACTCAAATGCCCCAAAATGCAGAGAACAAACGAGAGAGAAGAAGAAGCAGAGGAAGAAGAAGGAGAAGGAGGAGGAGAAGAAGAAGAAGAAAGGATGGAGAGAGGAGGCAGAGGGAGAATAACAAGAGGAATGCTTCCTCTTCTGGGGTTTCAGGTGTTGAGCGAGTACAGTAGGCTGCATAGAAAGCCTCCTGTAACAGCTGGTCTTCTCCTCACCAACACTCTCATCTATCTTAGACCTGGTTTTCTCCATAAAATCCTTCCGACCCTTGATGAGGTCTGGTTCAACCCCCATCTCATACTCAAGGTAAACAAACTAATATGTTCATTTCATCATTCTCTTTTTTAGATTTTCTTCTTCTTTTGCTCCTGCAATATTGTCCATCATAACCAATTACTTTGTGCTTTTTTTTTTGTCAGTTTTGGTAGTGGAGAGAAGTGGGTTTTCTTCAATTTGTTTGTATGTGTTTCTAATGGTTGGGGAGAATTGTGTTTTGGGTATTTTTGTAAACATTCAATGGTAGTTGTGAATTTGGGATTTTGGTTGTTTGATTGTAGAGACCTAAGGGGGACTTCTAACATGGTAGGCATTGTAGTTGATAGAAAGTTAAAAAGAAGAAGAATGTAGTGATTAGAGAAGCAATGATGGAGTTATAATGGTTAATTTAGGACTTGATACAGGAAATTCTAAAGATTCTTATGCACCCCAAGCAGTACTAGGTGAAACCGATTTCTTCTTTTTTTTTTTTTTAAAGTGGTGGTGACAATTGGTTTTATTTGTTTGTAATATATTTTTGAATACGTTCCTTTTACCAGGTGGTTGTTAAGAATTCGGTTGTTCATAGTTGGATTGAACTATGTATTATTTGCAATGCTCATATGCTATGGTGACTGCAGAAAAAGGGAAAAAAATAAACACCACCACCAACAGTGTTACTACTCAAGGGTCCTTTTAACTGTGCGTCAATCTAACTCCAATAGCATGCCCCATGAAAATGTATATAGATGTATTTAAGGAGTTAAAATATTGCATCCAACACTAACCTGCAACACATCTCAAGACTGAAAAGAGAAATAAACCAAAACTGAACAGAATGAGACCGAATCCAAGAACCATTTAGTGCCCACAAGGATGGTCCAGCCCTGACCAGGAAGCTTTCACAGAAGGATTTCTTAAACCGAAACTTGAAGTAGCCAAATGTTAAAAGTCCCATGTCCATGATCAATGATAGTGATAGAGGGATTATCCTTTCATTTTGTAGCCTGATTGGCATTTTCTCCGTCCATAAGGTGGAGGTAGAAACTTTGTGGTCGGCCTTTGTGAAGCCAGATGTCTGAGTCTTTGTCATATTCTTGTGGAAGGAGACTCTACGTGCATTATTAGATGGGCATCGGGTTTATGCAGGGCTCCTTGGAGCCTGGCAGATGTGGCGGAGGAAGTAGAGGACCTGTTGATGGTTACAACCGGTTGTTTTTTATTTTTATTTTCTCTCTCTCAATTGTTCATATCCTTGGACATTCCAGTAATATATCCTTACATCATCATCTATTTCCCCTTCTTATACACCTTGACTTTCACTTGAGCAGAACAAAGATCTCAAGCGCTATTTCTTATCAGCTTTCTACCACATGGGTGAATCACATCTTGTCTACAACATGATGTCACTTCTGTGGAAAGGAATTCAGTTGGAATCTTCAATGGGGAGCATTGAGTTTGCAGCCATGATTGCGGAGTTAGTTGCCATGTCCCAAGGTATCACAATACTGCTAGCAAAATCGCTGTTTGTCTTCTTTGATTATGAAAAAGCGTACTACTATGAACATGCTGTTGGATTCTCCGGCGTTCTCTTTGCCATGAAAGTGGTTCTCAACTCTCGATCTAGTGGCTACACTTATGTGCATGGATTAATGGTCCCTTCGCATTATGCTGCATGGACTGAATTGATTCTAATTCAGTTATTCGTGCCTGGTGTCTCATTCCTCGGTCATCTTGGTGGCATACTTGCTGGGATCCTCTATTTGCGTTTGAGGCGTTCGTATTTGGGTCCAGACCCAGTAACTTCTGCAATTAGAAAACTTGTTGGCTTAGTAAGCTGGCCATTGAAATTTGTTCGTGACATATTCCAGTTTCGTAGGAGGCAGATATCTGGAAGGGGAACCATTGGACGGAGTCACCCTCCCACAAGGAGTGTGTCTGCGGTGTGGAGATGCCCAGCATGCACTTTTGATAATTCTGGGTGGTTGAACACCTGTGAGATGTGTGGCACAGAGAGGGAAGGTGATGGGCCACCAACTGTACATGTCCAACCTTTTATTAATGGCCATGACATCTCTTTAGAAGAATTGCGTCTCCGACGTCTTGAACGGTTCAGTAGATGATCTTGCAGCTACAAATAACAGTGGCAGGCCAAAGACTCTTATGGTTTAATTGCTAATGCTGGCAGTGTGGCCTGTATCCTACATTTACTTTCCATTCTTGTTTCTCGATATGTATGACAGGTTTCTACCATCAAGGATTTGTGTTCTTTCATGACTATAATGAAAATGGGGTAGGATGGAGATGTGGGTGTAATTTTGCCGCATGTAGAAACTTAATCCATCAAATCTTTGAAATTTTTCTTTCATATTTTTTGTGTACATGTTGAAGCACTCTTGTACTTCAAACTAAAACATGAAATGTCAATTTCCATTTCAGATTCAGGGTTTCATTTTAGTGATGAGAAGTGCAAGATTTCTTTGTTCAGGCCCTGGCTTTCTTCTTTTTCAATTCTGGTTTTGTTTGTAGTGCAATCCCTGTTAAAATACGGAATTTCTTTTCATTTTCTGGTCCTCGTTGTAGGTTTAAACTTTTGAGGAAATGGTGATTGAGTTTGATCTTGGATCAAGGGCGGCTTGACCATAAGGCAAGAAAAGCCCTTGCTTTAGGCCCCTTAAAAGAAAAGGCCCCATATTATCACATCCTATTAAAGTCATATTTTCACATCTTAAAAAAGCATTAAAGCAACTGCCATAGCTTTTTTTTTTCCTCCACAAAAAATAAGGCCCCATAATAGTATTAAGTATTATATCTCACTAAAGTCATCTTTTCACATTCCAAAAATAAAAAATAAAAAATAAAAAATTAAAACTACTATCATCTTTCTTTTTTTCTACATAGTTTCTTTTTAAATTCCAACAAATCTCATCCTCCCTGCCACCTCACCAATGAGGTTTCTCAAATGAATGTTTCTTTTATAGATTAATGTTCTCTTGCCATATTAAAATGTCTCTACCAAAAGTTTTATCTTTGCCAATGCTTTTCTTTTCCATATAAGGTACTATTAACTCTTTCACCCTCTCTGCCTCTTTCATACATTGCCCCTCTATTACTACTTTTTTTTATATTATTTCTAAAGCAATCTTCTTTAATAATTTACTGATTTGGTTTTGTCTTTTCTTAATAATATATGTGGGTATATTTCGATAATATATGTTAATCATAATTCACTAATTCAAATATAATATATTTTTTTTTTCATATTGAAAAAGTTGTATCAATCGAAACTCATCTACATCTATAATTTTTACAAAAAGTCTATATGGACCGACTGGGTATCCCGAATTTGGGATTGATCCCACGTGGAGGACCACGTGGCGCTGAGGTGGACCAACTAGTGTGTTTAACTTTCATATGAGCGGAAGAATGAAAAGAAAAGGAGACATTGGTGTCTCTGTCCAGAAATCAGTCTCTGCTTCTTCGGACAACAAAACCCCTTCTCCACCGTCGAAATCCTCGCCAAGATCTGGATCTGTCCCTTCTGCTTCCACCGCAACCACTTCCCCCCTCACTACTCCTCCATCTCTCTCTCGCTCGGAGACAAACGAAGGTTGATCGCTGTGTCTGGTTCTTCTCCCTCCCAAACGGTCTCTGCCCACCTCACTGGATCTCATCTCTCTATCGCTCGGAGGCAAACGCCCATCTCTCTCTCTTGGCGACGGAAGAGGAGCAGCGGGAGAGGAGGAAGAGGAGCAGCCCGCTGGTCCTTGACGCTCAGGTATGTTGTTGTTGGTTTTTTTTTTTTTTTATTATTATTATTTTTTTAATTAAATAGAGCAAATGATATTGAGTTTTCATATTGCTATGCTATGGATGTTGTTGTTCTCTTTCCATAGATTTCATTGGTTTTTTTAGGGGCGCAGTTATGAAATGAGGGAATTTGGGGCACGGTTCTGGATTTGATTGAATGAAAAACCAAGAGGGACACAAGATAGAATACAGACACAATTCCAAAACCATCAATAAAAATACAACTAACCCATTTCAAAATAGTATTTGGTTGAATGAAAAACCAAGAGAGTTGGGTCCAACTAGCATTAACAGTACCATTCTCTGTCTATTTGCTTAAAATCTAAACCCTGCTTGAGAACTCTGCGGTTTCTGGTAAGGAATAGCATGTTGGAAAATGAGCTCCAAAGCTGATAAATGAGGCCTCTGAGACCACATAGGATGAGAACGAGCATTGGTCTTACAGTAGCTGTCAGCCCAGCTGCAGAGGATGATTTACCTGATGTATAAACAGATCGTGGGACTAGGTTTGAAGTATACCTGCATAACGAACAGCCCATTATCAACAAACTGAACACCCCATAAATTGCCTAAAAGAGCCCATTCAAACGGGATTGAATAAGTTTCCATGAAACAACATCAATGAAAAGGCACTCGTATTGAATAATTAAATGACCTAAAATTGACCAACATACTTGAGGAACTGAGACTTTGCACAGCTTGGGTCTCCAACAATACAGACATTGATCTCCCCTCTTAGGTTGATTCCTTCATGAGTGAACTTATGTACTCCACCCAATAGCATAAGCAGGATAGCTCGCTTGATTTCTTGATGACCAAAAACAGTTGGGGCAATGCTATCAACAAGCTTATTGAAAAAATCAGGAGTATTTCTCATCTCCTGTATTTCATTCATCTCTTCTGCCTGCCAAAAGTAAAATAAGCAAGGCAACACAAATCAATTTTGAAAACAGAACTGCGAAGTGGACCAGCTGCAAAAATCAATTCTCATAAGAAAATCCTAGCAAATTTGGCGACACATGCTACTAGAGGGCAGGAAATCAATTGTGTATGAAGTGAGAAGTAGATATGGCTATTTGAGTATAATATCATTGATGGGTCAGTAGAATAATAGCTTTTTTTCTTTTTTCATGTCAAGACAACAGCAGATGCAGTGATATGCATTTTAAAGAGAATACTATGATAATAGCACAAGAATTAAGGAAAAGGATAAATCATGTTATGTGATCATTTTGTAAGACCATCTAAATATAAGAAACATGAAATGGAAAGAGAAAGTATTGGCTGTGATATGAACTATCCATGCCTTGAAGCTACGCAAGTTGTCCCAAGGCCAAGTTGACAGGGGAGCTACCATCTTTTCTTCTTTTCTGTTCTACCCCTTTTTCCCAAATTGAGAACCTCACAACCCCACTATGATTTTCAAAATAGATAGGATTAGCCAAAAAAAAAAAAAAAGGATTATCCAATGGAATTTTAGTTGTCGAATTTTTGGATGTGGTCCTTACGAGTTTGTGGTATTGTTCATATTTGGACTTGGATGTTGTCATGAATATGTTGGATTTGGACTTGGCAGATGTTGGAAATGTTAAATGATATTGTCATGGGATTTTATTTTTGTATGTACTGTCTGATTTTCAGGTCGAAAATGAATCTGTTGGACTTGATCAGTGCTTGTTGGATTTGGCACTATGTGTTTCTATGTGGATCAAGATGCAATGTCTACTATGTTAAAGAATTGTGCCTAGACTGTAGGTACTGTGTGGTTATGACATGAATTGAAGGTTTTTCTGGTTCAAATGAAGGCTTATAATTATGGGTTGTTCTGGTATAACTCTTTCATATATTCATATGTTAGGTTGCAGCTCTCCAGGACCTTGTTTTTCATTTTTACATTCCATTTCCAATTGACATCGGTTCCTAAATTTCACATTATTTTGCAGGATCTGCAGCATGTTCAATTCAGGAGATCTTAAACTATTGTTGCAGTTGATTTTAGAATTTGTAGTATTATATATTTTTAACAGGGAAGGTTCTGATTGTTTGTTCTGCTTTTTGCAGGGAACAGTAATCTCTTGCTTTGGGCAATCATGTAGATTGGTGTGGAAATAATGCTGAAACTGTTAAAATGACATCTGCCTTACGTGATATGACCATGCCCATGAGATGATGTAGCATTGACAGGCTTGGGTGACTGCTAGATTTTTGTATGCTGCATCTTCAATCTGCTTCCACTGGATATGCTACAACATCAAGAGTCTTACATGTGGAAAATATTGTTGTTGTATGCACCTGTGGTAACTGTGACTATATTTTTCCACATTACATGCATGTAAGTGAAAATTTAGAAGGTAGAAAGAAACGTCTTTGAGCCATGATGAATTTGTATGTTCTACTTAAAAGCACGCCCATCAAGGGTTCTGTTGTATATAGTTTGTGTGTATGTGTATGCATTCAATGGATGTAAATCCATTTTGTAATCCTGTTTCTCAGGGCACTATATTTTTTTATGTTTACAAGGAGACTCATGTTGGTGTTGACCCCTTGGTGTAAGAATTATCTTTCAATGTGCTGGGCATGTTGTTTTAATATATCTCTTAACCATTAAGTGAAAATTGGCAGATTTTAGGATGTGCTTGTTCCTAAAGTTGTGTTGCAAAAGTGTGCGGTTTGAAATGCAGGCAAACGAACTTCTACTTTAATGAAAATTAGCAGATTTTAGGTTCATAGTATGGTCTTTGCAATCCCAAAATCTCAGTGAAAAAATCCCTCAATAGGCGGGCTAAAAAGTGTGCCAAACAGGGGTACTTAGCTTGGTTCCTGCAGATTTTTTCAGCCGAGTTGTAAAAGTGCGCCGTTTGAAGTGAAAATTAGCAGATTTTAGATTCATAGTATGGTCTTTGTAATCCCCAAATCTCAGCAAAAAAATCCCTTGGTAGGCGGGTTAGAAAGTGTGTCAAACGGGTGCTCAGCTTGGTTCCTGCAGATTTTTTCAGCTGAGTTGCAAAAATGCGCGGTTTGAAACGCAGGCAAACGTGCTTTTAATTTAGTGAAAATTAGCAGATTTTAGGTTCATAGTATGGTCTTTGTAATCCCCAAATCTCAGCAAAAAAATCCCTCGGTAGGCGGGTTAAAAAGTGTGCCAAACAGGGGTACTCAGCTTGGTTCTTACAGATTTTTTCAGCCGAGTTGCAAAAGTGCGTGGTTTGAAACGCAGGCAAACATGCTTCTAATTTAGTGAAAATTAGTAGATTTTAGGTTCATAGTATGGTCTTTGTAATCCCCAAATCTAAGCAAAAAAATCTGTCGGTAGGCGGGTTAAAAAGTGTGCCAAACAGGGGTACTCAGCTTGGTTCCTGCAGATTTTTCAGTCGAGTTGCAAAAGTGCGCGGTTTGAAACGTAGGCAAACGTGCTTCTAATTTAGTGAAAATTAGCAGATTTTAGATTCATAGTATGGTCTTTGCAATCTCCAAATCTCAGCAAAAACATCCCTCGGTAGGCGAGCTAAAAAGTGTGCCAAACCCCAGCTTGGTTCCTGCAGATTTTCTCAGCCGAGTTGTAAAAGTGCGCGGTTTGAAACGCAGGCAAAAGTTCTTCTAATTTAGTGAAAATTAGCAGATTTTAGGTTCATAGTACGGTCTTTGCAATCCCCAAATCTCAGCGAAAAAATCCCTCGGTAGGCAGGTTAAAAAGTGTGCCAAACAGGGGTACTCAGCATGGTTCCTGCAGATTCTTTCAGCCGAGTTGCAAAAGTGCGTGGTTTGAAACGCAGGCAAACGTGCTTCTAATTTAGTGAAAATTAGCAGATTTTAGGCTCGTAGTATGGTCTTTGCAATCCCCAAATCTCAGCGAAAAAATCCCTCGGTAGGTGGGTTAAAAAGTGTGCCAAACAGGGGTACTTAGCTTGGTTCTTGCAGATTTTCTCAGCCGAGTTGCAAAGTGCGCGGTTTGAAACGCAGGCAAACGTGCTTAAAACCTTTTGCATTCTGCTGGAATTGGTATCCTTTCATTTCATTTTGCTAATGTGGCCCAAAGACTACCATTTGTGACTAGTTCCATATTCTAATTTTCAGTTTAATAATGTTCCTTTACAGACCCAAAGACTCCATAAATAAATCATGTCAACTGTCTTTCTCACCTAAAAAGAATCCAGTAGTTTATGAGAATTAAAGGGGTGACATATCTAATTGCTACATTTAAATCCACTTCATCTATTATAATCATTTTTCTAAGACAACATTGTCCAAGTCTCGTGTAAAAAAAAAATCACATTAAAATATCAAACCCTTTTACCCATGGTTTCCGAAGAAACCGGTGATGAAATGAATGGACAGTTCCTTGACATAAAAATTGCCAATCTGACCCAGTTGTTGAATAATAGTACTGGTCCTCTTGCATTAGATGAGTCATCATCATTATGCCTATCCAATTCAATTAGAGCTTCTTCACATGCATCTGTGCTCCATGCTTAATGCCAGATGCAAGCATGGCTTCTAGAACAGCAATATCTCGAGCACCTTCAATGAAAGAACTGCGAGGCTCAGCTTCAAAAAGAGCTCCGGCCTGCTAAGGCAACAGAATCAAAGAAAATGCTCCAATTAACAATGCTCAGCACAGAACGAAGCAAATAAAAAATGAGAAACGAGGGGGTCACAAATGAAACACGTGCAGATTATCAACAATTGGAGACACCAATATTCAACAAAACACTCCATTCCAAAGAATCACTAAAAACTTCAATTTTTCAAGGAAAAAGTCAATTTCCCATAAAACAGCCTACAATGTCCATTTATAGATGCTATTTACCTATATCTATTAACACCTCCAGAATAAAAATCTTAACAACTATGTTTCCCTTTTTCATTGCCAACAGGACTTCAAAGATAAATGCTGAGTTTTCTTAATAAAACTTGTATTTTTTATGGAATTGTAACCTCGAAAGATTAACCTTAGCTGTCACTTGTCTAGTATAGTCTAATACCCCTTCCAACAAATAGAAGGCAATCTATTGAAGCAATTTAGAATGGCATCTCCAAGTGTGACCCACACTCTCTTCAATAGTTGGAGTCCCTTTTGCTTCCATCCTTTTTGGAGTGTTGCACCAGCACCTTTTGGACTGCCTTTTCTTCTCAAGTGAAAAATAAAGCAAAAAACTCGTGCACTGAAATTGATTGGTAATCATGCACTGAAATTTATGACAAAACACATTTACAAAATTATGTTACCTCAACCTGCAACATGTCATGAAAAAGCTTTTAATTCTTCATTCACTCCAGAAAAAGGGTAGAAGTTAGTTTGGCATTTCCCATCACTTGAATAAAATGAAACCTGCAATAACACCACTGGAAATTACTTCAAGAATTATTGTTTCTTTGAGAAAAATCGTCTCTTGGAGAGGTAGTTTCCACTTTACCAAGTAACCATACTTTCCATGGATATTCCCACGTTCAACTTGCACTGTACCCTTAGAGCCAACAACTCACCAATATATCTAGAAACTTAAATCCTTAGTCCATAAGTGCAATTTTGCAAGCATATATGAGGTAATCATATTGCTGGTAATCATTTGGATGTATTAGACATGGTTCATTAAAATAAATCATTTCCTATTTTATTAGCTACACTGATGATAGTTCTCTACCAGAATTTATGCAACCTTTAGCCATTCTCTGCTCCTATATGGCAAATATGATGAGAACGAAATTGAATATTCTATCTGCACGACTCAATTTCAATGGGTATTTCAGGCCTCAAGTTAATCTCACTTCTGTCCTAGCAAAATAGTCTCGATGAAAGACAGGCAGCCTTCCATCCCATGCTATATTTTAGGAGGAATATCGAGGCGCAAGTCACATCGTTCATCAATTGTATGCAATGTTCAAGTTCTGAATGAGATTTGACATAAAACAATAAGAAAATCTGTCAATGACCAAGAAGGTATGAAAAAGGATAGTTTTGCTACAATTGGAGTGCATCATTAAGCATGTGAGTGTAAACAAAGGGAAACAGAGGTCGGGTATGATATACCTAAGAGATGAAGAAGAGGAAAATATTTATGAGATTTTGCAGCATGGCAATTACCAATGACAAAGTAAATGTTTCTAAGTGAAGATGTTCAAACCTGAGTCTGTCCTGCCAGCACGACTGCAACTCCATGTATCGAATTATCTTGAATAATGTCATCAAGACCTGCATCGCCCCACTTACATTCTGTTTCCGGGGAAAAATCACGTACAAGTTCAGCAGCAGCTTTTGCAGATCCCTTGATACAGGGGTACACCAAAAAAGAATTTGAGGACTTCGCAATATAAACATGAATGAGAAAGACAGCAACAGATTCACATGATGCAAACAGAAAATTATTAACGCATAGTTTACAAGTAAATTTTATTTACCTAGAAGAAACTTTCACACTAACAGTAGCATGTAACTATCAATGACCTTTCAAGGAGTAATCTAAACAACAAAGATCATTATCAACTGACAATTCAAAATTACAATAAAACATAATACAATTTCATCCAAGCTAAAGACCAATCTATAAATATTTTTGTCTTTAACCAGGCCAAAAAGAACAGATCCTAGATTCATCTAACAACTAAATGTTCTTGGATAGAAATCAAACTACTAAGTTTAGCACAATCATCAAACTCCCAGTGCTAAGAAGCAAAACTCAATCTTTGATTCAACAATCTCAGCAGAACCCTGTTTCCTCAAAGGACAAAATAGATACCCAAGTAGAAAGAGACTAATGAAGCAATCAAAAGAAACCTGACAATCTTTCTTTAAGAAGTGATCTTATGAGACCGCCAGTATTGTGCTGAGGGCAGGGCAGATTTCTATCTGATAATAATCTGTGTAACAAATGACACAGAGATTCAGGGAAAGGAAGAGATTTCAAACAATAGATCAAAAACCTAAGCTTTATCAAGTCCATTAAAACCGAGCGATTTCAAACTCTTTATGAGAGTTGTAAAGAGCGAGTTTCAGTTCTACGTTCTGCAAATGCCGTAGTAGCTCAATCGATTTACCATGCAAGAACAAGAATCGATGAGTAGAAGAATAAGATCTGTAAACTGTAAACTTTCATAAGAGTTCGAATCGAAATCATACCTTGAACGCAGTTATTCCCAGATCTTATGGAAAGGTTGCGACTTGAGAGAGGAGACAGTGGAGTACGAGAATATCTTCTCTGCGTGCGAGAGAGAGATGAGAGGGAGGGAGGTGGGCAGAGACCTATTGGGAGGGAGAAGAACCAGAGACCGTTTGGGAGGGAGGAGTGGGGCGGAGATCGATCTGGTACTCGATAGTGGTGTATTAGAGGAAGAGCTCGGCGGGGAGGTTGTCGTCGGAGATGGAGTAGTGACGGGGGAAGTGGTTGTGGTGGAAGCAAAAGAGGCAGATCCAGATCGCCGGCGACGAGGACCACTATCGGTGGAGAAACGCTTAGAACAGGGACAAGAAGCGCCGACGATTTGGGCATTTCCTGTCCCTCCCGCGATTTCCCCTTTTCTTTTCCGTTCTTCCGCTCTCTCAAAAGTTGAATGCATTGTTTACCTTATGCAAGCGCCACGTGGATCACCCACGTAGGATCGATCCCAAATTCGGTCTATACAGTTTGTCTAAATAAATTTTTTATTTGTATAAATGTCACCATGATTGAATGATTAGTTCAGGCCATCATCATCTTAACCGTTATCCTATCATTTGAATGATGCAATCAAAATGAACATTGCAAAATTGTGTTGAATTTGAACCAGACTATTGTTTAGTTATAGCTGTGAGGGACGTCAAAAGATTCCAGTTAAAGACTTTCGATGAGAAAAAAAAAGAAGGGTCTTCCCAATTGACAACTAGCTGATACAGGGTATTGGTGAGATAACCGACTAGCGATTGGTTGAAGCATACGGCCTTGGCCTGATAACCATTTAGCTCTTAACACTTTTGCAGACACACTCGATTCAAATCACTAATTTTAGTCGATACATTGATGCGTGGTGATATAGAATGATATAGACTATTATTTCATTTCTCAGTTGACAGTTAAAGGGAGGTGCTCCTAGAGAGCATCTTTCAAAGAGATAAAGTGGGAGACTTCACATCCGTATCCAATGCCAATAACTATAATATGAGGGCCCGCACCTTTATCTCTCATAGTAAGGTGAGAGATGCTTACATAGGAGCTTCTCGATCCCAAAATTAATATATTTTAATTTGAGCTATCAATGTAGCAAGTAGATACCGGTTCTAGAGAAAACCAGGAAGAGTATTAGTGTGATATTTGCTTTGACACACAGCAAAAGCACATACCATGTTGCCCAATATGAATGCTTTTGATATGTTGGGTAATTAAAAAAGTGATTCAGGGTGTTGGTGTGAACTTTCTCCGCCTATCAATTTTTGGAAGAAAAGAAATCTATACAAATTTCAGCCGCCTATCAATTTTGGGAAGAAAAGAAATCTGTACAAATTTCAGTGTGATAGTCAACTCACATTTGTGCTGCCCCTGCTTCCTACACGAGTATCCATATCATACCTGGTTCACACATCGGCCAAGCCGGTATGCATAATCCGAACTAGAATTAATTTTCGGAAAGCAGGTATTAGATCAATATAATGTAGATATCAAGGGCCTCTTTGTTTGGATGGGGAATTGAATACATAGGATTTTATAGTCACATGAGCTCCACTGACGGATTCAGCAGCGAAGCCTCAGAAGGAAATGGCTAAATATGGAGGAGAGAGAACCGGCACATGTTTGGAGTGGGTAGACCAGGGTCGATCTTGGTCATTTAGATGAGAGGTGGGTTTTGACAACCAACTGTGCAACGCCTCATTATCGGTAGTAAATACTTGAAATAATAAAGATGATCTAAACCAAGAAAAACATAAAGATCAAAGCAACACAATGCTTGGATTTCCGCTCCAAAATTCACCAAGTGCTCAACTGCACAAATGCAAAGATAAGATTTCAACAATTAAGAGATAATGTAGATAAATTTTCTTCCCATCTTTATACCCACTACAATATGGGAGCCATAATTAGAAAAAAAAAAAAAGGCGCCATGCCTTTGGATAAAACTGAAAATAGAGGACATAATTCAAAAGCTCATCATCACACAAAATAATAGTAAATTCAATACAAGGAAACACAATAACTATGGCCAAGTCTATTTTGTGCTCCAAGTTAACACCATAGTGCAAAACTTTTCTATTGCAACTAATTTAATACCAGAATCCTCTCATATTACACCAAAATTCACATTCATATCATGCCAATCATTCTGCACCAAAATTCACATTCATTCCATACCAAACATTCCACTCCAAAATTCACATTCTTCCACATTCTTTTCACACCAAAATCCAAATTCATTCCACACCAATAAACAAACCAAAATTGTTTAGATTTACAAATACATTCACAAACTGATATAGGTATAGTAGTTGCATCTAACTTAATTTTTTAAAAGGTTAATATTTACAAAAGACAAAAATAAAAAAGATAGCTTAATTCGACGTCCACTTAACGTGAAAATAAAAAAGATCTATACAATTGATAAGTGCTACTTAGAATGCTTGCAGGGCTATCTTTGATGTTTATTCAAACTAAAGAGTAAGATGGATTAGAAAATTTCACTATTTTGGCATGAGCACTTCTATGGAAACTAAGACAAAATCATGCCTTTTCCCATTTGCCCGTCCAAGTGATGAAACTGAATTACCCAATTTGTCCACCATTCAGTTTCCGCCATCCATGTGGAAACAACACCAAATCCGTCTAAAACATTTGACTTATATGTTCAAATGCTAAACCAAACCAAACCAAGCCTTTTCCCACTAGGTGGGGTCGGTTATATGGATTTGACGACGCCAATCAAGTCTGTTTAGGGCCATGTCCTCTGTTAGGTCCATGTAGGCAAGGTCATGTTTAATAGTTTCTTTCCAACTTCTCTTGGGTCTCCCTCTCCCTCTCCTACTCCTCGCAATCTCTATGCCTTCACACCTTTTAACAGGTGCTTCCATTGGACGCCTTTTAACATGGCCAAACCATCTTAGTCGATTTTCTCTCATTTTATCTCCAATCGGTGCTATTCCTACTTTGCCCCTAATCTCCTCATTCCTAATCCTATCTCTCCTTGTGATCCCGCACATCCATCTTGCATTCTCATCTCCGCAACTTCCATCTTCTTAACATGATTATACTTTACTGCCCAACACTCTGATCCATATAACAATGCTGGTCTTACCGCCACCTTATAATACTTTCCTTTAACCCTGAGGGGGACTTTCCGATCACACAAGACTCCCGAAGCACTCCTCCATTTGGTCCACCTGGCCTGAATCCTGTGACTTACATCAGTATCAATCCCTGCATCATGTTGCACCATCGATCCAAGGTACCTAAAGTTTTCTTTCTCTACAATCTTTTGTGTGCCTAGACTTACTTCTATGTTACCAAGTGTCCTAATTTGGCTAAACTTGCACTCCATATATTCCGTCTTGCATCGACTTAGCCTAAACCCTTTTGTCTCTAACGTTTTCCGCCATACTTCTAGCTTAGCATTCACTCCTTCTCTCGTCTCATCTACTAAAACAATGTCATCTGCAAATAGCATACACCACGGCACCTCATCCTGAATATGTCTTGTAATCTCATCGATAACTAGGGCAAACAAGTACGGGCTTAACGTTGAGCCTTGGTGTAGACCAATCGTGATAGGAAACTCTTTAGTCTCTCCGCCAGTCGTCCTTATAGATGTCACGGCTCTATCATACATATCCTTTATTGCCTCAATATAAGCGACACACACTCTTTTCTTTTCCAATACTCCCCATAGAATCTCCCTAGGAACCCGGTCATAGGCCTTCTCCAAGTCAATGAACACCATATGTAAATCTCTTTGGCCTTCTCTATAATGTTCCATTAACCTCCTCAGGAGAAAGATAGCCTCCATGGTTGATCTCCCAGGCATGAAACCAAATTGATTCTCTGAAACGTTTGTTGTTCTTCTTAGTCTTCTCTCAATAACTCTCTCCCATAATTTCATCGTATGGCTCATCAATTTAATCCCGCGGTAGTTCGCACAGTTCTGAATATCTCCTTTGTTCTTGTATATGGGTATAAGAATACTTTTCCTCCATGCATCAGGCATCTTCTTGCTCTTTAGCACTACATTAAAAAGTTTTGTCAACCAACTTATGCCATTCTCCCTCAAGCACCTCTAGACCTCAATAGGGATACCATCTGGCCCAACCGCTTTCCCATTCTTCATCCTTTTCAATACTTCTATAACTTCTTCCCTACTGATTCTCCTATAGAACATATGATTCAATTCTTCCCTAGAAATGGTAAGCTGTCCCAATTGTATGTCATTACTACTGCTTTTGTTAAATAACTTGTAGAAGTAGCTCTTCCAACGCTCCTTTATCTCATCGTCCTTTACTAATACCTTTTCATCCTCATCCTTAATGCATTTAACTTGGTTTAAGTCCTTGGTCCGCCTATCTCTGGCTTTAGCAAGCTTGAATATCTCTCTTTCGCCTTCCTTAGTGTCAAGTCGCCTATATAGCTCCTCAAATGCCTTTGCCTTGGCCTCACTAACTGCCTTTTTGGTTTCTCTTTTTGCTTCTTTATACTTTTCCAAGTTTGCTGCATTTCGATCCTTTTGCCAAGTTTTAAAGCTCTCTCTTTTAACTCTTATCTTGTCTTGAACGGCCTTGCTCCACCACCATGCCTCCTTCTGTGCCGGAGCACCCCCTTTGGATTCTCCTAAGACTTCTTTCCCTACCCTCCTAATACACTCTGCTACCTTATCCCACATATTATTTGCACTCTCATTTATCGCCCAAACGTCTTCCTCTAGTACTCTATCCCTAAATGCTAGTTGCTTATCACCTTTCAAGTTCCACCATTTAGTCTTTGAGCATCTATACAACTTCTTTTTTGTAGTCCACCTTTGTAGCTGCACATCTATGATCAACAACCTATGTTGGGAAGTCAAGCTCTCCCCCGGTATCACCTTGCAATCTTTACAAGCTAAGCGGTCTCTTTTCCTAGTTAAGAAGAAGTCAATCTGTGTCCTTGAAGAGCCACTCTTATAAGTCACCAAATGCTCCTCTCTCTTCCTAAAAAAGGTGTTAGTCACCATGAGATCATAAGCCACTGAAAAGTCCAAAATATCCTTCCCTTCTTCATTTCTATTACCGTATCCAAGTCCCCCATGTACTCCTATATATCCATCTACGTCGCGTCCTACATGGCCATTCAAATCTCCTCCTATGAAGACCATCTCGCTTTGGGGTATCTCTAGTAGCACTCCTTCCAAGTCTTCCCAAAACTTCTCCTTATGTCCATCTCCTAAGCCCACCTGGGGGGCATAAGCACTAATTACGTTCACTATCTCTTCTCCTAACACTAACTTAATTGCAATAATTCTATCTCCATAGCGCTTTACATTAACTATATCTTCCTTTAAGTCCTTGCTCACTACTATGCCAACCCCATTCCTCGCTTTATTAAGTCCCGTATACCATAACTTATACCCAGTCCTTTCGATCTCTTTAGCTTTCTGTCCCACCCACCTTGTCTCTTGCAAACAGGAAATTGCGATTCGTCTCCTTTCCATTGTATCCACCACTTCCATGAGTTTTCCAGTTAGGCTCCCAATGTTCCAAGTACCTAATCTCAGCCTTCTATTTTGGGCTAGCTTCCTTACCCCCCGCACTCGTCCAATAAAGTGTGGGGACCCTTGCCTATTTAGTACTGTACCCGGGCGCCGATGCAGCGGTCCTTGCTCACTTATCACTGTACTCGGACTATACAGCGCGTCGCTAAGTAGGGGACGCCCCAACGAAATATCATTAGGTCTCAAATCCATAAAGAAATCCGACTGAGTATTGTGCTGGCTGTCGGCTATCTAACGCACAACCCTCCTCCTTTGTCCGGGCTTGGGACCAGCTATGTCAAGGATACCCCAACATAGGCGGAGTTATATGTTCAAATGCTCATATATATATTTATTTATATATATAAAGCTTCCATCGACCGTGTCCAATTTCAACACTTGTGTTGTTAAATGAGTCTAATCCCCTGTTTTTACAAAACAGGAAGATACTATTTCATCCAATCCACATTTGCCAATTGCTTACTTAGAATGAAAAAAAATCAAGGAAACAAGGGATCCAGAAGATTTTACACAGTTGGCGAATGTGGATTGGATGAAGCAGTCCCTCCTAGTTTCTGCAAAACAGAAAATAGGTGGTCCGGACTCTTGTCAAACTACATATAGGATCAACCAACAAATCTGATTTTGGGGCTCTTATCCATCTGGGCTTGATGATTTAGATGAATTTTTGGGCCTACGAATAATTTGAATTTTAAGGGGCTATTACACACACACCCAGCACACTCCATCAGTTCCATTCTCCTGTAGAGGCAGAGAGAGATGATTTGAGAGAGGGCAAAGAGTACTGACTTCGAGGGTTTTGCTTTTCGAGAAAAACTTCCACACCAAACATCACAAAGATTTTTTCTCAAAAAAAAAGTGAGTTTTCCACATAAAAAAGGTTACACATAAGTGGGTCCCATAGTCTTGTCATAATTATAATTACATAGTTTCCTTGTTGAAGGTGGGTCCTACAAAGGTTGCATTACGTGACTTCCACTGTGATTACTAACATTAGATGGGTCCCATACTTTATAAGTATATTGAAATTCTTAGAAATTGCCAAACACCACAAGCGACACAATATTATAATATAACGCTATTTTATTCTATGATAATAAAATCTTAAATATTCAAATTTGATGATATTATATTTGCAGTTATCCAAACACCTAGATAGAGCACAAAATCTTAGAAAGAGATAAATGAAGAGAAGATTATGAGAGTACCTCTTTTCGCAATCCAAGAGTCCATAGAGTATAAATAGGATAGGAGAAGTGGAGTAGAAGAGTAAAATTAGATTTGTGATGGAAATGAAGTTGTTGTAAAGATGAAAAAGTGAGAATAAGACTTCAGTGGTTACAATACAATTACATGTTAAAAGTGAGAGGAGAAAGTGAGTTAGTTATAAATTGTGGGAAATAACTTCTAGTCAAAATTAGTTGGTGTCAAAATTAACTTGAAACCCTAGGCTTTAATTAGGGATGGACCTACATGATACAAACCTGGGTCGGTCGCCCAGGTCTAATCCAAAATGGCCCATACCACATTCTATTTTCTACTTTTGACTATTATATAGAGATTGGAGACAAGTAGACCAACATGATACAAACCTGGGCGGTCGCCCTAGTTATGATCCAAAATGGCCGCCATGCCCCATTCTAGTTAAGTCGTCGTCCTACCCTACGATATGAGTGATTTATACTTAATTAGTAAAAAAAAATATGTGTCTAAACCATGCAATAAGTGGAGATTATTGTTATGGGTTGATTTTGACCTTTTCAACTGACCATTGTCCGTCCCACCTAAATAAAAACCCCGATTCCGCCACTAGCTTTAATATATTATAATTTGGCCGAAATGAGCTAAATAATCTTTTTTCGAAAACAATTAAAAAGTAGGGACCTAATTGTAATTTATTTACAAAACTCAGAACGAACAAAAAATGGAAAATTCTCAAAACAGGACACAGGACTCAAGTTTTAGTCGGATTTTAAATCAGGACAAAAAAAAAGAGATTCTCGCATTTCAAATAAGGACATCCGGCGAAAATGTGAGTTTCCCGGCGACTTTTTTTCAAAATACCAAAAATGCCCTTAGGCCTTTTCCTCTTCCTCCCTTTCGACCATCATCGTCCTCAGCATCATTCCCTTGATCATAGGGGCTTTCAATTGAATACATTGAAATCGACAGTTGCGAGGTCATTGCCAAAGGTGGGGCGGTGCAGAAGAATCCCTGATATTCATATATATCTTTCCCCATCCATGTCCTTATAATCCCTTTTTTTTATCATGGGTCAGAGTTTTTCAACTCTATAGTCATATGGTGATGGTGGTGGTTTTGGAGAAGGTGGCGGCAACGACAATGGGGGCAGCAGAGGATCTCAAGACGACGAAGGTTGGGTTTTTCCAGAGACATCTCTTTTCTCGCCTTTTCCATCCTCCTAACCCATTTCCACTGCTAGGGAAAAATCATAAAAAACCCTCCTTTCCCCTTTCCTCTTCCATCCTCAAACTGGGAAAAGCCCATTTTCACATAATCCAAACCCAAGAACCAAAAAATTGTGGCAAGAAAGAATCTCTGCGATCCAAATTCTTATTTTAAATTCCATGTATAATTTCTGAATTCTGATTTCCATTTTCTTTTTGGGTCTTAAAGCAAGGAGCTAGAGGTTTTGGCATGGGAAAACAAGTGCCCATATGGCTTCGTTCTGAATCCGCAAATGTAATATGTATTGTCTGGATTGCATGAATAGAGCCCTTTGTTATCTCTGTCTTGCTTACCACAGGACCATTGAGCAATACATATATTGAATTTGTTGTATTTTGATTGCATTTTATTTTCCATATTTGGTCGCAGAAGCTCATCTTCCCACTACATGATAAGAGTTTCTGAGAATAAAAAAGTGTTGGACATCACAGATGCACATCATCATTAGTGATTGATTCTTGTTTCTGGGATCTGGGTTCAAGTTGCCAAGGACCAAGGTGGTTAGGAGGGAGGAAGAGGAGAGAGCTTAAGGGTGTTTTGGGTATCTTGAAGAAAACAGAGGAATCAATCCCCGAAAAATAGACATTCTATTGGCACACAGAAAATCAATCTTCCCACACAATCATTTTTGTTAAAAATAAAAATAAAAAACCTATAAAATTACATTTTTGCCCACCCTCCTCCCTTTCTCTCCCCCACCTCACCCTTCACCTCCGGCTTTGGCCTCGGCCTGGATGGTGATGGCCGACCCCTTCTTTCCCGCCCTCTCTTCCTCCCTTTCCCTCCCCACTGTTTCCTCTCTCTCCTCCCTTTCTCTCCCCCACCTCCTCCTTCACCTCCACCTTCGGCTCCGGTCTAAACGGCGGCGGCCGACCCCCCTCCCCCTTTTCTCCCTCTGTCCCTCCCTCCCCACCGTTTCCTATCTTTTCCTCCCTTTCCCTCCCCACTGTTTTTTCTCCCCCCACCTCCCCTTCACATCCGGCCTGGCCTCGAGATCAAGCTTGTGGAGCTAGAGCCTTATGGCTTGCCGCGTCGAGTTCGGCCCATCTCAGCGGAGGAGTACAAAAAGATGGGGAAGTTGCCGGATCCAGGCCGGAGGTGAAGGGAAGGTGGGGGGAAAGAAAGGAGGAGGAGAGAGAAAACAATGGGGAGGGAAATGGAGGAAGAGAGAGAAAACACTGGGGAGGGAGGGAGAGAGAAGGGGAGGAGAGGGGTTGGCCACCGCCGTTCAAGCTGGAGCTGGAGCCGGGGGTGAAGGGGCAGGTGGGGGAGAGAGATTTGAGATGGGGCGAAAAGGTAATCTCATGTTTTTTTTATTTATAATTATTGGCTGTGTGGGAAAAGAAAATGTTTGTGTGTCAATAGAATGACTCCTAGAGAAGTCACATTGTTTTTTTTACGGGTGATTCTATATGCACCCACAAACATTGCTGAGCACACCCACTTGCCGAACCCACCACATAGTATGTTTTTTTTTTTAAAAGAGTTTGCTGAGCCCACCCACCATATTTTCCAAAGTACCCATGAGTCTTCCTCCAAAATTCCCTCTCGTCGACGGTTTTGAAAATCCAAAGAGACACCAGCGTCGAGAACTTCACCACTGTGGAAGTCGTTCTCCTCCAACGCTCTCCACTGCCAACACCTCTTCTTCTTCCTCTTCTTGTTCATATGACGTTCAAAGAAGGTGAGCTCTTCTTCTTCTTCTTCTTCTTCTTCATAGGTTTATGATTTCACATTCCTTTTAGGCGTAATTTTTTTGACTCAGAGATTACAAACGTTTGCATTAGGGTCGTAATTTCTTCTTCTTCTTTTTCTCATTCGAAGTGCATAATCCCTGTGCATTTTGAAAAAAAAAAAAGATGCATTCATTTTAATCGATGTGCTCGGTATCGCAGATTCGTGCATGGGGTTTATGCACGGCCTATGTTCACCGTGTAATAAATTTTTGCATGAAATGTACACCGTGCAGAACACTTCTGCATGGCATACATATGCTGTGCAAATGAATTATGCACGGCAAATGTATACCGTGCAGAACAAATATGCACGGCATACATATGTTGGGCACATGAATTCTGCACGGAAAAAAATATGCCGTGCAAAATTTTTTTGCACAGTTAACATGTGCTGTGTAGAAGCATTTTGCACATTACATTTGTTCTGAGCAACACATTAGAACTTGATTTCTTCTAAGGAAATTCTATATGCAACCCTTAAAGTGCTGAGCACACCCACATCCCTTTATGAACAGTGATTTAAAAATCACTGTTCATAAAGGGATGTGGGTGTGCTCAACATAATGAGAGTGTGCATATAGAATTTCTTTTTCTTTTGTTACACTTTTTCCTCTTATTATTTTTATTTTTAACAAATTGAAAGAAATGCCGAGAAAACCAGCTCGCCTTATTGGTGGCATCTCACGTCCGACAGGTGGACGTGCATGTAGTTCTAGTGAGCCATCGAGAGTGCGGGAGAAGATTGGCATTGCTAGACCTCCTCGCCGAGGTGTACATTTGAGTACTTCGACCGCCGGCCGTCAACGGCCAACGGCGTCTGAACGAAGACGCAAATTGCAGCATGATCCACAGCCCGAGCCGGTTGATGAGCATATAAAGAGCTCTCCAGAGGATGACGCAGGTCTGTCTAGTCTCCACAGCCGTCTAGTCCTCCTATGGCGGTAGCAGGGGAGGATGATTCCTCAGACGAGCAGGCACAGCCATCCAATCCTCATGCAGCGACAACAGGGGAAGGTCCTATTCCCGGCGGTCCGGCCGACCTATCCGTCCTTGTGAGTGTTAGGACGCACGTGGCCATATCCATATGGGACGGGGAGGTACACGTTCATTATTTTAATGTTTTAAGTAATTGTTTTTCAAATAAGGTGTTTCATAGTCTATAATAACAAATGTTAATGAAGATTTATACTTGTAATGTGCATGAATGTGGCCCGCTCAAATGTACCAGTCATTGGCGTCAGCTGAAGGATTGATACATACCTCTGCCTGGAGATGGGGCTGATCTTCATGTACCTCAGTTTCGCGCTATTATAGAAGAGTCTGGATTGGCAGACTTGAGGCGTTTCAACTATCGGACTACCTCGAGTGGTAGACTAGGATTTCACACCCTCGTGTACAGAACCCCGACCACCATTCCCACTATGACCTTAATGAGGGTAGAGACGACCCGACTCCAAGAATGGTGAGGGCATTTTAAACTATCTTATTCCACACATTGATGCAAATATTCTTTCAAACTATCTTCCCCACATTGACACATTGTATTATTTCTTATAAATCCTTCGAGCGAAGGACCATATTTGTGCCATGCTTACACGAACGGAGGAGCCAACTGATTTCTATTATCGGGCACTGCAGACTACCCTCGAGATTCTGGATGGCTTGCCGGTGACGTACAGCCGACGTACAGCCAACGTGCGCAGCAGTGATGATAGGAGGGCTTTTGGATTGGTCACACTAATTTTTTGATGAGATGTATAAGAAGTTTCATGAAGGAATATCTTTAGTTCGTGTGTATTTCGAGAATTTGTATGTACTACAAACTTTAATGTGTCAATTGAAGAATTTTGTCCTTGTGTATGAACTTTTATGATTTTTAACTTCTTATATGAAATGGTTGATTCCTTTATTCTTTTTATGAACATCTACTAGTTCTTTCAAAATGGGAGACATGTCCACCAACCTATAGCACTGCATGGCCAAAACATTATGCGCATATCTATTATGCTCGGCCAACATGTACCATGCAGATACATTCTGCACGGCCAACAGGTGCCGAGCAGATCCATTATGCTTGGGAACTGTTGGCTGTGCATAATTGTTTTGCACGGCACTTACATTTTGATGTTTGGCCATGCAGTATGCAACCAAGCAGGGGTTTTAAAGAATAAACACACAACATAATAACATAAAAGATTGTTTCCATTTCAACAATAAGTATTAAATTTATTTACATCAAGTTTAAAGTACAAGAATTTAATCGCTGTCAAAATTAACCGACTCCTGTGTTGCGACACTGTCTCCAATTATTTCTTTGAATCGCTCGATGCTCTGAGCATATGGTAGTTGCCATCCGTCTGCATTAGGGTGGTGGTGTCTATGACAATTTGTAGCAATGAGAGGTGTGGGAGCTCTGGGTGTCATGAAGACTTACACAAAATGGTTTCCATTGACGAAACCAATCGCGATAACTTTGCGATAACAAGGTGGAATCGGGGATGATCTCAAAGGCAAGAAAGTAAGGCACTGCTGCACAAAAAGTTGGACCAATACAACGTTATAATATGAAGATATCAGGTGACCCATGTCTGGCATTGTCATCCAACGATCAAATGAAGGATTGCTATCATAGTACGCCAAGGCATAATATAGTTCCCCAACCCTATCCTCTCATCCATATACCAATGAATAATAATTCTAATACCTCTGTAGTTCATTGCTCAAATCCAGTCTAACCTGCATCCAACTATCCTCACCCATGCCCATAAGACCAACTATGGCTCTAAATCCACAGTTACCATCGGCTTCAACATCCTTAACAGTCTCGATATAGGGTCCTAAAGACTTAGGAAGCAAATGCTCTAACGTGCATGATTGGGTGCAACGGACACTTAGTTTCTCCTTTTTATTCGTTACATCTAGACTGTTGGATCTAACTAGAATGCTATCTTCGATCGAGAGTGCATAGTCGAAAGCAGATGATTCCCGACAAGTAAACCAATCAAACTTTTTCTTTTTTGAGGATGAACGACCGCGAGTATTCAATTTAACATCCGGCTGAAGAAGAGAAGTAGATGAAGGACTCCCCAATTCTCTAAGTTTTTTCAATATTTGTATTTTACCGGCCTGATCGGTACTCATGAATTTCCTATTGATCAACTCGAACTCGGAAGTTGTGGTCAATTCAGGGGCTCCATTCACTTAGTGGAGTCTAAATTGAGCTTCCTCTAGTAGTGATGGACACAACTCAATGGTATTTGAGTGCCTTCCCTTATGTATTCGGCAATTTTGTGTGCACACGGTAACCCATGAGTCCATCGAATTATGCACTCACATGCCGCCGAATCTAGACCAATATCACCAGCTCTTATCGACTAATTCAGAATTATATCCATAGCACTCCTTGATATAAATCCTCTCAACTCACGAAACAGTGCCGATTTGAACTTATGTTGCACGGTGTTTATGCTCTTTTCAAAAAAAGCCTTTATCTCCGTAAAGAGCAACTTGAGCAAGGCATGGATAACCTGCCAGGACGCATCAAAGCCATAGTTCGATGTGCCAAGGTGTCTCTTCAATTTTGCATGTGCCCTCTCAGCCCTGTTCGTAGTCACGTTCCCAAAGTGCATATGCTGATTCGTCCAAGCAGCCACAAATTGTTCTTTGTGATTATTCAACCACGAGTTCTTCACAAAATCAACAGCGTGTGGATACCCACAGTAATTCCGGTCTAATGCACTTAGAAGTTGAATGTAGTAATTTTCAGTGGGAGAGACTACCAACATGTTTAACAAGAGATAAATGCATCCCATCTGTCGTTGGTCTCAAAATACTTCTTACAATTTGCCAAGATATTCCTAAAAATAGGCCACCTGCATAATAAGTTTGCTGCATTCGGAAAAACAACATTTATTGCATTGATCAATGCTAACTCTTAGTCGGTGACAATCACATAGGGCAGAATGCATCCATTCATTAATTCCTTAAGCCTCTCCAAAGCCATCTATAATTGGCCTCCCTCTCTGATTGAAGGTACACAAAAGCAAAGGAGAAAGTCAGTTTAGTAGATGTGACACTAACAATCTCAAGCAAGGGAAGCCGATATCTATAGTCTTGTACGTTGAACCCATTATCAAAACATTTGGAAATGCACGTAACAACTGAATAGGTGATGGATGTGCCCAAAATAGGTCCATCATAGCATCTATAGCATCGTTGCTAGTGTGATACTCAATATAGTTGTTCTGCTCCAAATGCATCATAAGTTGTTGCATCTGTGATCGACCGGCCATCTCAGTCACCCTCCACTTCTGACGAGCATTGTAGATACTCTTCATCGTGTGGTGTTGTGCACGTCCCTTTCCTGCAATATTCGAAGGATGTTCCTCAGCTTCACTAAACCTATGATGCATGGATACTTTAAAATGGGCAACGTATTGTGTCGTATCGTATCCGATACTTCACTTTTTACATGTAAAATCAGTGTCCCTGCCATGCCTATGGCGTGTCCCTGCCGTATCCGGGCCGTATCTGGGCATCATAGCACTAAACTCTTAGACATATCAATCAAAACATTGATTTCTTCCCCAGAAAGCCTCCCAGCAAACGAGTGTCCCTCGAGATGTTGTGCGTTTGGATGATTGTGCAACCCACAAACCACTGTTAATATCCAATCATCGTCATTTGCTAACTTTCGACCCTTCAAAGTAAAAGGGCAACTACACTTCTTCGTTCCCGTTGCCTTATTAGGATTTCTCTTTTTGGAGACTTTCGATGGACCCCTGTAACTTCCTCTTCTCTCACAAGATAAAACTATTCTCGACTTCCTACCATCTCCACCAGCATCTGAAGTTTTGATTACAATCACCAAGCCATGTTTCTTTCCAACCTCCCTTGTCCATTGGATTAGGTCCTCTTGGCTTCTGAATATCCTGTCAGTGGTGAAGACATTAGTAAAATCCAAAGAACACTCACTGGCACCGGTTGACTCAATCTCCTGAAATATATGATTGCTAAATCTTAGTACATCAATGCACGAGCCTATATAGCCGTGCAATATAATAATGTACGGCATATATATGCCATTCTTGTAAAATAGGTTCGGTGTACTATTGCCGTGCAATAAATTTTTGCACGGCGTAATTTTGCCGTGCAAAATTAATATGTTTGATGGTATTCCACCATGCAATATTCATTTGTACGGCTCTGGAACACCGAGCACGACGCGAGAATATTAATTAAACGGCTGGAAACGAAGTCAAAATGTATACCACTTCTTGGTAGATCGTCAGTTGCTTGTCCATATTGGAAATGCCTACTTCCAATAGACAATGTGGTGCAGGGAGATGAGTACCTCCAATATCTTTAAACAAATGGAGGAGACTTGAGGATATTTTCTAAGGGCACGTTTGGTAAAAATCCTCTTATAGGAATCCATATCAGTTTTCCGCGCTATCGTGGAAAGCCCATGTTTGGGTGCAACATGGTGAGAAGATTTCCAAAATCCCAAATCTGCTGAAGAGAGGATATCTACGGTCTGACACCCCCCCATCGGACCCCATAAATCATTGCTTTTTAAGAGAGGGTATATAATGCCCATTTTCTGCACTGAATCAAAAGGCCCAAGGCCTCCCGATTACAAAGCCCTCTCTCGTCTTCAATCGTTTTTCTTACTGCTGCTACCAGATAGGCGATGACGATAGCTACTATGATCGGAGGCGATCAGCCCATGTTTGGGTGCAACATGGTGAAAAGATTTCCAAAATCCCAAATCTGCTGAAGAGAGGATATCTACGGTCCGACACCCCCAATCGGACCCCATAAATCATTGCTTTTTAAGAGAGGGTATATAATGCCCATTTTCTGCACTGAATCAAAAGGCCCAAGGCCTCCCGATTACAAAGCCCTCTCTCGTCTTCAATAATTTTTCTTACTGCTGTTACCAGATAGGCGACGACGATAGCTACTACGATCGGAGGCGATCAGACCTGCTCCGATACGCCCAGAGGTGGCTGGACTCTGCATTGCTGCAACTGTAGTCTCATTCGTTTTCCTCTCGGAGCAAGGAACAGGGACCCAAGGTCATCTCCAACCCTCATGCAGTACCGGTAGACCTCAACCATCTTCCCACCGTCTGGCAATACCATCCCGCTCCACCATTCCTCTCTCTCTCTTTCTCTCTCTCTCCCCTGTCCAGTCATTCACTACAAAATCAGGTTAGGGTTTTTGTTGTTTTTTCATTTTTTCCCCATTCCGCATATTTCTTACCTCTTTTCTTGATTTCTTACCTATTTTCTTGTGTGGGAATGTGATCTGTTTCGGTAGCTAGGAAATGTCACCAATTTTCTGCACTTAGGCATTTTTTTTCCTATTTGGCATATTGCTTCTTCTGTGCTGATCAAATTGGAAGATAGGTTGAGATTTTTGCCACTCATAAAAGGTCATCAAGAGAATGATAGCTAGGGCCTTCAAGTTTTCTCTCCCGACCACACACTCAAGTTTAATATAATTTGTTTCTTGGGTGTTCTCAACAATAAAGTAATCTGAACTTTGACCCAGTAGTAGTAGTCATTGTCTTGAAAGTTTATCAATGTTTTGTTTTAGTGTCATTTGTCAGCACCTAATTAGTGTTCTAAATATTTCTATGTGGCATTTTCTTGAATGGTATCTAGTGACATGTATTTAAAGAAGAGTAGTTGCTTTTATACCCATCTTAGTTCTTCCAAGGTCCCTTGTTTCAGAGTTCCTTTTACTACAGCATTTGAAGTCTGTTTTGTTGGCATTATTTGATTATTTTCTTCCTGGAGGGAGGAGCAAAATCATTATCTTATTCTTTGGCATTCTTTTTCTGTAATGATGTACTGGTTGTTCTGTAGGGGGTATATCTTATTGTTGCAAGTTATTAATGTTCTCGGGATTGGGACCTAGATATTGTATGTGAAATAATGTCATTTGATAGGTTTTGTGATTTCTGTTCTATTTGTAGTAATTTCAGTGACTGGCTCAAAGGTTTGCTTAGATCAAAGAGGAGTTCTCCTCATTGACAAATTTAAAACGATTGATGGGTTAGAAACAAGTAAAAAAATAGTTATTTGTAGCACATTGGAATAAGCTTTTTTTTTTTTTTCACTTGATTGTGGTTGGGAGTTTATTGAACACACGACAAATGCATATTATGCATTACCTAATTTGATATGTGCAATTGATCCACTAATTCATATTTAATTACATGGTCACAGTTATAGTATATATGTCCCTTGTTCCATGGCTCATTTCAACGCACGAGACTCAATCAAACTGACCTGCTTCAGAGTCTGGAGCTTCATTAGGCTATTAGACATGCAGATAGCTTATAAATCCTTTGTTTTTTTGTTTATGTGTTTTTGGATCTTTGCAGTTATTGATTTTAAGAACCGAAAGTGGCCAATTTCTCAAATGGGTTGTTTGCTGGAATTGATGAACGACTCATTCAGTGGGATGGTGGGTTGCACATTCAGTTGTGAGTGGGCCAGTCCATTTTTGTGGACCATTTGGACTATTGGGGGGACAAATGCATATTATGGCAAGAAACTTTTGAGTGTTTTTTTATAATCAAAAGATGGGCGGTATTCCAAATCAAAATATATGTAAATCTTTTTTGTTTAACACTCAATGAAAAATGTAGGATGTCTCAACCAAGTAGCTCTCAAGCCACAAGAGGATCTACTTTGAGAAACATGAAGTGGACGGGTACAAATGATGTAGCGCTCCTCCACATTATGCTTGAAATGCGCAAAGAAGGCAAAGTTATTCCTGGGGGGTTTACCTCAGAGGGATGGGGTTTGATAACAAAGGAAATGCAAACAAAGTTTGGTCCAGAATTCAGCAAAGATAAGTTGAAGAATAGGTTGAAGAGCTACAAAAATTGGTATAGCGAGATGAAGGCTATGCTAAACTTAAGTGGGTTTGGATGGGACGAAGAAAGGAAAAAAGTCACTACGGAATCAGGGGTGTGGGATGATTACATAGCGGTGAGATCTTTATTCAATTTATAAAATCTTTTTGGGAAATGCAAGTATAATTAGTTTTTCCTTTGTTATTATTTTGGAACACAGGCACATCCTGAAGCCAGCATGTATAGGTCCAGGACCATGCCCGACTACTACATCCTGTGCGAAATATTTGGCGACTCAATTGCCGATGGTCGAGATGAATTAGTTGCAAATGATATTACTTAATCACCACCTTCCATACATAATGATGCCTTGGATGGACATGACCCGAATGATGACGATGATGCCACCCCAAACACCTAGGAGGTTGGGGATGAGCACATCTCTATAGATAGGGGGCGTAGTGCCGCCCCTGGAGGCTCCTCCCGACAAACAACAAGGCGCCAAAGCGCAGGGGATGCAATGGTGGCAGTCGTCCAAAACATGTTAGATGCGATACACATAATGGCAAGGAATACATTTGAAGAACGAATGAAGAAGGTGTGGGAAGCAATACTACCCCTTGATCTAGAGCCGGTAATGAAGTTAAAGGCGTTTCAACAACTTGAAAATGAAGAGAAGGCCTCGCAATTTTTGGCCTTAGATAACGAATATCGCAAGCTCTTTATACTTAACTTCCTTAACAACTAACTTCCTTAACACGTTTAACACTAGTGTTTTGGGTTATTATCTTGGACTTTTAATTGCTGGTCATAGTTGGTTCGTTGGACTCATACATGCTTTCTTTTATTTTTATTTTTTTGATCATGTATAACTATATTAACACTTTATGTCTTTTTATTGTTGGAATGTCATGAACACTTTTATTGAACTTTATGGAATGTCATGACTTATTTCAATTGGTTATATCTATCTTCACCAGCAGCATGGATAGACAGGATCTTCTGTTACTATTAACTAGTGTTGTTACGTCAACATGTCTTTTATGGTACCATTACCAATATCTAACCAAAGATAAAGTTAATGAATCTGCACAAACTGGAAGGACTTATCTCAATGAGATCTTGACTGGACACCCTCGTAAATGCCTTGATATATTCAGAATGAGTAGTGGTTGTTTTTTACTGTTAGTCAATGAGCTAAAGCACAGGGGGCATTTAAGAGATTCTCGTGCAGTGTCAGTGGAAGAGCAATTGGCAATATTTTTATTCATTGTCGGCCACTGCCAAAGAAATCGCGTAATGCAGAAATTGTTTCAACATTCAGGAGAGACAATTAGCCGGTACTTTAACTTGACATTGGATGCAATTATAAAACTCGCGCCATATTATGTGAAGCAGTTTGAAGGGGAGTGTCCACCTAAGATAACAAATAATCATTTGTTCTATCCATCTTTCAAGGTAAATGTTTTATGATGATGAATTGCAAAAAACTATATGCCATATGGTGATACATGTTGTACTTGTTTATAGGATTGTGTCGGAGCAATAGATGGTACACATATCCCAGCATGGATTAGACTTGAAGATCAAGTCCGTTTTCGCAATAGGAAGGGAAGATTGTCACAGAATGTTATGGCCGTTGTATCATTTGATATGTGTTTTCAGTATATCTGTGCTGGATGGGAAGGATCGGCATCGGATTCGAAGATTCTACAACATGTGGTTTGGAGACGGGCCCAGAATAGGTTACGTGTTCCAACTGGTAGTAAACTTCTAGCCTTTTGTCATTAAATGCATAAAGCCTATTATGTTTAATGAATAACATGACTGTCCCAATTTTATTTTGTAGGAAAATACTTCCTTGTAGATGCAGGTTATGCAAATACGCGGGGGTTTTTAGCGCCATTTCGTGGGGTTCGGTATCACCTTAAAGAATGGTCCATAACACAAGCGCCTAAAATTGAACATGAATTGTTCAACTTGCGGCATGCAAAGCTACGCAACATAGTGGAGAGAACATTTGCTGTGCTAAAGCAGCGATTTGCCCTTCTCCAAACTCCTCCAAGATATCCTATCAAGACAGAAGTGAAGATTGTTGTGGCATGTTGTGTTGTACACAACTTTATCCGTCGATGGAATCTTGACGATGAGTTATTTAGAGAAGCGCTGAATGAGATGATGGAAGAGGCTGATCTTAACGATGAACAAGACCACGATATCGAAGAGGATAATGTTGCTGGTCCTAGTGATGTGGATAGACAATTTATGACAGATTTTAGAGAGAATCTATCTAAAGACATGTGGGAAGCTAGGGGGGAAGGAGAGCTTGACAGATTTTGGGGTCTTCCTTCTTTTTTTTTTTTTTTTGTTATAAATATTTTTGTAAGTGGGGACTGATGAAGAGGTTTTTTGGCCGGCCCAACCTCTGGGCATGCTTTTTGGGTGGTCCAGCTCCACCTCGGTTGTCTATAAGCTAAGATGCAAGTGGGGTGGAGCTGCTCCTAATTCTTTTTGTTTATTTAGCACTTTCCTTTGGAAATATATACTTATCTTTTGTAAAAATAAAGAAACCTCACTTCACTCTTTGTTAATGGATTGGTTGTGATGAATGCATTTTTTTTCTATGTACGGCCATTGCAAAGTGCCATTTCTCATTGTCCTGTAGTGAATGAACTATGATATGGTATGAGTTTTGTATGATCTTTAATCCTTTCTGCTGGTGATTTTGGCTTATGAATTCATTTTCTTTGTAGGCTGAAGAAAGGTTGATTTTTTTTAGTTCTATTTAATAAATTTAGCAAAAAACTAGGCTTTATGATGCAGCTGTTTTGGTCTTACTTTATTTGTGTACTTCTATTCTTTTAACTGGACCTTTGTACTGTGAATTCATGTTAAGTGGTAACACAATTGGCTTTCTTCAGTCTCATATTACTTGCAAATCAGAGATGCTATGGTATTGAAGAGGACATTTTGAGAACGTGCCAGGGTCCAGAAGTATCCCAAGATATTGAAGAGAAAGAGAGAAGCTTTTGGGGGAGGTTATGGCCCAAGAAACCTAAAGTGATTAAGGTTATTTGTACTCACTTTGTCATGATACAGGACCATTTAATTTTAGCTCTTTTTCCCCTGTTTCTTCTTCGTCTAGTCCTTTGTTCATAAGCTCTTCACACTTTCTTTTATATGCAACTATAACCTGTTAGATGAGAACTATGAGCTACATTTTTCTAGGTACATGAGCATGATCATTGTTTCTTATATCAAACATATGAAAGACATTCTTCTCTTCTCTACTGCTAGTGTGAAGGGAGGCGATCGGACCGTGGATTCCATTGTTGCAACCAGCGGAGACCACTCTTCCCTTTGATGCTGTGACAGACGCTTTCTCACTCCTCTCTATCTTGGCAAAGAGAAGGGAAGGTTTCATTTGCCTCTTTTGTTTCATTTGGCTCGTTTCATACCCTGTTGATTCATTTGCATATTTTTTTCAGCTTGTTGGGCATGTTGGTTTTGCCTGTTCTATTTATTTGCCTGTTATTTTCATTCCCTGTTGATTCATTTGCCTGATGATTTATTTGCCTTTTATTTTCATTCCCTGTTGATTCATTTGCCTGATGATTTATTTGCCTGTTGAGAGTTTATGCATAAAATTAAAGATTCAGCCTGTTCTTTTCATTCCCTGTTCTTTATTATTGTCCTAAGGCTAATAGTACATGAGATCTTCAGTGATCACAAACCTCCAAGACATACCTCTCTGCAATCTTCAAAGTTCAAAGCCCAACAAGATATATTATCGTGGCAATAGAATTAATGCCAAGCACTATGATGAACTTGGTTACCTGTGCTATAGAATTAAGCATTTAGCATTACTAAATACACAACAACGAGCCATGTTGCCATTACAGTCTCCATTTACTATTCAAAACACACAAAGGTCACATAAGCTATTCAACCCGTTAAAACTCATGTTCGTACTAGGATCCAAATCCTCCTACAACAACACCCACCTTCAAAAAATTGAATTTTTTTTTCACTTCGCTAAACGTTCATATGAATGCATTTTAAAATCTAGACTATCCATTTGTTTAGTATTCACGTAGAGATGACAAATCATAAGCAAGTTACTTGAACTACAAACGTGGTTTTGCTCCCCTCTCTTACTCCTACATATAGTGCTATATCCCTATTCCCTGCCTCTTTCTTTTCACTTATTTTTTTCCTCCTTTTTGGTAGCTATGGAATTTTGATACTCTGTTTTGTACTTTAGATGTTCTTTACATAATTTGTATCATAATCATTTAATTTATTCCTCCTTATTTCTGCTGATCATTAATCGCAGTATGACTTCTAAAGTCTCTCCAGCCCGCCAGTCAACGGTCCGTGGCCCGGCCTGGCCCACTCCAACCCGCCAATCAACGGTCCGTGGCCCGGCCCAGCCCGGTCAACGGCATGGCCTGCAAGGCACGGCCCATGCTAAGGTGGCTGGGCCCGTTGGCCCGGGCCCCCAGGCTCGCCTGGCACATGGACTGGACGCACCAGCCAGCCAGGCTCACTGGGATCGGCCCGCTAACCCGACCCGCCAGTCCGCCAGCCCGGTTGGCCCGCCAGGCCTGCCCAACGTCCATATCCACTTTTTTTTTTTTGAAAAAAATCCATTTTACCCCCCCCCCCCCCCCAAACAGCTATAAAATAGTCATATAAGGGGTATTTTGTGTCATTTTACATTTTACAAAGTCTATAAATACCCTAACCCTCCCATTCTCATTCCTCACCAATTTACACTACTCTCTCATTCTATTTATACATTCTCTAGCTCTCTCTCTCAAAGCATTCAATTCTTTCACTCTCTCTAAGAGGTTTTTGGAGGGCCAAAGATCAAGTCATCAAGAGACAAGATTAAAGGGGCCTTCAAAGATTTAGATGTATTTATATTATTTAAATTTGAGATTCCATATATATAAGTTTATATTATATTATATTAACTCTCATTTTCTCCCCTTTCTTATATTAATTATCACAAAAGAAGGTTATTAGAGCCTATTACTGTTATTACTTATAAATTTTATTTTTTGAAATATGGCTAGAAGATTTCCCACAGAATCTTCTTCAGTTAATTTAGGGGAAGAAGAAAATTTTATTGAATTACAAGATGAAGTAGGTAATTTGCCACCCCTCTTTCCTCAGAGTTCCTGTAAACCAACCAAGAGGAATAGAACTTCAGCAGTTTGGGAAATATTTACAAGGTTTGAGGTTATTGAAAATGGAAAAATGGTTGAAAATGCAAAATGCAAATTTTGTAGTAAGATTTATGGTGCTCAGTCAAAAATGGGTACCGACCATTTGTCAAGACATAAGAAAATATGTTTAGCCTTACATAAGCCGGGGACAGGGAGGCCTGGATTACAGACCTAAATTTATAGTATTGGTGGTGGTAGTAGTAGTAGCAGTTTGGGTCTTTTTTCTTTTAATGCACAAAGTTGTAGACAAAATCTTGTTAAAATGATTGTGTTATCCGAATTATCATTTTGTTTTGTTGAAAATGAGTTTTTTGAAGATTGGGTTCAGAAATACTGTCAACCACAATTTCACAGTATTTCAAGAAATACAGATAGAAATGATGCTATTAAACTCTAGCAGGAAGAGAAAACAAATATAAAAAATTACCTTGCAGAAATTCCTGGTAAAATAGCCATAACCACAGATATGTGGACATCTAAAGGGGGTGACAGTTTTATTTGTATTACTGCACATAACATAGATTCAAAATGGATCATTAATAAACGTATAATTAGTTTTAGCAGTCTTGAATGGCCACACAATGGCACTAGAATAAGTACATTTATTTTGGAAAAGCTAGATGAATATAATATTAAAGAAAATTTTTTATCTATAACTTTAGATAATGCCAGTAATAATACAGTGGCTATTGAATTAATGAGAATGCAGATGCCACTTGCAACTCTGATAGATAGCTCTATCTTTCAAAATAGATGTGTATGTGACATCTTAAATCTCATTGCAAAGGTTGATTTAAAGCATATTGTAAGTTACACAGATGCTATTAGAGACATTGCTAGATTTATTTTCACCTCCGCACAGAGAAAACAATTGTATGCCCAAATATGTGCGAGGCAAGGCATATCAGCTATTAAAATGCTTAAGGTGGTAGAACATAGATGGAATTCTATGTATGATTTGTTAAACAAGGCACTTGACCGGAAAACTGTTTTGAATGAATTTTGTGCTTTTCATGCACAAAATTTGATGATTAGTGATGAGCATTGGGAGTTATTTGCCCAAATAAGAGATTTATTAGAAGCTTTTTATACTTCAACAGTATTCTTTTTCGGGATATATTATCCCACATCTAATGAAGCTTTAATTAAGCTTTTTAAAATTACTTTACAATTTAGTAGATTTAGAGATAATTTTTTACTGAGTAGCACTATTAAAAACATGGAAGAAAAATTTAATAAATATTGGAAAGAGGCTCCGATGACATTTTCTTTAGCTGCCGTATTTGATTATAGGTTAAAATTAAGCGGTGTATAGTTTTTTATTGATGGAATAAATAAAAATATGAATTATATAGATTTAAATATTTTTTCAAATATTAGGGCAAATTTACAAGCACCTTTTCAATTTTATCGTGAGCAAATGGGTACAACTGGGTTAGTATGGGCCATTCAGAAGTCCAACAAATAGGTGTTGGTGAGTGAGATGTGTGGTATTCTTCCCTGTCTACGCCCATGGCATCCAGCTCAAGCTCAAGTAACACTGTGACGGAGTTATCATCGTATCTTGACGTCGGTGTAATACGGGTGCAGGATGCATCTACGTTTGACCTTTTAGCTTGGTGGAAGCAATAAGAACGCGTTTATCCGGTGTTGGCCGCCATGGCTCGTGATCTATTGACTATTCCAATGTCTTCTGTAGCATCAGAACAGGCTTTTAATACAGGTGGACGTGTGGTGGATGACAAAAGAACCAATATGACTGAAGAAACGATGGAGTGTTGTGTTTGCCTACGAGACTGGTATTTGGCAGATAAGAGGAAACAAGAGTTGACATCAATGGAATATTATGATCCAGCAGAATACATTAGTGGACTACACATCTGATTTTTTACTTTTTCCTTCATTGTAATTTTTAAATTTATAAGTTTTTCATTCTTTTTTATTTTTATTTTCTAAAAAGATTGTAAGGTTTTGAAGGTAATCCTATTTAGAAACCTTCAAGAAGTTAAGATCCAAATGGTTCTCTCTTCTCAGTGGAGTAGGTCGAGTTTGACAGAACCACTTAAATATCTTTGTCATTCTCCGTGATTGTGTGACGTTAAATTTTTTTACTTATTTGATAATTCAATAGCCACTGTAAAGAATATCCATTAATTTTTAACTGTGTCTCATTATTGAAAATACAGTGGCTATAACTAGATAATGCCAGTTAAAATCCAAATGGTTCTCTCTTACACTAATTGTGTCTTTGACTCTTTGTGTTCTTTTTTTTTTTTTTTTTTTTTTTTGTAATACTGAAAAAAAAAAAATGGAAAAAAAAAGAGCAGGACCGTGCCGGGCCAGCTCCAGCCTGGCCCATGGCGGGCCGTGCTGTGCCAGGGTTTTTCCTGGCCCGGCCCGCTAGGGCCCGTTCCAGCCTCGGCCCGCCCCGTTTTACATCCCTAGTTCAGAATTGCCCTTTTTCTGCCCTGTTTTGAAATCTGGGCAAAACTTGCCCTGTTTTGGAATTTTCCCAACATACACACAAACCCTTTCGCATTAGAGGAGAGAAAACCCCAGCCCTCTCGTCCGAGCTCCAGCCATCGTTGTCGTCTCGCAGGCGCAGGTATTCTTCTTATTCTTCTTCTTCTGCTGGTGGTGGTGGAGAGAACTGTGAGAGGATACGTGTCTGAGTAGTGGATCCCCCATGGTGGATTCTTTCTCAAGTCTAGCTCAAGCTGGATCTTGTTCTTGGCTTATCTTTGTCTCTTTTACGTCCCTAATGTTGCTAACATGCTGTGTACTTGAGAAATGACTCTGCAGGAGCAACAGGCACAAGTAGATATTCCTCCCCATCCCTCTCTCCATGACTGAGTTTAGGAAGCTCGGTCGTCCTGCTGGCCATCGAATGTCCGTGCTCAGGTTCCCTCCATCCCTCTCTCTTTCTCATCAAAGGCTCCCATTTCTCCATCTTCTCCGTCCTGTGAATTTTATGGGTTTGCATTCATTTCATATTGTTTCAGAACCTTGGTCTCACAGCTGGTGAAGCATGAGCGGATTGAAACAACAGTTGCCAAGGTCAGTCAGCCCCACTATGTGATGCCTTTTGAATTTTTTACATATGGTTTCAATAAATTCAGTTCTGGTGCGAACCAATTCGCGCCCAAAATTACAATTAAATAGTTGTCCAATTCGCTGTTTGTTAGTTTGAATGACCTGTACCATAGTCCAGCTTGCGATAGCTTGTAGGATTGTGATTGCAATTATATGGTATAAAACACTCTTAAGGACAACTAAGCATGATTTTCAGACCCAGTGCCGAGTAGAGCTGACCAGGTTGGTCGATAAATTGATTTTGAATGACATTTTGTTACAAAAATATACATCTGCTATAGCTAATATACTTAAACTTATGTAACGGTCCAAAAATATGCAATCTCATGATGGACAGAAGAAATTGCTATATTACTAGGATGAGTCCAACTGAGTTGTGAGTTGACCAAGCAGGTTGACCAAGTTTCATCCTGAACTCATCTAGACTGAGTTCAACTTTACACAGTTACTCAATATATGACTGTTTTTATTTGACTTGGCTCGATTCCTAGTTGACCAGACGGGTTGAGAGAACTGCGTTGTGATACTTCATGTATTCTTGAACAAGTGACAAGTGACAACATCAGATTAAAAAAATTGGATTAACTATTATTTGCTGCAACTAAGGAATAAAATTATCAAAATATCAATTATCTCATTTCAAAAGATTTACAGATACCTGTGATAGGGATGCACTCACTTAAGAAAATTGATATTCTGGCTTTTAAGCGATTAATTGAAATTTTGTGACGAAAGTTTACAAAGTCTCAACTGAAAACAGGAAAAGAGGTAAAGAAAGAATTCTGATTATAGTATCATTATGAACCTTATAAGCCTTATTAAGTGATAACTTTGCATTGCTTTACCTTTTCAATTACCAATATGCCTCGTCAAGTTTGCACAACCTGCTTCTGATGTTGGACGTTCCTTTCTAAAAATACAGCTTCATTTAGAATTAATCCCAAACTGGCAAGCAAAACTGGAAATTGGGTAATTGGTTATATTTTGAAAATGGATAAAATTGGATGAAACGGTTTGTTTGAATCAAGCTTTAATTTTGTTTGATATAAACTAGAATGCTTTTCAAGTATAGTGAATTGGGTGATTGTGGTTCAGATATGGAAATAGATAATGTGAAAATTGTACCGAGTTCATACGGTATTGGGGTTTTAGATGGTTGGCCTTGTTATGGTTTTACCCTTTTTGTGGTATTATCTTTAATTGGGATATTTAACAAATCACATACAGCTATTTATAATTTAATTTATCAACACACAGTTTGAGTTTTTTGTGAGTTTTTTATATTTCTTGTTTTAGATTTTGGTGGTGTTTTGTCTTCTGAGTGGTTGTGATATTGAGTTGAGACAATGGTCTAGGTGAGATCACTAAAGTTCTTTTCTTTGAGAGATGGTTGGAAGGGCCTGGGTAAGTGCTATTGGCTATTTCTGCACAGGTGGAAGAAGTTTTTGAGTCCATTGGAATCTGATTGGGAAGTAATTTTGATGGTGGGAGGACAACTAACAAGAATTTGTTGCAGTGTAAAAAATCCTCTTAAAGGTGGAAAATTACCACTTACCAACCTATGGAAGCAACAAATCCCTATCATTTTGAAATTGTAGATCTTATCACATCACCTGTTGGTATTATTACACTGGAACTGGTCTAATTTTTGTTCGTTGGTAGATTCAACTATGATGATGTCTTAGGTGCAAGAGGTGGAACTCAATGCTGTCCATGACCGACAACTTTTTTAAAGATATAAATGTCCTAGTGGGGGTGTCCTACAGTCCAAAGCATAGTCACATGTTTTGTAGTTCGACCACTACATATTTGAGTTTGCAGTTCGATACCTTCCCCAGTTCAAAAACCATCCACATTAAGAACTGGTCCTTACATCAGGTGAGACCTTTTGGATGATCTTCAGGCTAAATTCACTGCAAACATGAAGTAGATATTTTCACTTTGCGGGTGGTCGTTATGGGTAACCAGCGAAGCAATAACTGAGATTGATCATTGGTCGTCCTTGTGGAAATGGAGATGCCTTACAACCAATCCGTCAGTCGGTTCGCATGTCAAGAAATTGATTTAAAATAGGTTTTTATTTTGTTGTTGGGTGATAGAATTATAAGGTGTAATTTGTTGATAATTGTTCCAACAGATAGAGCATTCTGTTGATATATTTGATTAGAAGGATTTAGCAATTGAAGGAAATAAAAGCCATAAATAAATGGGATAAGCTATGCTGTAATGGTAGGGAAGAACAAAGAAACTATAATTTGTGAGGCATATGATATTGGGATTTATTATTAAAAAACAGAAGGAAAATGATGTTGGGGTTTTAAACGATTGAATTTTAAAGTTTTCTTATTTTTATATTTCTATATTAGGTTTTGGGCAAGTTGATACATTCCTTGTGATTCTTCACCCTCCTCACTCTTGGTGGGGGGCAAAAAATTTCCCTTAGCGAGGAGTATGAAAAAAAAAAGAATGAATGTGTTAACATAATAATGAAACTTTGAAATAATGTATTTAATCCAATTTAGTTAATAAACTTGTTATTAGATATGATTTTTTTTCCTACGTGCGCATCTGGACTATCATTAAAGGTGGGAAGCCCCCAGAATTTCACTGGGTCCAGCATGATAAAAGACACCATGCGTAGTAAGCAGGTGCGCAAGAGAAAAGTGTCTTATTAAATTATATCCCAAAACTGATAATAATGATGATTTTTTATTGCTCTTCACGTCCAACAACATTCAATAATGGGTCCAGAAGACTAGAGAAGAAGTTTAAATGGCATGATTTTTGCATATTTACTTGTAAACTTGTCATATTTTTTTTAACTTTAGAGGAACTAAATTCTAGACTCAATAAAGGGCAAAGAAAAGGAAAGAAAAAAGAAGAAGCAGCAGCATCGCGATGTATGTTATAGGAGCAATAGGAAAGGTGAAAGTAAGGATTTCAAAGGTGATTAGATGAGTAGTTGTCTTTTGGATAAAAGCAAAAGATGATATTGCCCTTATTTGTTTTGAAAGTTCTATTGTTTACTAATTGAGGGGCAAACAAGAAAAAAAGCAAGAGAGAGTTGAGGAGAGGCGCCAATCAAAGAAAATGATATTAATGGTGATTTGGTGAGTTGTCTTTTGGATAAAAGTAAAAGACAAAATTGCCCTTATGTGTTTTGAAAAATCTATTCTTTACTAAGTGGAAACAAATTGTTAAGGGGCAAATAAAATAAAAAAGCAGTTGAGGAGGGGCAAAAAGGATAGATCTAAATGGGCATTAAGACTTTAAATTTCTTTCTCCTATCTTCATGGAAACAAAGAAGTTGAGAAGGGGAAATTGCTTCTCCTCAACCCTATGTGGCTTCGCCACTGCACTCCACCCCACGCAAATCTCCAACCAAAAAAAAAAAAATTTATTGTCTTGTAGTGATTTTTGATGACCTTGTTTGAGATTTTAGTGTAAATCAAGTTAAAAAATCTATATTTTTAATGTTCAGGAGAAGGAAGTTCGACGCCTTGCTGATAACATGGTGCAACTTGGGAAAGAGGTGAGTACATGTCTCTTATAATATATAGTAAATAAATTTGTTAATTTAGTCTTATCCCAAATACCTCATTTGTTATTATTTATCTTCTTTGAAAAATGTCTGAATTTACTTTAGCGTGCAAGGCTGCACGTCTTGTAACTAATTATTATATTTGTTCATGATATTATTTTTTCTAGACTTTTTTAAATAACGAAACTTAGCTGCACATTGTTGAGTGGTGTTGGCACCTTAGTTTTACACGTGCCGAGGGATAGATGTAAGGATTGAGACCCGAATTTGTTGTTTCATGTGTCAATATCATAGAGCATTGCTTTAAAAAAATTAAGGTTAACATAATCTCATTGAACAAAATGAATAATTATTAAATTAATCAAATATATGTAGTGGTCATAACTTGGGACCCCAGTATCCACAAAATTAATTAAATGAAATTAAATGCAAAGTATATTGGTGTAGCTAGGATATATAGTAAAATACTCAATACCGAACTAAGTGGGACCCACTGATCAATATAGTGGCTTGGTTAGCCAGCTTGACAAGCCAGGTAACAAAAGTTAATCATTATAAGCTGCATAGAATAGAAGACATATTTTCGTTAAAGAAAATAAATAAAATTTGAGGCTCTTTAAAGTCATACCAATTTTTGACCTAATAAATATCCACTGGGCATGACCCCACCTTGTATTTCACACCCATCACTAGGTCCCGTTGGAAATAAACAATTGTAAAAAAGAAGAAAAAATAAAAAAGAGAAAAATTAAGTGGGCCCAATCCTCTTAAGCATATTGTTGCCCAAGTTAAATCGAATACCCCCCACTTGCCTGATTCTTTTAGATGGAGAACGAGAAAGAGGAAAAGGTAGAGGAAGAAGAGAAGAAGGGGAGAAGGAGGGAAAGGCTCGGGTAAGGGGTTCGGGTTGATTTTTTCCCCATATCCTCTCCCATTTCATCTTCTGCAACTCCTTAGGGTTCAAAGAAGGTAAATGGCTTCGGGTGTGTTTGGTTGGACATTTTAAAAGTTAAAAGTGCTTACTGAAAAGTAGTATTATAAAAGTTACTTCTTGTAATGACCCAAAGTCCGGGCCCTGTCGGATTCCGTGCCGTTTCCAAGTAGTAACATATCATCATCAATCAAATCATCATAAGCATAAATAATCAGACATTTAACTAATTAGTTCCATCTTTGATTCCAATAGTAAATCCAGAACTCAAGGTTAAATAATAATTCAGAATAAGAAATAAAATCCATGAATTACTCTTTGATGACTAAGATGAATTAACTAAATTATCTAAACTAATATTCTAATTTTTGATGTGTCTCGTTGTCGCTCAGCCGCAAATATCGAATCCTATTTCTTTGTTGCTTGGATCCTCATGTCTTTTTATGTTCCAGTTCCCTGGGATTAGGGCGAAAACACACAATCAGTTACGCTGAATGAATAGAAATCTAAATCTACATTTGTGTACAACATTGTGATAGAGTGTCAATGCATCTCAATAAAGTGATATTTAAAGTTTAGAGGTGGTCTCTGGATCTATCCTTAGGACAACCACCTCACCACCGGATGCACTGTCCCATCTCTTGCACCTCATGGATGCTCCACACATAAGGAGGTATTCTATAGTCAGTTGAATGGCTGACTCGTAGTTAGTGAACCTCTGATTCACTAGTCAGGTAAAATCGCTGATCCTAGTAGCCAGGTAATCACATATAAAGAGAGTTGACCCGTGGTCAATGAAAGAGCTTAGCCTGATAACCATCAACAACAAAATCTTCGCTCTACCGCGATGACATCGACGTCGTACCGTGTTGGTGATCTAGGGTGTCCCATGGGTTGGTCCATCTAATTTCAGTTTATAATGTTGACAGAATTACTATGACGAGGAGGTTTTGAAATCAGCCTCTTACACAGTTTCTCGGGTTTGATACCCCCTAGTCCCTCTCATAATGGTTACCCAATTTGTGCACGAGTGATCACATAACGACCCCGCTAAGTTTGAAACTTTTCACAATCTCCACATTACCATCTCAAAACCAACATATGTAATACGAAACTTGTAACATCAACATAGATATAAACAAGTCTCAACATAGTGCATCATATGACATCATAATGTGCTACCAACATATTTATAAACAATTCTCAAATCATATAACAAGTGTCAATATAGCAACCATCAATGTACCAGTTACAACTTAACATATACAAAATCAGAATCAAGGCATGCCACTGTTATGTTATAAATCCATCAATAGTCTGGGATTTGAGTGCTCTTTCCAATCCTAACACCCTTAAACTGGTCCAACATCAACAATTGACAACATTCCCCGAATACCTACTAATATATAAATCACAAAATTAAGTATTCGACTGTTTCATGGTAAGGAATTTATAATACTAATCCTAACATAACTCGGTCAAGCCATAAACCCATATTTGGGATCTTGCCATCAACCAAAAATCATTTTGATTAGCTGTTGAACCCAAAAATAACATGACCACATGGGTTTTAGGCCAAACCTTCATTTAGCTGTGGGTTTTTTGGTTTTTTGATCCTAAAACTATTATTAGTTATGGGGTGCGATCAAACATACTTCTCAAATAGAGCGTGCACTAAACTTGATAGATCCATTTTGGAAAGAGTTAGAGGTCATCTCTGGGAAGCGCTATCTTAGTTGATTAGGCTCATGCTGTTGAGCCAATGGTTTGAATCCCAATTGCCAAATAAACAGCACATAATCTGGTGAGGCAACACCCTCAGATGGAACATTGATGGGATGAGATGAGGTCTCCGTTCTTTTTCCAAATAGACAGAACACCTGCTCCGAAGATACAGGTGGTGGATACGACCCCATGACAAGCGAGTATAGGAAGAGTTCGGCTAAGGGAGGTATCACAAAGCAGTATGCATAGATAGATCACATAAACAGTGTTCCCCTAGTTAGACAGCAAATAGCGGTGAGCTTTAAATTAAAAGCTCCCAGCAAATGGAGGAGCAAGTGTAGGTGACCTCAAGGGAGCAAACGGAGGTTGAGAGCCATCTGGCTTGAAAGCCGACCCCAATATAGTTGGGACAAGGCTTTGATGATGATGATGATGATTACGGGGTGGGATCACAAAACCAATTTAGTCACATCAATTATCATTATACCACAGTCAGACATGGTGTTTAATTCCTATTCTACATTCAGTAATGCAGGCCAGACGATAGGTCGGCCAACCCATTGGGTCCAGTCCATAGACCCAAAGGAAAATTCATTTAGTTAGGAAGTATTATTAAGTAGTTTGATTTGTTTAGGAGCAATAGTAGTTAGTTTCCTATTTTATTTTTAGGCATTATTCAGATATTAGGAAATATTGTTGCTTAGAGATGAAGCCAACTCCTCTATATAAGGATGTTAGGCCTCATTGTATTTAGAGTGCTTAATTTCAATTGATAATAAAATTTCTGAGTTCATTGTGAGTTCCGTGTTGGGTTTCATGGTTTTGTTTGTGCCACTAGTGGATGGAATCCCTCTTGGATTCGATCAATCCCTCAGGAGATTGATCTAACGCATTGATCATGGATCCGGGTTGTGCCAATTTGGTATAAGAGCTGAAGAGTGATCATCGGGAAGACAACTGTCCTTCTTGGATTCCCTACGCCAATTTTATTATCTTTGTTGGTCCCTTTTCGTTCCTGATCTTTGTCGAGGGCGAGAGGAAAGAGATGGGCGTTGGTGGCGGCGGTTGGAGTCGAGGCGAGGCGCGGGTGAACGGTATGCCTCTTCTTGCTCTACCTTTCTCTTCTCTGTCTTCTTTTTGTTTTTTTTTTCTTCTTGGGTTTAGGGTTCCGGACTGGGAGAGGTTGACAATGGGCTGGGGTGCAGTGGGTGGCGTAGTGGGGTTTGAAGATGGGATTTGGGTGTTGGGTGTTGGGGATTGGGTCTTGGCGACGGTGATTTTGGGGTTTCAATGGGAGCTGGGTATTTTGGGTATTTTATTTTTATTTTTTGGGATGGGGCGTAGATGGAATGATAGGCGGTGGTGGGTTGGTAGGGAATGCTAGGTTCTGGGAGAGTAGGGAGGGCTCGACTGGGGTGGCTGAGTGGCTGTTGGGATTCCGATTGGGGTTTCTTGAGTTTGGAAAGGTGACAATGTGGGTTCGGTGGATGGGTGGAAAAGATGGGGTAGGGGTGCTTGGGGAGGGCAGACGATCGTCTGAGACTCTTGGATGATGATGGGAGGCTGTGAGGATGGATTGACGAGTGGATGGCTAGATAGGTGTAATCACGCAGACGATTTGGATCGTTCGGCTCTAATACCAATTGATGCAATTCTAGGGTTAGGATCGCAAGTGCCGGAGTACAATTAAAATTCCCAAGGAATAATCACACAAAGAAGATCACTCTCTAACGGGTAACAAAATAGGAAACAAAATAATAATCCTATCCAAATGGAAAATTCTATTAACTCCAATATGAGATTATTAATCTCTACTATGCCATATATATAATAAAAGAAACTTAGGGGCTCAGAAACAATCCTAATCAAACTAGGAAACAAAATAATAATCCTATCCAAATTAGAAACTAATCCTAATTACAATCTTTGCTAAAATTAAAGCTAATAATAATTTAAAAACCAGAATTTCATGGGTCCCACATGTGGCCCATGTGCCTTGTTGCAATGATACGGTATTGCTGCTGCATCACTAGGTCCTCAAGTTTGAAACATCACTCTTATGCAAAAGTTGATCCCTTTTGGTCTTAATTGATTTGATTGAGTTGGCAGGATTATGTTTAGTCTTATTTAATTGTGTTTCCTAGTTTTATCTCATCCATTACTAATCAAAACTATCTCTTGCCAACCCCATATTACTGGTGTCAGGCTTTGTTGATGATGATGATTGCCTATAATAGAAAGAACCTATTGTAAGGAGTATTTTCTCCTCTGAGTGGACTACATGTGAAATCCTGCTCTATGAGGTCCAGTTGGGCTCACCTTTGATCATTGCAGCTCCTTTCACTCTTATCCCCCAATGATTTGGCACCATGCCCAATTTTACAAACCTTCACTCACTGTTGGGTTGAATCTCAAAAACCAAAATGGTTAAAAAGACCATTGAACTTTTAGATCGTTAGATGAAGGTCTAGGATAATCTGATGGAGCTGGTATATTGCATGGGTCTTTTCCGTAAAGAGACCTTAGGAATGCATCCAAGTGTGCCCAATGAGCTAGACTGCGTAAGCACAGTATTCTGTTGCTTATTGGTGAAACTCTTTTCCTATTGTGATATATAAATATGAGATTCTCCTCATTTTGTATATACAAGGAAGTTTATACATTCAAAGATCTTTGAAGTTTAAATGTTATTAAAGCAGGGTCTGTTCTTATCCTACAATTGGGCTGGCTATGTTCTTGTCTCCTATGGGAACTACGATTTGCTTTTTTAACAACCGTTGCACATCATTCCTTTCATCATCTCTCATCTTTTTTCTCACATATTTTCTTAATTAAATAAGAACCCCATCTTCCTAAACCAACTAAAATTCACCCTTATTTGCACATCATTCAAGCCTAGTGATCTCCTCCTTTCTTTATGTTGTCCCCTTTAGCAAGGCTTTTTGATCCTGCTTCATAGTTGGGAAAGGTCATAACAAATTTTTTCTAGTGGGCCATCGGCTCTAATAGACTTATTAAAATGAGTGGGATATGAAAATGGACTCCATTTACTGATGATGATTACTAGCACAACACGATGGATATTTTTCTATGCGATACATCCACCATTTATTTTAAGAGTTGAACAACTTAAGTTCAAAGTAATCAATTACTAATTACATAATCCTTTCTCGAAAGGACTGCTCTATCAGGGATGGGTGATAAATATATGACTATTAAGCATATCATATGTATTAGGAAGGTTGATGTTGCTTAGCATTAGTTAGAGATAACAATCATTAGTTGAGTTCCTAATTTAGATTAGATTTCAATAAGATAATTAGAATATCTTAATAAATTTTTCTTAGGTTGGGAGGATTATTTACAAACTTTTTTGGTCGTATTTTCCACTTATGGAGTATAATGTTGGCCAATTAAGAAGCAACACATGTACAAAATGAGTGTAGCATAGATGAGAATCTTGAAGTGGATTTGTGGTAAAACAAGGAAAGATAGAATCAGATGTGCATCAAATCACATATTTGGGAGCATTTAAGGGTAGCAACAATAAGTGATAAAATAAGAAAAACTCGTTTGAGATGGTTTGGACACGTCCAACTTAGATCAGCAAAAATGCTGATGAGGAAAAGTTTTTCTAGGCAGGTTTGATGCCCCACCAAGGGGAAGGGGTAGGCGGAAGAGGGCGTGGATGGAAGTACGTAGTAACAATAGATCTAAAGAAGTGCAACCTATCCAAGGATTTGGTTGATGATAGATTGGATTGAAGAAACAAAATTCCTGTCGCTGACCTGAACATAGTCGTGGCAAGGTTTTTATGATGATGATTTGGTAGTATTTTCTAAATTATTTCATCCATTGTAATCTATAAATTTGAGAAAATTCTTGTAAAACTAATACAAGGAAGTTTAATGTAATCTCTGAAGTTTACATAACATACTATGCTTGTTGCTATGCAATAGCTGTGATTGTAAGTTTTCTTTGAAGAAAGGCTGTGAGCCCATTATATTTGTGAAGGTTTCTTTTTGAGAAGGTCCTTAACAGGGAAAACCGCAAATAGATCCATCATATCTTCTGCTTTATCCCTTTCAATTTTTATATTTCTTCTTTGGTAAATTGTTTACAGGGCACTCTATCGGCTGCAAGACGTGCTGCTGCTTTTGTTCGTGGAGATGATGTTATCCATAAGCTATTCACAGAGCTGGCTTATCGTTATAAGTAACTTCATTTTCTTGATGATTTTCCTTGGTTTCTTGTTCTAGTAATTTTTGTAGCGTTCATGAGGAAAGTATTTGTTTATCAAGCAGGGATAGAGCGGGTGGGTACACAAGATTACTTCGAGCTCGAATTCGAGTTGGGGATGCTGCACCGATGGCCTATAATGAGTAAGGTTCCATTTTCTTAAAATTCTCAACGTACACGTCATTAATTCTCACCGAGGAAGGTTTGCATGCTACTAGTTGAGGGAAAATGATTTGATGTGCTTTTTTTTATAATTTTTTTTATCAGTAACAGTAAAAATTTATAGGAAGAAGGGAAGGAAAGAAAAGGCTACAAACAACAAGCACAACAAGAATAATGAAAGAAGATGGTATAAGTGCATTATACCTTACACCAAAGCACCAAAGAAACAAAGTAGAAACAACAAACAAGAATTGCAGTGGAATAGAGTCACTGGCATCTGGCATAGATGTGCCTTTCTTAGGCAAAACATTAACCCCTTTATTCACCAATTGAAGAACATACTGAAAAACAACCTGGATGGAAGAAGATAACTACCTAATTTCATAAATATGAAAGTAAAACTTCCACGAACCCAGTTGAATCTGAAGCCCAAGAGATTGCATTAGATGAATCGTTTTTTCTTAATCAATGGATGCTAGAAAGACTGCACATGTAAATCTCAATGCCTTAATTTATTGTCAAAATCTCAGCTTCATTAGTCTTTAATGCAAACGTATTTAGAGAAGGATAGCAAGATATTACTTATTACGAAGAACTCCACGGGTACCTTGGGGCTTGGTTTGCCCCGTCAACATTGAATTTTGAAGACCCTAAAGGAGGGTTAAACCACTTCGTTTGCTTATTTCTCTTTGAAAGTACTGGCACATAAGTATCTTGGGAGTCATTTGGTCCATTTGGAAAGAGAGGAACTTGAGGTGTTTTGAAGGTAGATCTTCAGATGTTAGTACATTGGTGGAAATAGTTAAACATTTAATGGCCAGCTGGGTCTCCTTTATTCCTCTTTTCAAAGGCATACCCATTAATTCCATAATTCATAATTAGAAGGAAGTGGTCTTATCTCACCCTATACATTCTAGAGCTCTCCCTAGATGGTGTCCTCCCCCTCCAGGTGCTTTCAAGCTAAATTTTGATGGTAGTGCTTGTGGAAATCCCAACCCCGCTGGCTTAGGGGGAGTCATTTGTGATACGGAAGGGACCATTCTTCTTTCTTATTCAGGCCCGACTGGTTTCGGTTCCAGCAACAAAGCTGAATTATTGGCCCTTAGAACTGGCATCCGTGAAGTGTCAAAGCTCAATCCTTAATGGCTATTGATTGAAGGAGACTCGTATTATGTAATTCAGTGGGCAAATCAATCCTTGAATCCTCCTTGGAACCTTGCGGATATCATTGAAGAGGTGATCCGGATGTCGTGGGAGTTAAATGTATCATTTCACCACAATAAAAGATAGACTAATCAGGAAGCAGATAAACTCACCAGAGGGAGTTCTTAAAACTGCCTTGAATGTTTCTATGTAATGCTTGCTTGTTAGCTCGTTTGAGGGTGATCCTGATTTTTGGTTTGGGGTTTCGTCCGTATTTTTGGGGTTTCCCCATTTTACCTCTTCGGGCTTTTTTTGCTCATTGCCTCTGTTGTGGGGCTTTTTGAGACAGTACATATCTCTTATACTGTATAGTTTTTTTTGAGCAATAAATACATAGTCATCATTTAAAACTTTAAAAAAAGTACTGGCACCTAAACACATCTCCCGATTGTGACGAATATGGTCCATAGACAAGTGATGGCAGTATTTTCTAACCGAGGTCCATTTACCAATCTTAATCGAAGCCTAGTTCATAATATCCTTAGGTGATGAAGATGTTCCTTTGTATATTCTTTCATTTCTCTCCTTCCACACCAACCAAAGAATCACATACAAAATGAGCCTCCACAGCCAAGCCACTGTTGTGAAAGGGATCGGGTTTTCACAACAAAATTGTCACGCTCCTATGCACTGGGTGTGCGAGATTAAGGGCCAATTAAATTTTTTCTGACAAGCATTAAAATACACATGGCCGCAAACCATGATTTGGATTGAAGTCCACTGTGAGGTTACATAACATTCCTCTTTCATATGGGCATTTATTGCGGAAGTGTCAATACCAAATAATAACAGATGATAAAATTATGAACAATTTAAAGAGCAAAGCATAGGTCCCGTTACTATTGTTAAAGTTTGGAAAAAATATACCAAAAGTATTTTAATTACATGGCCACTAACAAAAGCCTAGGCCAACAAAAGATATACAAAAAAATTATCTCAATACTATCGTTTAGGCTCTTCTGTGCGTGGACATGACGACTCAGACAATGTCTTCTGCACACTACTCATGGAACTCATCAGGCTGATCCTCCTGAATCACCTCCATTTCCGCCTCGGGATCGGTGGGCTCAGCACCTAAGCATCAAGTGTAGATCAATAGAACATGAAGAGTTAATAGGTGAATAAATATAGATACCAATATATATGCTGCATCAATTAGGAGTAATGACAATGTTATCCTATGGAATATCAAAAGTAGATAAACTAGGCAATAGTGCGTGAATATAAAAAATTGAAAGAATTAGATATGACGATAAGTTAAACATCAACATCCTAACAATTAGGCGGTCCACATAATTTAATCCACCACGGAATATTATCGCTGCCCTCTCGTTCTCGAACCGAGTTGTGGTAGAGAATACACGCAGGTGAATAGCCTGGTCAAGATGGTACCCAGGGTAACAAACATCAAAAGGCAGTATCCATTGGTGTACATCCGCTTCAAAATCGATCTGCAGTTTTAAAACAATGGCCATTCTATAGAGGTGCCCTAGCCATGTCAGATGTTAATTGCCGAGTAGTGCCTGACTCAGGGAATACTATCAATACACTAAAATGATGGGCTAGGCTTTTCTTGCGCGAATAAGATTCATCAAACGAATAAGGAACTACTCTCAATCTATCAAAGTTCAACAAAGTCCCATCAAAGTCAATACCCAAGTAGTCCTCTTATTTCTTTTACATTCAAAGCCGCTAGCCTCAACCACCACAAATGATCCCAACAATGGTACAACGTAGATAGAACAACTTAATCCAAAAACAGTACTCAAAGGGGATCCTAACTCCGAAGTCCATCTAAGTTCTCATAATTGACACAACTACCAATAACGAGGAAACATGCCCAATACATGTAGATAACCAATGAAGTAATACGCAAAACTACAATCAATTAGACACAAGTCAAGGAATCTTTACAATCCATCCTAAGTTCTTAGTTGCGTTCTCACCATTTGATCTTGTGTGATAATGGGGTCATAGCTATCTTTTCATAGTACTTTGGTGCCTTTAATTATAGTGTAGGACATCGTATTCCCTTGCTTCGATGTGGTTTGTACCTCGTACGATTCCCAGACTACCCATAAGGAGATGTTTTATCTCATGCATCCCCTTACCGTAAGTCTCTTGCATATTCATTATTAGGCAAGGCTAGGGTTCCTAAGCTATGCTAAAAGTCCCAAATTTCCAAGTTTCTTCACCCAGGAAACCAGAGTTCTACGGTTACTTCTGGGAAATACTATGGTTAGCCTTTGTTCAAAAGGGCTGAAAAACAACTCTTTGGAATTGCAACCGTTAAGATACTACGTTTAGCCATAGCTCCCCCACCAACGCAGTTTTGAGCTAAATTTTGTTTAGATCAGGGAGAAATCTCCCCATTTCAACTGAGGGGTCTTCAACCCATGGATTAAAAAATCGACGACTCGGACTTGGCCCTAAATGAGTCAGGTCCTATGGGACTCGGACTCGAACCATGGGGACTCGGCCACTAGACTCGGGTGACTATTTTTATTTTAAATTGGGACTTGGCCGAGTTGCTACTTGCCCTTGCCCGACTCAACTCCGACGCGGCCATGAGGGAGTCGGGGTCCGAGTTTGAGTTTTTTTTAGCTTGCTTCACCCAATGTTAGTGGGGTAACTGATGGACCCGAAAAAAGGGGGAATCTTCCGTCCTCTCCCTCCGCACCCCGAGGGCTGACCTGGGTCTCGGCGGAGGAGGGAAGATCTCGGGCATCAACATTTTTTGTACGGGTATGCCAGATTTACTTTCTACTTGGAATTTGGAATGGTGATAATCCGGAGATTCACCTTCACAAGTGGAAAGGAAATCAATCCTTTTTTTTTTAACTTTTCAAATTGCATTAATATTAAGAAAAGAGACAAGTTTGTTTTTTGTTTTAGAATGCCGTAAGAGGCATTTTTGTTTGTTTGCCGTAAAAGGCGGTTTTACCGTGAAAGGCGATTTTACAAAACTCATCAAATATGAAAGACAAGAATTGTGATTTCATTTTGTCTCTTTAAGGAATACAAACTACAATAGAAAAGTGAGAAAAGGGATCTAACTTCTCAGGAGATTGTGGGGACACGTTGAGATCGACGGTCGCAAGTCATGTATGGGCTTCGCCATCGTCCTTCAAATGAGAACATGTGATGCTTTGATTCTTTGGCTTGGCTCCTAACCTCAGTTTTTTAAAGGACAAGGACCAAGAGAAGGTCCTATATCCAATGAAAAACCGAGTAAACGGGCTGAAAAGCCCCGTTTAGGCCATGTTGGAGAAGGAGGTGACCTTGGGGGGGTGGCCCCCCAAGGGACGTTGATCACCTTGTGGTGCTTCTGGGAGCAAAGTAGCAGGACTTCGTTTCTCTCTTGGATTTTCTGGATTTTCAGAGGTTGCACTTGGGATCTATTTTCATCATGCTTTCTTCTTGGAATGGACCTCCTTTTATAGGCTTTTGGTAGCCATGAGGTGTTTATTGGCATTGATGGCCATGATGAAAGAATTGATGAGGAGTTACAAGTTGATTTTGTAACTCCTTTTTCAAGGCTTGTGATTGGCCGATGAAGGTAGTGGACATTTAATCACCTTTATGCTTCATGATGATGGGAGTTTCATGGGTGTAATGCCATGATTACTTGGATTTGTAACTCCCAGATGCTTGAATCTGATTGGGCCGTCCAAAATAATGAGTTAATGACCGCATTAAGTTGTCATAAACGGGTCAATTAACGTCATTAAGTGGTCGCCAAGGTATGTGAAGAGTCGCGGGCCGCGCTGCGCCTTTTGAGATTCTTCTTGCGATCATCACGGGTGGATCCACGCATTATTTGATGTCGGATTGTTATGCAATTTCAGACATTGATTGATGTTGGCGGGCCGGTGACATCTGTCTTGTCGATTTCACGATCGGTCGGACAGAAAGTGCACTTTCTTGGTCAGCCGGTTGGCGATTTTGAGGCGATCGGTGATGATTTCATGCTTTTGACGGCGGATCCGAGATGTCGACGAAGATCAGTGGTTTTCGAGCATCAAACATTGCATTTTCCGAAAATCACAGAGGTCGGAACACCCGAAACGCGAAAACCATCGAAAAACGGACACTTTGGTGCAAAATCCGGCGACCCGGATTTGCAGGGTCGCCGGGCGACGATGCACCCAGGGTCGCCCGGTGACCTTGGGCCAGGGTCACCGGCGACCTTGGGCCAAGGTCGCCGGCGACCATAGGGCTTTGGCCCTTTTGGTCGCCGAGCGTCGTTTTCGGCCGTTTTTCAGTCTTTTTCGTTCCTTTTTTCTTCTGTATTTTTCTTGACATTTTTCCTCAATTATTGACTATATTTTCTTGGAGAAAACTTGAGGAGAACCCGCGCGAAATCGGAGCACAAAGTTTCCCATTTTTCTGGAAAGCCTGAAGACTTTGTAGCCGATTTTCCGTCAAGCATCGAAACTAGGTCAAACGATGTCGGAATGACCTGAAAATTGAGATGAAGCTTATTGAGCAGTGGATAGGACCAACCATGGGCTTTTATTTGAGTTTTGAAGCCGTTTGGGGTCCCATCGATGCTTCACTTGATTTTGCTCCAGGGAAAATGCCGAGCTTTGATATGTGGTCAAACGATGTCCGATTGACCTGAAATTTGACGGGGAGCCTATTGGAGTCATTTTGAGATGTTCCATGGGCTCCGTTTTGGATGTCATGGTCCTGGGTTGCTCCGCCGCCGGTAGGCTTGATTTTCTCTCGGAGCATCGAAACCTAGTCAAACGTTGTCGGAATGACCTGAAATTCGACGTGCAGCCTTTTGGAAGCATGTTGAAGCCACTCATGTATTTTGTTTGGTGAGTGATGGCTTCGCCGGGAGGCTTGATTTTGCTGTCCAAACATTGATGGAGGGTCAAACGTTGTCGGTTTGACTTGAAATTTGGCATGGAGCCCTTTGGAGACGTTTTGGAGTCATCCGTAGGCTCTGATAAAAGTTTTGGTGTCTTTGATGATGTCGCCGCCGGGAGCGCTTGTTTAGCTGTCGGAGCAGTGAAGTTAGGCTAAACGCTGTCGGAATGGCCCGAAACCTCAGGTGTACCCATCTTTTAGCTGTCTTGAAGGATCTCTCAGTTTCTGTCTGATTCTGAAAAGATCTGATGCTTGAAGTAGCCTTGCCTGTTTTGTAGCAGGATGCAGCTTCATGAGGCTTCTTGATGTAGAGGAGACATAGTGACTTTTTTGGTGTCAACAGATGCCCCCTAGAGGTACAGCGACGAATAGCTTTTGGAGTCGATGTGCCTCGAAGAGCTTTGAAGAGAGATTCCAACTTGACCAAGAGTCTTGAGCATTTTTTTTTTTTTGAATAGCCTTCTGAGTTTCCGGGGGAATTTTATGGTAGTGAGAGGGATCACGTACCATCTCAAGGCAAAGTTTTGAAAATGACATGGGGTGTTTGGATTTTGGGTTTTGGATTTTGGTTTTTGACCTTGTGACCTAACAAGCTGTATGTGGCAGGTTAGGGGGTCGAGGTTTTATTTTGATTTTGACCTTGTGACCCAACAAGCTGTATGTGGCAGGTTGGGGGTCAGATTTGGTTTGTTGGTTTTGGATTTTGATTTTGGTTTTGGTCTTGTGACCTAACAAGCTGTATGTGGCGAGCTAGGGGACCGGAATTTGGTTTTGTGAAATGTCAATTTCAAGATTTTGGCTCAATTTGGTTCATGAGGTTGGATGGTTTGGTTTTTGGAAACTCATGAGACTTTCTTCTCTTTTTTTTTGAATGGTCCCATTAACTCAAAAGAGGCATAGGACTCTTTTTTGGCTCTTTTCTTTTTTTTTTTGCTCTTGGTAAGAGGAATATTTTGACTAAAAGCCACTTTTAGTGCCTAGGTGGTCAAACCTGGCTCATATGGGCTAACCCATGGGACCTTAGGCTTTGGAGATGGCCTAGATCTCATATGGTGTCATATTTGTAAAGAATATCTAAAAATATCTCTTTTGTGTAGAGAATATCTAAAAATATCTTTACTTGGAGAGAATTTCTCAAGTTTTCTTTTTGTGGAAAGATTCTCTCAAAATATCTTTCTTTTTGGGAAAGTAGCTAAATTTTAGCACTTACCTCCTTTCTTTTTTCCTTGTTTCCTCTTTTGGCTTGCTCTCTTCTATAAAAGCAAGAGGGTTGATGCTTTTGCTCCATTGCTTTCTTTTTGCAAGAAATCTTCAAGAGTGCTCCCCAAGATAAGAAGTGCTTTCTCTTCTTCAAGGATCTCCAAGCTTTTCTTCTTCTTCTCCATCAATGGCTTCAAGTAAGTTTTCTTCCTCGTCAAGAATCTCCATTGTAGAAGTAGCTTCTTCATTTTTTTCTTTTCTTTTCTTTCTCTTCTTTTCTTTCTTCTCTTTTTTTTTCATGCACGTTTTCCTTCTTTTTTTTTCGTGCTTCTCTTTTTTCTTTTTTTTTCTTTCTTTCTTTTTTTCTTCTCTTTTTTTTTTCCTTTTTCACAGTTTTCTCTTTTTCTTTTTTTTCGTGAACTCTCTTTTTTTTTCTGTTTTTTTCACGCTAATTTCTTTTTTTTTTCCTTCTTTTTTTTCAGCGTTTTTCTCTTCTTTTCTTTTCTTTTTTTTTTTTTTGCTGTTTTTTTTTTGCTGGCTGTACGGACCTGACCGTATTGCCACGTGGCAGTGGGCCACGGCCTATGAGCCAATATATATATATATATTTTTTGCTGAGATTTTTTTTCTCTCTCTTTCGTTTTCTTTTTTCTTGTTTGCTCACTATGATAATGAGGCTATGCAATTTCAATATGTATGCATTTTTTTTTGATGCATCAAGATAGAAGGCTAGAGTCTCTAGGTCAAGCCAACATGATTTTTGACTTGGACAAAGTTTGATTGGTTTTGACCAAATTGGGTTGGAATTGGTCAAACTTTGGTCAAGGTTTTCTTAGCATCTAATGCATGATGATATTATTTGATGCATGATTTTTGTAAATGGATTTGGAAGTATGATGATGCATACCTGAAAATCTTTTACAATTATCGGGATTTTGAGCTCGCAGCGATGTTGAGCTCTTTCTCGGTCTTGCTGGATTTTGAGGAAGTTTGCAATTTTTGGATTCTGAAGCTCGCAGCAATGTTGAGCTCTTTTCCAAATTTTGCGGAAGTTTGATGAGATTGGCTCGTTCTCGCAGCGATGTTGAGTTCAAGCCTTCTTTGAGAATTCTCCACTGACTATGAGCTCGCAGCGATGTTGAGCTCATCTTCAGGCTTACTGTCTTTTTCAGAGTATTTTCCTTTTCTTTGGAATTGCCCCGAAACCATGTCAAAATTTTACTAGAATTTTTTGTAGCAGAATTCTGTCATTTCGATGTTGATTGATCTTTTCTCTTTCATCTTTTGTAGGTAGTTCTTCTAGAACGAACAAGGATAAAGGTCTTGTTACTGACGCACCTCATCGGTCTACTAGATCTTCCAATGCTGCCGTTCAGCATGCTTGGGAGAAGGTCCAGTTTGTGGAGAAAAACTTGGAAGAATGCGATTCCCTCAATCGTGATGAGATGAGACAGCGATTGATCGCTCTCAAGGATGATGAGTTCTATAAGATCATGGTAAGCAGCCGTCCCTGGGTTACGGACGATCAGAGCGTTGTGCTCAAGCCTACCTTTTTCTTCGGTGATGCAGTCCCCGACGACTTGACATACCAAAGGAGATGTTTTCAGTTCTCTTACACGGCAGATGGTGAGGAGAGAACTATTTCTACCCGGTCGTCTTTTGATCGGACCATCTCGATCCTGAGCCTTTCTCCCACGTGCCCTAAGAGGGAAGATCTTCCGAGCTGGGTGAAGAGGACCAGTGTGATCAAGACCGGGATTTTTGTTGGTGGACCTTCCGGTTTTGCAGAGAAGCCACCTGTCTGTATGGACGTGTTGATGCCAGCCAGTGGCTACCAAGGTTCTGATCATCCATCGGTTGATTTGAGACCGGTGGGCCTTGGCGTTTTTCGGGGTGACGGCAGCAATTGGGTGAATCCTTTTCGACTTCGTGGCCGTTTTAGTGCTGACTCGAGCTGGGAGTCATGGACTGATCACACCCTGAGGATCGGTGAGGCCGTTCTTCGGGAGGCCGAGATTTTCGATGCGGTTCGCGCTTTTCGGCAAACCGTCGTTTTCTCCGATGAGGCTTTCATGGCCATGCTGGAGTCATTCCTTCCACAAACCAACACCTTCATTGTGATGAATGGTGAGATTGGTTTTTCTTTGAAGGAGCTGAGCGCCATCACCGGATTGCCTATCTTCGGTAAACTCTATGAGGAGTTTATGCCTATTGACAGCGTCCTTGATGAGCAGTCTGAGGAGTTTAGGCTTGTGTACTTTCAGCTTGTCGCCTTCTACGATTTTTTGAAGGAGAAGGAGGGCTCGAAAGTTAGATGCAGCAGTTGGAGAAGTTGCAGCTCCAACTTTTTTGACAGCGAGGATTCTTCTGATGGCATGACCCAGGATGCTAGGGCTAAAACATCAAGTTTGAAGAAGATCGCTGCTATGCGAGAAGATTTGAAGAAGTTCTTCGCAAGCACGGATGCCATTTGTCCTGACATTGTGTTGCGGAGAGATCTCGCTGTTTACCTCACTTATTGGCTGGGTGAGGCTGTTTTTGCTGGAGGAGATGGAACGCACATCAGGCCGCACTGTATTTTTCCGGCTTGTCAGATGGCGTTTGGAGAGCGGCTGGCTTTGGTACCTGCTCTTTACTCCTATTTGTGTACCGAACTGCAGGCTGCTGCTTTCCTGGTTCGGCTTGGGCTTCCCATGAACAGGGTGTTTTCTGCCCACATCTTCTATTCGTGGTATGTATACCACTGTCCTAGCTTCCATCGTTTGGGAGTTGCACAGGATGAAGATCCCTTTATGATTCATTTGGCTAGAGGGACAGCCGTTCACGAATCACTTTTATCTGCCCGTTTAAGGATCCGACGATTTAGGGACGTCGAGATTGGGCAGTCTTCAGTGAAGCTTTCTCCGGGCTTGCGGAAGAAGGCTTTTGACTTTGGTGTCTCCCGTGATTCGACCAGGGCAGGGTCGGGAAGACACTATGCTTGGACGGACGCGGAGAAGAGGTGGCTCTTCAACATACGGGTTGGTACGATGGTGTACCTTAGACATCTTTTCGTTGATATCCAACCGTATGTCCCTTCGCGTTTTGCATTACAGCTTGGCTTCTCTCAAGGCGTTGTTGGAGCGCCTTCGAGCATGGTGAAGTGTTTTGGAGGTTTGCAGGATGGGAGAAATGCATGGGCATTTTATAGCGCCGAGGACACTACCGCCATGATTTCCTATCTTGAGCTGCCCACCTTCCGGACTGCTGGTTTCACGAAGTGGTTCGTGGAGAGGTTCTCAGTGCACCGGGGGCTTTCCAAGAAAGAGCTCGATATTAAGCAATCTCCTGGGAAGGGTCTTGGCAAATTGGATGGTGTCCGTCGGGAGGAAGTTTTGGCCTTCCTTTCTGGAGAGAAGCACAAGATAGGCTTTCTCAACGGGCAGGACATCATCAGATCAGGAGCTGCACAGGGGATTCCTGGTGAGGTCCTGAGACAGCTGGAGGAGGAGGAAGACGAGATCGATGCTATGATACAGGCAGAGCATACGAAGGCTTCCATGGAGTCTACTGAGAAAAGTAGACCATCCAGTGAGGACTCTTGTGAGAGGCCTAATGTTGATAGTGGGGCAGGATCGTCGAGCAGATTGACCCGCTGAGGCAAGAGGAGGAGAGGACAACGCCGTAACATGAGACGGCACGATAGTCCTTCTGATCTTGAAGTTCCTCTTACCATTGCTGAGGAGGTGTCTGAGGATGCTGACGAGCCTCCGGAGAAGAGAAGCAGAGAAGAGGAGACAGCTGGTATGATCCTCTTTCTTTCCTTTGTTTCTTCCTTTCTCTTGTGAAAGATTTTTGTTTTGATCCGCTGCTTTCTCTTTTTTTTTTTAGCAGATGACGATGTCCTAGTGATGCCTGAGGTTCCTACCGATGAGGCAATGATGGATCCAGTCGTGGCATCTGAGGAAGAGCCTAGGGACTCTGGAGTGGTTCCAGAACCTTCACTTGGTATGATTTGCTTTGGCTTTTGCTTTTTTTTTTTTCTTCTTTTGCTGTCATTTGCTAACATGTAGCTGACTTGCCAGAGGATTCCGATGATTTCGAGCCATCCATGGACGCAACTTTTGATGATGCTTCGGATGAGCTCAAAGAGGCAGAGAGTACTCCGCCGGTCGTCGAAGCAGGTATATTTGTAATAATAATCTTGATTATTTTTGACAAGATTATATTCATACCTTTTTGTCTTCTTCCTTGACAGATTGTGAAGCAGCAGGAGAGATTCCTCCGTCTTCCTCAAAGCCAGAACAGGGGATACCTGCGGCTGAAGCAGAAGTAGGGGCTTCTTCTACTTTCAATGAGTCAGCTTCTTCCATTGGAAAGAGTTTATTGGTTACTCTTCCAATAGAGCATGACGTGGGCAGTCGGGCACCAGAGCATGGCGAATCCTCATCTGCACCGCACCTTTAGTATGCAAGGAAGGTGTTGAAGACTGTCTTGAGCTCATGGGTTGAGACTCTTTCTTCAGGTCATTTGGAAGCTGGTTTTGGCATGATCAAGCATATGCAGGACATCCTCGCTGATAGCAAAGAAGTCGGTCTGGACATCGCAAGTGCCGAGGATTTTGTTGAGGAGATCATCACCTTGGTGAACAAATGGACTGAGACCAAGAGTTTCCCAGATGGTGACTTCTTTGATGAGATGTTCATAAAACCTTCCAGCAAAGTCAAAGCTGAGCTGACTGAGGTCACGAAGACTCGGAGGCAGATCGTTCGGGAAAAGAACGTTACCGAGTTATCCATCATGGGGCTGAAGCAAGACTTGGACCGCCTTGATAAGGAGGTCGTCGAGGCTAGGCAACGTCTTGATCTTTTAGAGGAAGAGGCTGCTGCCAAATGGACCGCCATTGTGGAGGCTCGTGACAAGGAGGGGACTCTCATTCGCCAGGTTGAGAAACTTGAAGGTAATGTCCGGAGGAAGACTCAGGAGCATGACCAGTGGCAGGCCCTCTGGGAAGAGCTTCCTCGTGCTGCAGATGGGTCACGGCATTCGGCTGCGTTTTATGGGGACATTTTGAAGAAACGTGGCCTAAAAACTTTGGAAGTTAAGGCCATGGTGATGGAACGCGCTCCGAGGCGCCCGCTGGGGCGGCTACCGGGGTCGGCGGAACGTGGGAGCCCGTCGGGTCCGGCCCTTTCGCGCCCTGGCGGGCCCTGAAGCGTGCATCAACATTTCTTTTGTGTGGGTGGGTGTGCCAGATTTTCTATTTTACTTGGAATTGCAAGTGGTAATCCGGAGATCAACCTTCGCAAGTAAAAAGGAAATCAACTTCTTTCAAGTTTTCCATTGCACAAATATTTAAGAAAAGAGACATTTTCTTGGTTTTCCGTGAAAGGCGATTTTGTTTGGCATTTATAGCCGATTTTGGCGTTTATAGCCGATTTACAATTCTCATCAATAATGAAAGACAAGAGTTGTGATTTTTGTCTCTTTTAGAAAAATACAAACTACAATGAAAAGCAAGAAAAGGAAGATCTAACTTTTCAGGAGATTGTGGGGGACTCGTTCAGATTGACGGTCGCAAGCCATGTATGGGCTTCGCCATCATCCATGCAGATGAGAACAGAAGATGCTCTTGATTCGCTTGGGTTGGCTATAACCTCAGATTTTTAGAGGACAAAGACCAAGAGAAGGTCCTATGTCCAATAAAAAGCTAAGTAGACGGGCTGAAAAGCCACGTCTAAGCCATTGGAGGCAGCAGGAGAAGGCAAGGACCTTGGGGGGGGGGGGGGGGGGGTGCCCCCCAAGGGACTTTTGTCACCTTGTAGTGGTGGCCGGTGCAGAACTTCAGCAGAGTTTTCTCTCTTTTTTTCTTTCTCTCAGATCTCTTTCTGATCTTTGTTTTTCTGATCCTCTGATTTTCTCCTCTTTTTTCTGATCTTTTTTCGATCTCCATTTCAATGGAATGCTCTCCTATTTATAGGCTTTTGGTAGCCATTTAGGAGGGTTTATGAGCCTTAATGGCTTTAATGGGAGGAGTTACAAGATTTATTTCTTGATTTTGTAACTCCTTTTTCCTTGAATCTGATTGGCCGATGGAGATTAAGGGCTTTTAATCACCTTAATTACCATAATGGGAGGAGTTTCATGGTTTAAATGCCATGAATCAATTGACTTGTAACTCCCAAATGCTTGCTTCTGATTGGGCCGTCCAAAGAAATGAATTAATGACTGCAATAAAGCTAGTCAATTAACCACATTAATTGGTCGCCGAGCAGTCGAAGAGTCGCGGGCCATGCCGTGTCTTCTGGAATTCTTCTGGCGACGATCATCGATGGATCTACATGCTGATCGACATCGGATGAACATTTAACTTCAGACATTGATAGCTAAGAGCGGGCCGGTGACATCTGTCTTGTCGATTTCACGATCGGTCGGACAGAAAGTGCACTTTCTTGGTCAGCCGGTTGGCGATCTTGGAGCGATCACTGATGATTTTATGCTTTTGGAGGTTGACCCGTGATTTTGACGGATGTCGTCGGATATGAGTCAATTTCAAGCACTAAAAATCACATTTTCAGGAAACCACAGGGGCCAAAGTGCGTGAAACGCGAAAAAAGACGAAAAAACGGGTCACCGGCGGAAAATCCGGTGACCCGGACCTCCATGGTCGCCGGCGACCATGGACCGGCGACCATGGCCCATGGTCGCAGGGGCCTGCGACCATGGGCCATGGTCGCAGGGGTCTGCGACCCTGGGGGATTTTTCCCCTTCGGAGCCCGTTTTGCGGTCGTTTTGAGGTCTTTTTCGTCGCCGTTTTCTTCTGTATTTTTCTTGACATTTCTTCTCATTTATTGGCTTGATTTCCCTGTAGAAAACTTGATGAGAATCCTTGCATTTTTAGAGTGCAAAGTTTCTAATTTTCCGGGAAAGCCGAAGACTTTGTCGCGTAGAGTTGCTGATTTTCCGCCAGAAGTCGAAACTTGGTCAAACGATGTCGGAATGACCTGAAATTTGAGGTGAAGCCTCCTGAGCAATAAATAAGACCAACCATAGGCTTTTGTTTGAGTTTTGAAGCCGTTTGGGGTCCCGTCGATGCTTCACTTGATTTTGCTGCGGGGAAAATGCCGAGCTTTGATGTGCGGTCAAACGATGTCCGATTGACCTGAAATTTGACGGGGAGCCTATTGGAGTCATTTTGAGACGTTCCATGGGCTCCGTTTTGGATGTCATGGTCCCGGGTTGCTCTGCCGCCGGTAGGCTTGATTTTCTCTCGTAGCATCGAAACCTGGTCAAACGTTTTCGGAATGACCTGAAATTTGACGTGCAGCCTTTTGGAAGCATGTTGAAGCCACTCATGCACTTGGTTTGATGAGCGAAGTCTCCGGTGGTTTCCGCCGCCGGGAGGCTTGATTTTGCTGCTCGAGCATTGATGGAGGGTCAAACGTTGTCGGTTTGACTTGAAATTTGGCATGGAGCCTTTTTGAGACATGCTGGAGTTATCTGTAGGCTCTGATCGAAGTTTTGACGTCTCCGATGATGTCGCCGCCGGGAGCTCCCGTTTAGCTGTCGGAGAAGTGAAGTTAGGCCAAATGTTGTCGAAATGGCCCGAAACTTCATGTGTACTCTTCTCTTGGCTATCTTGAAGGATCTTGCAGTTTTTGTTTGATTCTGACAAGATTTGATTTTTTGGAGAAATTGCATTGTCTATTTATGGCAGGTTGCGACTTCATGCAGCCTTCTTGATGTTGAAGAGGCAAAGTGACATTTTTGGTGTCAACAAATGCCCCCTCGAGGTACAGCGACGAGTTGCTTGACTTTTGTAGTCGATGTGCCTCGAAGAGATTTCTGAAGGAGAGCTTGTGTCTTGACCAAGAGTCTTTGAGCAATCTTTCCTTTGGTAAAGTAGCCTTTGAGCTTCCAGGGGAATTTTATGGTAGTGAAAGGAATCACACACCATCTCGAGGCAAAGTTTTGAAGATGACATCAGGGATGTGGATTTGGGCTTTTGTTTTTGACCTTGTGACCTAACAAGCTATATATGGCAGGTTAGGGGATCGGGTTTTGGTTTTGACCTTGTGACCCAACAAGCTGTATGTGGCAAGTTGGGGGATCAGGATTTGGTTTTTGGTTTTGGTCTTGTGACCTAACAAGCTGTATGTGGCAAGTTAGGGGACCAGGATTTGGTTTTTGGTCACTCTTTGGGACTGTGTGGGTCCATTGGAGTGGTTTGGATTTTTGTGAAATGTCAATTTCAAGATTTTGGCTCAATTTGGTATATGAGGCTGGATGGTTTGATTTTTTGGAAGCTCATGGGGCTTGGAATTTTTTGTATGGTTCAATCAACTCAAAAGAGGCATGGAACCATTATTGTATGCTCTTGGTAAGAGGGATTTTTTTCTGACTAAAAGCCCATTTTTTTTTTTTTTTTTTTTTTTTTTTTTAGTGCCTAGGTGGTCAAACCTGGCTCATATGGGCTAACCCATGGGACCTTAAGCTTTTTAGGATGGCTTAGATCTCATGTGGGGCCATTTTTGTAAAGAATATCTAAAGATATCTCATTTGGATAGAGAATATCTAAAAATATCTTTATGGGAGAGAATCTCTCATCTTCCCTTAATTTGGGAGAGAATATCTCAAGGTATCTTTCTTTTTGGGAAGAAATCTCCAATATCCTTTTTTGTTGGAGAGAATCTCTCATTTGATTGATTTTGGGAGGAAATCTCTCAAAGACATCTTTCTTTTTGGGAAAGAATCTTTCTAATTCCTTCTCTTTTGGTAAGGTTACTAATTAGTAACACTTACCTTTCTTCTTTGTTTCCTTCTTTGATTTGCTCTCTCCTATAAAAGCAAAGGGAGGTAGGATCTCTTGCTCTTATTGCTTTCTTTTGCAACAATCTCAAGAGAGCTCCAAGGCCAAGAGTTTTTCTTCTTCAAGGATCTTCAAGCTTTTTCCTTCTTCTTCTCCATCAATGGCTTCAAGTAAGTTTTCTCTCTTTTTCTTTCAAGAAAACTTTATGTAGAGAATAGGATGGTAAAAAAAAGTTTCTCTCTTTTTTTTTTTTCTTTTCTTTCTTTTCTTTCTATTCTTCTTCTCTTTTTTTTCTTTTCTTTTCCACGTGATTTCTTCTTTCTTTTTTTTTTTCACGTTTTTTTTTTTCTCTTTTTTTTGTGGGCCGTACGGACAGATCCGTACGGATCTGGTCCGTACGGCCACGTGGCCTGTGGGCCACGGCCTGATGGGCCAGCCCCTGATGTTTTTTTTCTTTTTTTTTTTTTTTTTTTTTTGCCTGCGACTTGATTTGCTAACAGTTTTTTTTCTTGCCAGCTGACTTGCCACAAGATTCCGATGACTTTGAACCATCAGTGGACGCAAATGTCGATGATGCTTCTGATGAGTTCATGGAGGAAGAGAGTGTTCCGCCAGTCGTCGAAGAAGGTACTTTGTAGTGATGACCCTGATGATTTTTTTTTTTTTTTGAACAGGATCATATTCATACCTTTTTGTGTTTCATTTGCAGGTTTTGAAGTGACAGAAGAGAGTCCATCGCCTCCTTCAGAACCAGAGCAAGGGATACCAGAGGTCGATCCGGAGGTAGAGACCAGTTCAGACATGATTGAGGAGATGCCTCGTGTTGAGATTCCCTCTCCAGTGGCTCCAAGTGAAAAGAGTTCTTTTGTTACTCTTCCAATGGGACATGACATGAGCAGCCGATCAGCGGAGAAGGGTGAATCTTCATCCAGTTCGTCTCTTCAATTTGCGAAGAAGGTGCTGGCTCGGGTTTTGAGTTCTTGGGTCAAGACTCTCCTTTCTGGACACTTGGAGGCAGGATTTGGCATGATCCCACATGTACAGGAGATTCTGACCGACACCGAAGAGGTTGGTCTGGATGTCACAGGTGCCAGGGCGATCGTTGATAGGATCATTGCACTGGGTGACAAGTGGTTTGAGACCATGGGTTTCCCTGACGACCAATTCTTCAAGGAGATGTTCTTGGACCCTGCTGATAAGGCTAAGTCTGACCTGAATGAGGCTACACAAAGCAAGAAGCAGCTAGTTCGGGAGAAGAACAAGGAAGAGCTAGCCATCATCGGATTGAGGCATGACCTTAACGTCCTTGATAGGGAAGTTGAGGAGGCCAGGAAACGTCTTGAGCATTTGAAGGCACAAGTCGATGCGAAGTGGGCTGCTATAACAGAGGCTCGTGACAGGGAGAGTACTCTGATCCGCAGGGTTGCAGATGCCGGTCAAGTTCTCGAGAGGAGGACTCTAGAAAACGAACGATGGCAAACTGCTGGGGAAGAGCTTCCCGGTGTAAAAGAAGGGTTACGGCATTCGCCAGCATCTCATGGCAAGTTCCTGAAGAAGCGTGCCTTGGAAACTCTGACGGCTGAGGCCAAGAGTTTGCTTGAGGAGCTGAAGCTTTGGCTGGAGACCATTTTTGGCTGAGCTCCTGATTTTTGTAGCAGAAACCATTCTTCTTTTTTTTTGGTACCACATGTATTTTTTTGGTACTTCTTTTTTTTTGCAGTGCTTGTGAACACTTTCCTTTTTTTTGGTACCACATGTATTTTTTGGTACTCTTTTTTTTTGTTTTCCCTACGCTCACTCAAATCTTTTTGTGATGAAAGCGATTGCTAAATGGGATTTGATCAAAAGTTTTGTCATTTTGTGAAAATCTTTTGTCAAATGATTGTTTTGGTAGGGGAAACGAATTTGGCATGAAAGCCGGATTTTTGTGGCATTTACAGCCAGTTTTGACATGAGAGTCAGGTTTTTTTTTTATGTGGCATTTATAGCCGATTTTTGAGATGGCATAAGAGCCAAAAATTTTGTTCGTGGCATGGGAACCAATTTTGAGATGGCATGGAAGCCGAAATTTTATGGCGTAAAAGCCAAAATTTTGGTTGGCATGGAAGCCGGTGTTTGTTTTGTTGGCATCTATAGCCAGTTTGGTGGCATTGATAGCCAATTTGCGGCATTTATAGCCGGTTTGGTGGCATTGATAGCCAATTTGTGGCATTTATAGCCGGTTTGGTGGCATTGATAGCCATTTTTGAAAGCCAAGTTTTGGTTTGTCAGCGTGAAAGCCAATTTTTCGTGGCATTGATAGCCGGTTTGTGGCATTTATAGCCGGTTTGGTGGCATTGATAGCCGGTTTTTGGGCAAAAGAGCCAGGTTTTGGCGTTTATAGCCAGATTTTTTTTTTGCTTTCAAAATGCAGGTATCGACTAAATGTCGCCTCCCCGCTGAATGGTCTTGCAAGTATCGATGGAATGTCGCTTCCTTGCTCATTCGGTTCTGCGAGTATTGATGGAATGTCACTTCCTCGCGGGTTAGGTTTTGCAAGTATCGATGGAATGTCGCTTCCTCGCGAATTGGGGTGCAAATATCGACTATGCGTCGCTTCCCTGCTTTTCCCAAAACTTTTGATTTTGCGGGTACTGACTTGATGTCGTTTCCCCGTGATTTTTGAAATTTGAGGTTTTCTCGAACCTTTGAAATTTGGGTTGTGGATAGCAACTGGTATGTTGCATCTCCACGATTTTTGAAATTGGGTTGTGGATATCAACTGGTTTGTTACTTCTCCACGGTTTTTGGATTTTGCAAGTATCGACGAAATGTCGCTTCCCTGCGATTTTGGGTGCAAGTATCGATGGAATGTCGCATCCTTGCTTTTTTTCAAAATTTTTGTTTTGCGGGTACTGACTTTGATGTCATATCCCCACGATTTTTGAAAAACCATTTTTTTTGTTTAAAGACACGAGGGTCGTAAATTTTGACCTAGAACCACTTGGCGGTAAAAGGTAAGGTGGACTAGGGTGGAAATCCCTGAATCCGGATTTTTGTTTCAAACCATGAATTTTGGTTCAAGGATCGAAAGCTTTGGTCAAGTCAGGGAGAGGCTCCTAAACTTGGATTTTTTTGTTTTTGAACAATGAAACGATAAAAATAAGCATTGTTTTTGAATCTCTAGAAATTTTGACATTTGATATGAAAATTCTAAAGAGAGTGGGTTTGACGAGCGAGTACCTGAGAACAGGTTTTGGCCATACAGGCATTGCTCTTACCCAGTTGGGTAAGTCTTCAAGGGTAGTACCGCTTCAAGAACTTGCCGTTGATAGGCAGCATACATCTGTCGCCTTCCATGTTTAGGAGGGCATATGCGCCATTGGAGAAGACCTTGTCGATGACGTAGGGTCCCTCCCATTTTGGTTCAAATTTGCCTTTTGATTTGTGTGCGAAGACCATTGGTCTTTTTACCGCAAGAACCAAGTCACCCTTTTTGTAGGCGCGTTGCCGGACCCTTTTGTCAAAAGATCCTGCCATGCGTGCTTGGTAAAGTTCAATGCTTTGTCGAGCTTCGAGCCGTCTCTCATCGAGATTGTCCAGCTCATGGAGTCGCAATTTCGCATTGCTTTCTTGAGTCATGTCATTTTGTAGAGATACCCTCAGAGAAGGAATTTGTACCTCTAGGGGCACGACAGCTTCGCATCCATAGACCAAGGAGAATGGTGTGCTATGGGTTGGTCCTCGAACGGTGGTTCGATAGGCCCACAAAGCTTCAGACAGTTTATCTCTCCAGTCTCTTTTGTGACTAGAGACCATTTTCTTGAGGATTTTGCAGAGTGTCTTGTTGAAGGCTTCTGCCAATCCGTTTGCTGCCGGATTGTATGGAGTCGAAGGACAGCTTTGGATTTTGTATTTGTCGCAAAACCTGTAGAATCGATGATCCCGGGATTGTGGTCCGTTATCATGGACGAATCTCTTGGGTATGCCGAAACGACAAATGATGTTGGTGCGTAGGAATTGAAGAACTGATGAGGTCTTCATTTCGTTGAACGCAAATGCTTCTGACCACTTAGAGAAATAATCCGTAGCGGCGAAGATGAAGCGATGACCTTTGCTTGAAGGGGGAGAGATAGGACCTATGATGTCCATGCCCCATGCTTCAAAAGGCCATGAGATTGCTGTAGGATGCAGCCATTCTGGAGGCATGTGAATGTAATCTCCGTGAACTTGGCATAGCTGGCAGCGTTTGGCAAATTGCATTGCATCAGCAACCATGGTAGGCCAATAGTAACCTAACCTTTTTATCTGATCATAGAGCTTAGGACCTGCCTGATGGGCTCCACAAAGACCAGCATGAACTTCTTTAAGTGTTTCTTCGGCCTCTTGTTGTGACAAGCAGCGTAGAAGTACTCCGTTGAAGGATTTCCTGTAAAGGATTTTCGAAGGAATATCCAAATGAAAGTTTGGGGCTCGCCTTTGGATGCTTACCCGTTCTTTTGGATCTTCAGGTAGGATTCCGAACATAGTGTAATCAATGAACGGATCCCTCCAATCGCCGATTGAAGTTTGAAGGATAGAGATCCGACTTCCAATCAATCGGTGGCATTCAGCAACTGCTTGGTGTGTGTTAAGAGGAGGGAGGATCCTTCTCTCACTCACTGTAATTTGCATGTTTTTTCCTTCCTGGATCGCCATTGATGCGGCAAGTCCAGCCAGGGCATCTGCACGGATGTTTTCACCTCTACGAATGTGGGTGATGTGACAGATGTCAAACTTTTGCAGAAGCGATTGTGCCTTGTTGTAATAAGGCAGTAGATCGGGCTTCCTGACTTCATATTTCTGATTCATCTGGTTGACGATCAGTTGAGAGTCTCCAAAGACTTCCAGCATAGTGATACCGGATTCGATGGCGAGTTCCAATCCTAGGATCAGAGCTTGGTATTCAGCTGCATTGTTTGTGCATGGTTCCAGTAGCGAGAAAGCGTGGGGAATCATGCATTTGTCGGGGCTAACAAAGAGGATGCCAACTCCCGAGATCAGCTTTCTGTTTTCATTTGTCCTGGTTGCACCGTCAAAGTACATGTCCCAGGAGGCATTTGGTGAGGAAGTCTCCACGTTGTAGACAGGATCGTCTGAGTGGTGAATCTTTAGGCAATGGATGCTCTGCGAGGAAATCTGCTAGAGCTTGGCCTTTGATTGCTTTTTGTGGCACATACCTTATATCAAATTGTGATAGAAGGATGGACCATTTTGCCAGTCGGGCATTGAGAGAACCTGCCTTTGTGACAAGGACCTTCAAGAGGTTGATCCTCGAGACCAGGTAGACTGTGTTGGAAAGCAAGTAGTGACGTAGCTTTTGTACGGCGAACATCACTGCAAGGCATTCCTTTTCGACTGGAGAGTAGCGATGCTCTGCACCTACTAGCATGCGGCTGAGGTAGTATAGAGCAGCTTCTTTTCCCTCACCACTCTCTTGTACAAGCAGAGCGCCTACAGAATGATCAAGAGCTCTTGTGTACAAGATGAATGGTTTTCCAGTGGCAGGGGCAGCTAACACTGGAGGTTTGGTCAGGTATGACTTGATATCTTGAAATGCGGCTTCACAGTCGGCATCCCAGACAAAGTCTACACCTTTTTTCATCAATCGAGAGAACGGACGGCATTTCCCCGAAAGATTGGAGATGAACCGTCTGATGTAGGCCAATCTCCCTTGAAGCCCTTTTAGTTCCCCTAGGGTTCTTGGAGAGGGCATTTCTAGAATAGCCTTGACTTTTATGGGGTCAAGTTCTATTCCAGCTTTCCGAACAAGGAATCCGAGAAACTTACCCGACGAGACGCCGAAGAAGCATTTTAGAGGATTCATCCGCAGTTTGTGTTTGCGGAGTCGGAGGAAGACTTCCCGAAGATCTTTGAGATGGTCTTCTTTTCTTCTGCTTTTGACGGCGAGGTCATCAACGTAACATTCGACCGTCTTGTGCTGCATATCTTGGAATATTTTCATCATAGCCCTCTGATATGTGGCACCAGCATTTTTCAGACCAAATGGCATGACAGTGTAGCAATACACGCCAAATGGAGTCCGAAATGAAGTGTGTTTTTCATCCTCGGGATGCATCTTTATCTGATTGTAACCAGAGAAGCCATCCATGAATGTCATTCGCTCGAATCCGCAGGTATTGTCAATCATCACCTCCGGTATGGGGAGCGGGAATTCATCTTTAGGGCAAGCGCCATTCAAGTCTCTATAGTCAATACAGACTCTGATCTGCCCATTTTTCTTTGTCACGGGGACAATGTTGGCCAACCATTCTGGATGTTGTTCCTCACGGATGAAGCCAACGCTTTTGAGTTTTTGAACTTCTTGTTCAATTTTATCCATCACATCTGGACGGAATCTTCTTTGGCCTTGTTTGACAGGCTTGATTTCTTCTTGAAGATTGAGTTTGTGGACTGCTATTTTGGGGTCTAAACCAGGCATTTCAGCATAGGACCATGCAAAGCAATCAACGAACTCACGAAGAAAAGCGATATACTCGGGTAACTCATCATCCTTTATATTCTTGCTTATGAATACAGGACGTGGGTTATCAGGTGTTCCCAAGTTTATCTTTTCAACAGAATCTTCTGTCGGAAGGTTCGAAGGTGGTTCCTCCACAATATTTTCGGAGGCTTCCAACTCAACGAAACCTTCTGGAGTTTCAACTGCATTACCAGACCAAGGCTCTGTTCCTTTCCATGGATTTTCTTGATTGGTGATCTCCTCAAGGCTTGCTATGAGATAGTCCCAACGCCTGTTGAGTCTGGTATTTCTTTTGGAGACGAGGGTTCTTCTGGGTCAGAATAGCACAAGTCTGCATTATCGGACGATTCCTCTTTATCATCAGAGAAATCATACCAATTGGATGAGCTTCCTGGATTTTTGTCAGGTAACTCTTTAAAGAGATATCCAGGGAGATCGATGTCTTCGTGGACTTTAGATGTTGAGGCTTGGTCGGTAAAACGACTTTTAAGCCTTTGTGTCAACTGTCTCAGAGGAGTGTCGGGATCATATCCTAACCCATATGAAGACTTTTCTACATGACCGTAGAGTCTCCAATCTTCCAGCTGGCTTTTGGTCAAGGCGGGCTCCAATGGCGTGAGAATACCGCGTCTTTCTCCCAAACCGACTGGGTTTTGAGCGTCAAAGCCCAATTTCTTCATAATTGCTTGTGCCACAGGACTATATAGAGATAGCTGAGGCATACCTTCATTTTGAAAAGGTTCAAGCAGAGAACTTGATGAAGAAGCATCCGATCTATGAAAGAAGATCGGTCTTTGCTTTGGTGATGTTGCCGGAACAACAAAGGTAGCAGACGTAGGATCTTCTACATCTGCAGGTGTCTCCATCGGAGTGAGAGCAGGCTGAACTTGCTGAGTGTCAGCTTGGCTTGACGATGCATCGTCTTTTGGCTCTGAGTCCGAGTCTGTGTCTTGCATGATAGACACGAGAGAGACAACAAATTTGCCCCCAGGCTTTTGTTTCGCCTTCTTCACTTTAGTCGTGATGACAAAAGGTTTTGAATTCTTGAGGGAGATAACGAAGGGAGATTGACTACTCTCTTCTAATTTGCCGGAGGGTTTGTTTTCTTCCGGTGATTTTTGAGGGGCCTTGCCTTTATCTTTCTGGAGATATTCAGCAGGGGGTGCTATTTCCTCTTTTTCTTCTTTTTCGCCTTCATACATCTGGGAGTCTGCGAAGTGGACTTCTTTACCTTTGAAGGGTTTTCTGTCCGCAAAGACACGATGTACCATGCCGTCGTCGCCGACGAACTTGATGCATTGATGTAGAGTTGAAGGGACAACACCGTTCTCGTGTATCCAAGGACGTCCGAGAAGGATGTTGTAGCATGAGGGGGTTTTTATTGCATACACAGTGACCTCAGAGATAAGATCACCGATTTGCAATTTGAACCTGATTTTGCCGATAGGCCTTTGAGCGCTCCCATCGTATCCAAAGATAGATACAGATGTGTGGCTTAGCTTGCTGGGTGGGATGCCCAACTCTTCAAGAGCCGAAGTGGAGATAAGGTTGAGTGCAGAACCTGGGTCGATCTGAACTCTGTGTATCGGTATTTCTTTGATGTACCCTGTGAAGTACAGGGGTCGGTTGTGCCTTGCTTCGCCAAGTAGGAGGTCTTCCTTAGTGAAGGCGATGGTTGCATTGGCTGCCTTTTGAACCGAGAGGCATTGGATGCATGATCCCTCAGTTTTCTTTTCTCCCTTTGAGGAAGTTTCAGAGTTTTTGACCCGGTAGTCCATTTCAATTTGGAGGACTTGCGGGGCATGTTTGTCGACATCCTCATTCAGTTTTTGCAATTCTGAGATGAGATTATCACGAGTGCGTGGAGACATTCGTAATAAATCCAGGATGTGAAGACGTGCAGGTATGTGTTTGAAGTGCTCAACCAAGTCATACTTGAAAGCCTCCTTAGGGCCTGCATGTTCATTGCTTTTGCCACTGGGGGCGCTTACAACATCTTTTCCCGAAGGATTTACATAAGTAAAGGAAGATTGGTTGTAATTCTTGTGGTAGTCCCGGCCCGAACGGGTGCCTCTACCAACTTCGAGAGCTTCTTGAGAAGGATCTTCGTTTGGAAGATTGTCTTCAGGATCAAGAGGCTGTCGTTTTTCATCTACTGGGGATGTATCTGCAGCAGAGTTGCCATCCTCAGTGATTGTGTTGCACGGAGCATTTTCCGGGAGCAAGTCCTGAACAGCATCCAGCAGCTTTTCTTCTTCGTTGACCCATCCATCACCCCAAGTTGGGTTTTCTTCATGATGATGAGTCGGGAAGAATGTGTATCCTGAAGTCACAGTCTCAGGAGAAGAAACCTGAGAGGGTGTCATCTCTGTGAAAGTCACGTGAGACAAGGTAGCTCCAGAGGATACATTGCTAGGCGTCGTCGGAGTGTAGGTAATCTCATCAGACGACGCTTCAGAAGAGCTATAGTCCTGATATATTACATTACAGGAAGCTCTGATAGGAGATGTTGCCTGCTCGGAGTCAGACTCATCCTCGGATGTAAGAGGATCGTCAATCCAGCAATGTTCTCCATTTTCAGGAGTTGAGGGAGGAGGTACCTGATGGGCTTCAGGGACTTCCGGCTCTGGATTGTGAGGAATCTCGTTGACGCGGTCTTGCTCTTGTTCTAGAGCGAGACGCTGCAAGATCCTTGCATATTCTTCAAGTTCAGGCATGGGAGCCAGATCCTCTTCTTCGTCTTCTCCGTGTGGCTCAACATAGTTGATTTCCACTGGAGCAATGACAGGTGCTGGGTTAACAGCATCTTCTTGTGCAGCCTCTTGGTCTTCTTCATCATCAGACCAGGATCCTTGTGGTTGCAAGGGGTTATACCAGATTACTGGTATAAGGTGAGTTTCAGGAACCCATTCTTCATCGGAGAGATATTCTCCTGTTTCAAGAGATTCCTCCCACTCATCGGTGTAGTTGGGCTCGAATCCATCGTCGGTGTCGCTGGACTCGTATCCATCAATGGAGAATCCAACTACCGAGTTGCAAGAGTATGATGCCCCCTGCATGGCTTCTTTTTTGAATTGAGGTGGCATGAAATCACTAAGAGTGAAGTTTCTTACCGCCTTTGAAGTCTCTGGAGGGGATGTTTCTGTTGCCCCGAGTGAAGTGGTAGAGGAGGCCTCTGCCTTTTCATGAACTTCTTGTTTTGGCTGGGTCTTCTCTTGCCGTTTGAGCCTGAGGAGATGTTTCCTAGCCTGCCTTCGCTGTTGAGCTGTCGGCTTTGTTTTGACGATCTCCCAATTTTCATCTTCCAGGAGATCGGGATGTACCCATATGGGTTGTCCGTCTGGTGTCGGGCAAGGAACCAACACTTCGGACGTTTGAATTCTATTTATCACCTTGAAGGAAGTAGTGATCTTCTTCTTCGGTGACTTTGGTGTTTGTCCATATGACACCATGTTGACGGAGGCAGTCCCATAGTTTTTGTCAAAGGTGATGACTCCGTTTTTCCACATCTCGTTTATCTTCTCTCTCACAACAAAGCATTGATTGAGAGGATGCGAAACCATCTGGTGGTATGGACAGTACCGAGGATCATTGGTTTTGCCAACATCTCCAGGTCTTTTGGGCTCTGGCAAAATGAGTTTGCCATTTGCTAGGAGAGCCTCAAAGATTTCTTCGACGTCTTCATCGAACGGATATTTCTTTTCTACTCGCTCTTTGAAGGCATCGGAGAGTTCAGGCCTTTTACCTGCAGTTTTGTTTTCAGCTTTCTTTGGCTGCTGAGGAGCTGACTTGGTTTGCACATTGAGGACCTCTTTCTTCTTTGGTTTAGAGGTTGCAACAGCAGTCGGCTCTTTCTTTGATGATTTCTGACTGTTGAGGTCTTTGATCACCGTTTCAGCTTCCATGGAAGCTTCCAGGAGCTCTCCCAGGTTTTTTGATTTGTTGCCGATGATCATGGAGCGGATTTTAGCTCTCATGTTGTTTCGGCAGATGTCAACTAGCGACGCTTGTGGCAGTACATCTGAGCATTTGTACGCCATTGCTTTCCACTTGTGAATGAAGTCATAAGTTGACTCATTCTCTCCCTGTTTTAGGCTGCAGAGCTGAGCCATAGTAACAGGATGATCCTCACCTTGGAAGTGGGTCAGGAAGCGTGTCTCCAGCATAGCCCAGTTCTGAATGGAGTTCTCCGGCAGAGTGGAGTACCAATCGAAGGCCGTACCTTTTAGGGTACTTGCAAAGAGGCGAATCTTGAGTGCATCTTGATCCGCGATAGCTCCCGTCAAGATCTTGAAGTGGATGACGTGCTGTCTGGCTGATCCTTTCCCCGTATATGTTTGGAGAGTAGGATGTTTGAATTTTGTGGGGAACGGGACCGAGTCCATCCATAAAGGATATGGTGGCTTGATCCCATGCTCTTTGAGTATATCCTCTTCTTTAGCTTTGGCGAGGATACTGTCTACGTCCTTTTTGGTAAGGGCGCGTGACTCATTTTCTTCACAATTCTCCTCGTTATTGTTATGATTCGGAGGAGGGTCATTGTTCACCTGATTTTGGACGACAAGGAGAATGTTTTCCATCAGAGTTTCGATCCTCTGCTGGCCTTGTTCCAACTGCTGGATGCGTGCGAGCGCATCATCTCGAGGTGGATTCTGAGGTGGCGGCTCAGAACTTGTAGCCAAGACGTTCATCCCTCGGGATTCGAACGAAGAAATCGTCCTGGTGACCGAGCTGGGGCTCATTCTTTTTGATGAAGAGCTTGATGAAGGATTACTCTCCCGTCCTTGGCTTGAAGGGGCAGGAGATTCTTCAGGATGTCTTCGTGTCCCGGTGACGCTACGGGTCACCGGACGTCGGACATGGATTTTTGATGCTGACTTTTGGCGTCTTCTGGTTTTTCCAACCATATGGACGGCAGCAACTTGGTCGGGTCTTTCTTTTTCGACCCATTTGTGGGAGACTTGAAGTGTAGGAGGCTGGGTCCGTTGCTTCTCTAGTCTCTTTTGTCGATATGACGGACGGCGGCGTGCTCGACGAGCGATTTGAGCTTCAGTCAGCTCTGGCTGGGCTCTGACGATGAAGGATGTGCTCCCTCGGGCGCAGCAGCCGAGCTTGTCTTCTTTGTGGTTGGGCAAGGACAGGATGCGGACCCGGTCCTTTGCCTGTTGCAGCGAAGCTTTAAACCTTTCGAGTTCGGCCCCTGTAGAGATGAAGGGTCGAACTGAAGGAGTGTAGGCCTTAGCAGGTGCTTGTAGAGGCCTGGTGATGCATGATCTGATTTTGGGCCTGTAGGAACAAGCCGGCTCATGCTGGGTTGACTTGGGAGTCAGGTTGGAGATGGGTCTCTCCTCTTTCATGTAGGCAAGAGGGTAGAACTGGTTCTCCTTGAGTGGGGCCAGGTATGCTGGCTTGGTGGATGTTTGAGACCTTCTTTGTTTTGGGGAAGGTCTTGGAGACCAAGTCTTAGGGTAGACCTGGTTGGTTGTTGGTCGAGGCTTCGCGGGGGTGCCGCGGGCTTCGGGCTTTTGGGCGCTCGCCTTTGGTGTCACGGGAGTGACACGTTGAGAGGCGATTTTCTGCCTTTTGGCAGGCGCAGTTTGTTCTTCGGGAAGTGGGAATGGTCCCAGTGTCCCGAAGACGATGGTCCGGGGAGTCGAGGTCGACCCGGAGTTCAGAGAGTTGCCGAGGGAGTTGACGCTTCGGCAGCTGGCAGGGCGCTTATGGGTGCGCGTGCTTTGCTTCTGTTGAAGCATGAGTTGGTGCTTGTTCTCGTCGAAGATAATGGTTAAGGCTGCCATTGTTAGTTTCAAAATTTCTGAAACAAGACCACATCCATTAGTAATCACAAGAATATGATGATCATAAATGGGAATTTCTATGGTTGTCTTTTCAAATCGCTCAAGGGATATGACCCAAGCGACATGAAGAAGGCAAAAAGCCATAGATGGTACAATTGTTCTGACAGCGAACATGGTAGGCTCGAAATGAGCGTTCCAATGACTGCTAGTAGCAATTGTATACCTAAATTCAACTTATCGAGAAGCGGAGCTTGCTCGAGATAAGAAGAATATAAGGTAGGAGTTACAAATGTGCCGGTCACAGATACAGTAGACCATGAAAGGGCGTACCAGTATTGCTATGCACAAATGTTGGAGATCGCATCCACGAGATGGGATTCTCTTTTTTTTGAAATGTCAAGATTGGATTCATCAAAGAGAGCAGATGGTATTCCGATCCGAATACGGGCTCAACGATTTCCGCGAGCACCAGTACCCAGAAGGGAGGGAACCACAATTTCTCGGATCTGAATCTAAAATGACGAGAGTTTTTTTTTTGAAGATTTTTTTTTATTTTAAGATTTTCATTTTTTTTTTTTTTAAAAAAAAAATCTTTTTTTTTTTGTTTAAGATTTTTTTTTGAAGATCTTTTTTTTTTATTTTTGATTTTTTTTTTATTTTTTTATTTTAGATTTTTTTTTTGAAAATCTTTTTTTTTATTTTTGATTTTTTTTTTATTTTTAAGATTTAAAGACGAGAGAGTACACATAGGCCTCCTAACCCGGTCTTATGAAACCTCAATTGATAGAATTGCCCCCAGGTAAGGGTAGGATTACTTAATGAACCCGTTTGGAGGACCCTTGCCTAGAACAGTCAAGCTGTCTCCACACTCTGGACAAGGCTTTTCTTGAATCAATCGTGATCAAAGAACGCAATTGGTTTAACCTTAGTGGTCTATGTCCCTTTTTTTTTTATAAAAAATCCCAAATAGACTCATCGAAGAGAAACGATGGCCCAAAACCTTAGTCGAACGGGCTCAACATTTCTGCAAGCACCAAAGAACGATAGGATAGGAACAAAGTTTCTCAATTTTGAATCCAAACTAAGAAAACTAATTTTTTTTATTTTTATATTTTTTTTTAATATTTTTTTTTTTTGAAATCTCTAATGAACTCATCGAAGAGAAACGATGGCCCAAAACCTTAGTCGAACGGGCTCAACATTTCTGCAAGCACCAAAGAACGATAGGATAGGATCAAAGTTTCTCAATTTTGAATTCAAACTAAGAAAACTGATTTTTTTTTTATTTTTATTTTTTTTAATATATTTTTTTTTTGAAATCTCTAATGAACTCATCGAAGAGAAACGATGGCCCAAAACCTTAGTCGAACGGGCTCAACATTTCTGCAAGCACCAAAGAACGATAGGATAGGATCAAAGTTTCTCAATTTTGAATTCAAAACTAAGAAAACTGATTTTTTTTTATATTTTTTTTTTGAAATCTCTAATGAACTCATCGAAGAGAAACGATGGTCCAAAACCTTAGTCGAACGGGCTCAACATTTCTGCAAGCGCCAAAGAACGATAGGATAGGATCAAAGTTTCTCAATTTTGAATTCAAACTAAGAAAACTGATTTTTGTTTTTTGAAAAGAGAAAGAATGGAAACAAACTCAAAGAAATAGAAATTTCCAAAAAATCCCATCTCATTTTTTTTAGGATGCAAAATCCAACATAGGCTACCAGCTAGAAAGTAGCCAAGGAATCCGGAAAAGAAGTATAAGCATAGAGCAAAAAGTATGATATGCAAATATTTCATTTCCAAGCACCGTGTTCTCAAATGAACGAGTCCCACCGGGTGTGCCAGCTTGATGGAACGCGCTCCGAGGCGCCCGCTGGGGCGGCTACCGGGGTCGGCGGAACGTGGGAGCCCGTCGGGTCCGGCCCTTTCGCGCCCTGGCGGGCCCTGAAGCGTGCATCAACATTTCTTTTGTGTGGGTGGGTGTGCCAGATTTTCTATTTTACTTGGAATTGCAAGTGGTAATCCGGAGATCAACCTTCGCAAGTAAAAAGGAAATCAACTTCTTTCAAGTTTTCCATTGCACAAATATTTAAGAAAAGAGACATTTTCTTGGTTTGCCGTGAAAGGCGATTTTGTTTGGCATTTATAGCCGATTTTGGCGTTTATAGCCGATTTACAATTCTCATCAATAATGAAAGACAAGAGTTGTGATTTTTGTCTCTTTTAGAAAAATACAAACTACAATGAAAAGCAAGAAAAGGAAGATCTAACTTTTCAGGAGATTGTGGGGGACTCGTTCAGATTGACGGTCGCAAGCCATGTATGGGCTTCGCCATCATCCATGCAGATGAGAACAGAAGATGCTCTTGATTCGCTTGGCTTGGCTATAACCTCAGATTTTTAGAGGACAAAGACCAAGAGAAGGTCCTATGTCCAATAAAAAGCTAAGTAGACGGGCTGAAAAGCCACGTCTAAGCCATTGGAGGCAGCAGGAGAAGGCAAGGACCTTGGGGGGGGGGGGTGCCCCCCAAGGGACTTTTGTCACCTTGTAGTGGTGGCCGGTGCAGAACTTCAGCAGAGTTTTCTCTCTTTTTTTCTTTCTCTCAGATCTCTTTCTGATCTTTGTTTTTCTGATCCTCTGATTTTCTCCTCTTTTTTCTGATCTTTTTTCGATCTCCATTTCAATGGAATGCTCTCCTATTTATAGGCTTTTGGTAGCCATTTAGGAGGGTTTATGAGCCTTAATGGCTTTAATGGGAGGAGTTACAAGATTTATTTCTTGATTTTGTAACTCCTTTTTCCTTGAATCTGATTGGCCGATGGAGATTAAGGGCTTTTAATCACCTTAATTACCATAATGGGAGGAGTTTCATGGTTTAAATGCCATGAATCAATTGACTTGTAACTCCCAAATGCTTGCTTCTGATTGGGCCGTCCAAAGAAATGAATTAATGACTGCAATAAAGCTAGTCAATTAACCACATTAATTGGTCGCCGAGCAGTCGAAGAGTCGCGGGCCATGCCGTGTCTTCTGGAATTCTTCTGGCGACGATCATCGATGGATCTACATGCTGATCGACATCGGATGAACATGTAACTTCAGACATTGATAGCTAAGAGCGGGCCGGTGACATCTGTCTTGTCGATTTCACGATCGGTCGGACAGAAAGTGCACTTTCTTGGTCAGCCGGTTGGCGATCTTGGAGCGATCACTGATGATTTTATGCTTTTGGAGGTTGACCCGTGATTTTGACGGATGTCGTCGGATATGAGTCAATTTCAAGCACTAAAAATCACATTTTCAGGAAACCACAGGGGCCAAAGTGCGTGAAACGCGAAAAAAGACGAAAAAACGGGTCACCGGCGGAAAATCCGGTGACCCGGACCTCCATGGTCGCCGGCGACCATGGGCCATGGTCGCCGGCGACCATGGACCGGCGACCATGGCCCATGGTCGCAGGGGCCTGCGACCATGGGCCATGGTCGCAGGGGTCTGCGACCCTGGGGGATTTTTCCCCTTCGGAGCCCGTTTTGCGGTCGTTTTGAGGTCTTTTTCGTCGCCGTTTTCTTCTGTATTTTTCTTGACATTTCTTCTCATTTATTGGCTTGATTTCCCTGTAGAAAACTTGATGAGAATCCTTGCATTTTTAGAGTGCAAAGTTTCTAATTTTCCGGGAAAGCCGAAGACTTTGTCGCGTAGAGCTGCTGATTTTCCGCCAGAAGTCGAAACTTGGTCAAACGATGTCGGAATGACCTGAAATTTGAGGTGAAGCCTCCTGAGCAATAAATAAGACCAACCATAGGCTTTTGTTTGAGTTTTGAAGCCGTTTGGGGTCCCGTCGATGCTTCACTTGATTTTGCTGCGGGGAAAATGCCGAGCTTTGATGTGCGGTCAAACGATGTCCGATTGACCTGAAATTTGACGGGGAGCCTATTGGAGTCATTTTGAGACGTTCCATGGGCTCCGTTTTGGATGTCATGGTCCCGGGTTGCTCTGCCGCCGGTAGGCTTGATTTTCTCTCGGAGCATCGAAACCTGGTCAAACGTTTTCGGAATGACCTGAAATTTGACGTGCAGCCTTTTGGAAGCATGTTGAAGCCACTCATGCACTTGGTTTGATGAGCGAAGGCTCCGGTGGTTTCCGCCGCCGGGAGGCTTGATTTTGCTGCTCGAGCATTGATGGAGGGTCAAACGTTGTCGGTTTGACTTGAAATTTGGCATGGAGCCTTTTTGAGACATGCTGCAGTCATCTGTAGGCTCTGATCGAAGTTTTGACGTCTCCGATGATGTCGCCGCCGGGAGCTCCCGTTTAGCTGTCGGAGAAGTGAAGTTAGGCCAAATGTTGTCGAAATGGCCCGAAACTTCATGTGTACTCTTCTCTTGGCTATCTTGAAGGATCTTGCAGTTTTTGTTTGATTCTGACAAGATTTGATTTTTTGGAGAAATTGCATTGTCTATTTATGGCAGGTTGCGACTTCATGCAGCCTTCTTGATGTTGAAGAGGCAAAGTGACATTTTTGGTGTCAACACATGGGTCTGCTTGAGGAGTTGAACCTTTGGTTGAAGACCATGTCGGATTGAGCTCCTGAGTTGTAACAGACTCTTTTTCCTTCTTCTTCTTTTTTTTTGGTACCTCCATGTATAAAATGTCTTGGTACTATATTTTGTATCCCATTACTTTCACTTAAATCATTTTTTGATGGAAACAATTTTGAGCAAAAGTTGATGGGAATGTTTGTTTAAGAATTTGATCAAAAGGTTGTCATTTTGTGAAAATCTTTTGTCAAAGAGTTGTTTTGGGCATGAAAGCCAATTTTGTGGCGAAAAGCCTGATTTTTTTGATGGTTTGAAAACCGAAATTTTTGATGGCATGAAAGCCTAATTTTGTGGCGTAAGAGCCAAATTTGTTTTGCGGCATGGGAGCCAAAATTTTTGGATGGCGTGAAAGCCGAATTTTTGGAAGGGCATAGAAGCCGAATTTCATTTTGTGGCATGGGAGCCAAATTTTGTTTGTGGCATGAGAGCCAAAATTTTTGTTTGTGGCATGAGAGCCAAGGTTTTTGTTTGTGGCATGAGAGCCAAAGTTTTTGTATGGCATGAAAGCCAATTTTGGCATTTATAGCCGAAAATATTTTGTTTTGGCATTTATAGCCGGATTTTGGCGTTTATAGCCGGATTTTGGCTTTTATAGTCAAGTTTTTTTTAAAACCAAGTTTTGTTTTGTTGGCATGAAAGCCGATTTTGACGTTTATAGCCGAATTTTTTTTTTTTGTTTTGGCATTTATAGTCGGATTTTGGCGTTTATAGCCAGATTTTGGCGTTTATAGCCGATTTTTGGCGTTTATAGCTGATTTTTGGCGTTTATAGCCGAATTTTGGTTTTCAAAATGCAGGTATCGACTAAATGTCGCCTCCCCGCTGAATGGTCTTGCACTACACCATTTGGGTGATTTTGCAACATTTGAGATTTCTTATTAGTAACGCATATTTTTCCGTTAGGTAATTTGTCACATTTATTATCCGTTAGCAATATTCATAACCGTCACTAAGTATTTTTGCAAATACTTGAATTATTTTGTAACATTTCTTGGATATTTTGTGACGATTGCAAATGTGTTACAATGGTAAAAAAAAAAAAAAAAAGAAAAAATCACAATAAAAAAAAAAAGAAAAAGAAAACAGGAGCGGGAGTTATTTTATCTCCCGCGCTAAAAAAAGAAGAAAGCAGCTTCTTCGTTGAACTCATCCATCACGGTCTCTCATCTCGATCTCTCTGGCCCTCTCATTCTCTCTCATCTCCATCTCTCTGGCCCTCTCAACGGTCTCTCATCTCGATCTCTCTGGCCCTCTCCTTCTCTCTCATCTCCATTTCTCTGGCCCTCTCAACCGATCCCTCTTCTCTCTCACGCCATCCCTCTTCTCTCACTCATCCTTCCTCTTCATTCGAAAACCCCCAAATCTCCAACCCTTACCCTCTCTTGAGAGTTAGAGTCGAATCCTTCTCTGCTCCTGCATGTTCATCGGAGCTTAACCCCTTCTTCTTTCGAGACTATTCTCATCTGAAGACGTCATCTCCGTCGTCAAGAACTTCCAGAAAGCCGATCCCTTCAAGGTATTCAATCCATCTCTCTTTCTCCTTTTCCGCTGCTGCTTCCTCTGTTCTTTGGTTTATTTTCTGCTTGTGTGGTTCTGCCTGTGGTTCTGTTTGTGTGTGGTTCTGCCTTGTGCTGCCTGTGGTTCTGTTTTTTGTTTTTTTTGCTGGCAGTTTTTTGGTCTGTTCTTAGTGGATTGTAGGAGTCCTCTTCTTCATCTCCCAATCTGTTTTTCTGCTGGAGTGCTGGCTGTGTAGGCTTTCTTGTGTTGCTCTGTTGCAGGAGTCCTTTGCTTGGGCTTTTTTCTTTGTTTCGCAGTGCTTTTGCCCAGTTGCGGTATGATCAGAGCTGTTCTTCTTTGCTAGTTCCTGTGCAGAAGCTTCTTTCAGTTAGTGGGCTGGTTTCTTCTGGGCTGTAGCCTGTCTCAGCAGTTGGTTGTGGGCTGGCTTCTCTTTTCTTTGTTTTTTGTTTTTTCTTCTTCCCTGTATTCTTTCTCTTTGGTCTGCTTTCTGCTTATTTTGCTTTTTCCCTCTGTTTTGGTTCACTGTGGTTGTAGTCTTTTTTATTACTATGTTTTTTGATTCAATGATAGATGGATGGGATCTGTTTATAAAATGAATGAAAAATTATCATGGCTTCATACTTTCTATAAAGTTATTTTAGTATTTGAAACATCTAAAAATTATCCAGCATTATGTATAAGTAGCAATGTCCAAATCGAGTGACAATGTTTACAGACATCATTCAAGGCCTTGATGCAATAGCACTTCACCAATAGGTACTAATGTCTGGCTTTAAAATACCATCATTGACTCAAGAACATTTTTTCACCTAATTAATTTGTACGAGGATGATTTTGTCATCCATTTAAATGGTCTATCATCTTATACATGTAAGAATTTCTTAGAGAATGGAATTAGAACTAAAATCTAATAAAGTTTTGTTACCCTCATCCATGAAAATAGAAAACCATCATTATCTAGTTGGGTGGACTTCTCCTCTAAACAATGCAGAACTCTAATCAATTGCTAGAATTTGACAGGTGACATGTTTTGCCTTTGATTGTTCTGAAACCAAACAACATTCCATAGCAGCTTTGAGTAGGATACGACAAAATGGCATGTAGCCAGGGACCATGTGGAAAAGGCAGAGATGCCTGTCTGCCTTATTAGTGGTCATTGCAAGCACCAATCCTAGTGAACCAACATAAATGGTGGATGGGCTGACACCACCATGTCCCAATACTGAAAGTGTCCCCCTAACTATTTTTCTCCATGTGTATTCAACATGACTAAAGTTTCTGCTGCTGGTCAGGTCTCCTATATTTTTGGAATAGGTTCAGATGGTAAGGAGTGCACACTGCTGAGTGTACTCTTCCTATCTCCAGCACTTAAAAAAGGACTCCCATTTTTTATCCAATACTTAAAAAATAGGGTTTCTTTCCTCCCCACAAATGCTCACTCCACGGTAAATCAGGTTTTGTAGTCAAAGGAAAGATAGAGCAGAATAATTGAATAGGCACACCGATATATAAATTTAGAATATAGCTAGTCCGAAATGCTAGTTGTCTCAATATTATGGAAAATTCTGTTGATTCAAGTTCAGCTTACAAAGAACTCAATCACAATTAGAAACTGACAACTTAAGCTAAACATGTTGGAACCAACTCTGGCCTTTGCACACTGTTGCAACTTCACTGTCGCAGTCCAAGTCAAATGCACAACCAAATACTATGAAAGTATGGATAACCACATTGTCCGAATGTAACAGAAATCCCAATGGTTCTGGGGTTCTGTCTCTTCTTAAATAGCTTTGCCAAGTGATCCCAACTCTCCCCTGGTGGGCTGAACATGTCTATTCTATTAATCCCAACTTTCCTTACAAGTATACAAAGAACAGAAATTAAATTCAAACAATAATTTAGGACTGAACATGTCTATTCTATACTCTATTTTTCTACAAGTATGGTCTATCACCACCAGTGAAGTAATCAACACAGTTCATCCCTTTCAGATGAGCATCCAATGTAAAATTTGGTTAAGGAGAACCAAGATTCCAGATCTGAAATATTTCCAATATGACAGTGATATTATCAACATTAAATAGAACAAATAAACCAGCCATGATAAAAAAAAACAAAATGGAATGTAAACACAAACCAATATCAAGTATTTTCAGCCATACCTTTATCGTGTGATCTAGGGAGGCACTAGGAAAAGTGTTAGTGTCTTTTGGATTAAATGTTACTTGCATCACATAATGTGAATGGCCCTCAAAAACTTGAGTGCACATCCAGCCCTTTTCCCAATCCCAGAGTTTAATAAACACGTCATCAGATGATGACAACACATATGGAAGGGTTGGATGGACAGCCACACACCTGAAGTTTTCTTATTATTTTTATCATGTTTGAGCAATAGTGAGTTTGATAAGTGAAAACGTGTTTCTTGCTAACTTTTAAGTCTTATATGACCAGAGTTTTTTGGCCATACACTGAAATAATAGGGCATTACTGTTGCATGACTTATGATTAATCTTGGTGAATGCATGTTCCATTATCTCTCTCCAATGATTTCATGCCTTTGTTATTTCATTGATTTTCAACTCTTGTCTAAAATCTTTCCTTTTGATTGCATCTGAAGAAGCATGATTAATATGAGTAGTCTTTTGCTATATGTGAGTGATCCTCTCTGTATTTTGAGTGTTCCATCCAGAATATTTTTGGGGCATGGCCCATTTATTCAATTGTCAAGATTAAAAATAGTGGGCCCAACTCATATAGTCTCAGCCTCTCAGGGTCTCAGAGCACTGTATATGCCCTTGGGCTAAGCCCCATAAAATTATTCTACTTTTTATAAGCTTTCAACTGCCCAGAGAATCATCTTTAGTACATGTGCAAATAATAATTTGTGGTTTTTTGGGTCTTTTGACGTAGTGTTTGGGATTAGACACGCGAGGGTATAAAAATTAGAAGCCCCCTCCCTCCGCATGGGTAGGTTAATTTATTCGCTTATTTTGTTTTAAATTTCTTAAGTATAAACATGCTTGGAAGTGCTTTGTTGAATCGCAGAATGTCTGAGCAAATACAGAAAGATTGGATGGATGAAAGAAATAGGAGTTCCACACTTTATGAAGATGGAGTTAGGCATTTTGTTCTTTTTGCCCAAACAAAGTTGGGCGGGTCGGCTTGTCCTTGCCCATGTAAAATCTGTAGGAATAGGTTCCGATTGACATACGAGGTGGTTGAAGATCATTTGATTGCAAATGGTATAGATCTCTCATACCGTGTATGGGTTTTGCATGGTGAAAGACGCTCGAAGACTCTGATGGAGCATCCAGTGGTGGGAAACATAAATAAAGAAAACACTGAGGAAGAAGGGCTTGGAATAGTGGACTTTGTTGATGCTTATATGGGCTGCCATGGTACTGAAATAGGAGATATTGAACCACCATTTGTTCCTGAACTAGACTTGGGTAAGAGGTATCTTGACTATAAAAAAAAAGCCAAAGAAAAATTGTACCCTTCTTGTGAGGGACCTGAGACAACACTTTCAGCAGTTGTTGAACTTCATAATCTGAAGAAACAGTTTGGGTGGTCAGGAAATAGTGTGACAGCATTGTTGTCCATGTTGAGGCGATGGTTACCCAAAGGAAACACATTGCCAGTGAAATATCCTGTAATGAAGCAAATGTTGAAAGACCTAGGGATGAAGGCTAACTGCATTCATGCGTGCGAAAATAATTGTATGTTATACTGGAAACTTGATGAAAATTTGATGGAATGTCGTCATTGTAACAAACCTAGATATAAAGTCATAGCGGGCAAAGGAGGGAAGGTTTCAAAAGAGCCTAAAAAAGTTTTGAGACACTTTCCTCTAATTCCAAGACTCCAGAGGTTGTATACAATACCATGGATAGCGCGTGAGATGACTTGGCATGCTAGATCTGAATCTTCTTGGGATTATATGAGGCATCCATCTGATTCTGGCCAATGGAAAGTATGTAAAGAGAATTATAAAGAATTTGCAAATGAGGAGCGCAATGTTTGGCTTGCTATTGCAACTGATGGATTTAATCCACGTGGAGTTCAATCTACTGGTTATAGCTGTTGGCCTGTCATCACGGTGCCTTATAATCTCCCACCATCATTATGTATGAAAGCAGAATTCCAAATGTTGTCTCTGCTAATTCCTGGGCCGAAGGCACCGAGTCAAGACATTGATGTCTTTCTTGAGCCACTATATGACGAGTTGAAACAATTGTGGGATCGTGGAGTGCCTGCTTATGACATGTATAAGAAGGAACATTTCTCACTGAGAGCTATGTTGATGTGGGGGATTCACGACTTTCCTGCTTTCGGGAACCTATCCGGTTGTGTAACCCATGGATACAAAGCTTGTCCAGCATGTGGTGACAGTACTCCATCTCTTCTTCTACCTGTCAGCAAGAAAATTGTTTACACAAATTATCGGCAGTTTCTTAAAAGTGATCACCCGTTTAGAGATGGGAAATACTTGGGGCTCAAGACAGTGGAAGATAATCTTCCTCCAGAATCACTAAGAGGGGAAAAACTTCTACAGCATTTAGATCGTATCAACTTTGTATCTTGGAAAGACAGCAATGGCAAGCGATAAAGAGCTGAAGTGAATGTTGATGGTGATGGTAGTGAAGTTACTGTGGCATGGTATAAGAAGTCCATCCTTTTTGGTCTGGGGTACTGGATAAACCACAAAGTTCGCCATGTTATTGATGTGATGCATACCGAGAAGAATGTTGCTGAACATTTACTAAACACCATCCTTTGCTTGAGTAAAACAAAAGATACTGTAAATGCACGAGAGGATATGAGGCTTCTTGGCATACACAGTGGGCAGTGGATGCAAATTGATTCAAACACGGGGAAAATAGTTAAGCCACATGCTTCTTTTGTTTTGGAGAAGAATGAGAAAATGGATTTCTTGAAAACTTTGAAGTACTTGAAGCTCCCTTCAGGTTTTTCTTCTAACTTGAGCAACATTGTTAGTCTCAACCCACCTGGTTTGCTAACAATGAAGTCGCATGACTATCATGTTATCATGGAGTACTTGTTACCTGTATTGCTTCAGCATGCCTTTCCGAAACACCGAGACTTACGGAAAGCTATTCACCAGATAAGCTTATTCTTTAATTTACTGTGTTCGAAGGTCTTGATCAGAAATGACATTCAAGAAGCCAAGTTCATGGTTGTCGAGGCATTGTGTGTGTTAGAGAAACATTTTCCACCATCCTTTTTTGATATAAGCATTCACCTTGTGGTGCATCTGGCAGATGAGGTGTTGCTTTATGGACCTACCCAAGATCGGTGGATGTATCCTTTCGAACGGTAAATAACTTTTTATTTCTATCGTCTTTGACTTTATTTGACGTGGTTTTGAATTTAACATTTACATAAATAAGTTTGGAATATTTAATAGGTCGATGAAAGAGTGTAAAGACATTCCTAGCAACAAACGATATGTTGAAGGCTCTATTGCGGAATCCTATCTTGTTGCTGAATCTGTTAGGTATGCTATGGAGTACATGTCCAATCCACGAGCCGGTAATCACAAATACAGTCAAGAAGCCTTTTTAGATGAAAATGGCGAATATAGTGATGAAGGGCCTATGCTAGATGGTAAGGATGTGTTATTATCCCCTCACCAATTTGTACAGATACGTCGATGGGTTCTTTTTCGACTTGATGTCGAAGAACGCGATACATTCTACAGGTCTGAATTCTTGACTATCTAGGCAAGTAACATGTGTTATTATATAGATATATACTTATATATTAAAGCCTGGATGAATAAAATGCAGCGAGTATCATGAGTCGTTGCAATCCGGTTCACGTGCTAAAGGAAAAGGGATTGGAAAAACAGAGGTAGAAATACAAACAAATTTCATTGATTGGTTATACAAGAAGGTATTAATTCTTACAAAGATAATGTAATTTAGGAAAACTAAGATAGTTCTCTCACTAATGTTTTAAATTGTTTTCTTTGTATCATGTTATAGTTGTTGGAGAACGATGCTACGAATTCTATGTTGTGGCGGTTAGTCAAAGGGCCAACTAAAGCGAAGACATATAAGAAGTATCGTGTCAATGGTTTTGTCTTCTCTCCCAAGTCTCATGATGATACTGTTACCACCCAAGATAGTGGTGTTTTCATGAGGGCAATTACTTCTTTTACTGCAAGTAGGAAAGACAAGAATCTTATTGATGCGACAACAATGTGGTATGGGATCATTAAACAGATAATCGAGGTAGACTATACCGACTTTCAAGAGGTGGTTTTTTATTGTGATTGGGTGAGGGTGGAAGACAAGATTAATGGCTGTAAACTCTGTCCAGACTCAAGCTTGGTGATGGTCAACCTCAACAAACTGAAAAGTTCTAGTAATTTTTTGGATGAGCCAGCCATTCTTGCTAAAGAGGCCGGTCAAGTGTTTTATTCACAAGATTTGAAACATCCCAATTGGTCGGTGGTTATACATTCTCCAAAGCGATTGACTTGTCGAGTGGATGAGCTAGATGTACCATCTGACTTTCAATCTACTCTTGAAGACCAACCCAATTTGAAACCCCTGCTGGAAAGACGACGTTAACTTATTGTCTATTATGTTAATATAAACTTTTGCTATTGATGAATCCATTTGTGTTTAGTTTTATTTTGTGTGAGTTATATGTTTCGTGGTGCAATTTGATGGTTGTACGCACCAATTTGATGGTTGTGCCTCAAAGTTGAATGCCATTAATTTGAAGTTTTGAAATGTAGTGTAATTTTTACTATTGTTGATTGTTTCGGCATGACCATTTTCAGATTTGAAGTAGTTAAATAGGTACGTAGTTAAATAGTTACTATTTTCTGTTATGTAGTGCACTATAATTTGATGATTGTGCCTCAAAGTTAATGCGATTTGTTTTAGGTTTTGAGGTGTAGTGATTTGACTTAAATTCTTTTGTATGCAATACATATTATTTGCCACTATTTGCAGGACAATTTAATGGCATCAAGTGGCCAATATCCAGGTCTTAGTGCGTTGCGTCCACCCCCATCAGGGCAAGAAGCAGCCCCACCAAGGCAAGAAACACCCCTGATAACATCTCAATCATTTGCTGCACCTTCATCGATTAAGGCTAAGTTGCTTGTCTCAGTGTCCACTAAAGGCACTGCTGTTGGTCCTAATGCGGCGAAATGGGCAACACGGTTGGGGCATTTTATTCGAGCAACCATCCCATTGAGTTATAAAGATTGGAGGCTTGTGAAGCCGACCTTTAAGGATGAAGTGTGGGAGGCTTTGTCGGTAACAATCTATTTTTGGAGGCTTTGTCAGTAACAATCTTTATCAAAATGAATTTCTAACTATTATAAATTCTTGATAGGGTGAGTTTGAATATGATGTGCCTATGGCTTTGGCTTACAAAAATCTTCAAAAGGAGTTCTCTTCTAAATTCAGGACAGCAAAAAGTAACTACCGAAAAGAGCTTATAAAGAAAGCTTTGAACAAGGAAGCTGCTATTGCCACTTGTCCAGAAGGTATGAATCCAACTATCTGGGCTGAGTTTGTGACTCGTGAATTCCAACCCGAAGTCATACAAAGGAATGCAAAGAATGCAGCAAATAGGAAGAAGAACACTATTGGTCATACTCTTGGGAGGCAAAAACATGCCCAAATGCATTACAAAAAGGTACCATCCTATCTTACTCTCTTTAATGGAAGTGGATTGTGGTAACACTTGATAATCTTTTGTGTAGAAACAAAAGAACCCTAAAGCCAAAGTCAATCGAGAGGATGATTGGCTAACAGCTCATGAGCATCCTGATGGATCTGTTTTGGAGAGTGCTCGTGCTGCATATGTAAGTATTTATACTTTGATGTACTTTTTAATGTATTGAGTAGGTCCTAGTCATAGAGTATAAATTGTAATGCTTTTAGTCATAGAGTATATATTGTTTTGGTTATGCTTGGTGTTTTAGTGCTGAATCTTTAAGTATATATTGAAGGAACAAGTGAAGGCTATTAAAGAAAGGAGAGCTATTGAAGCAAGAATTAGGGGAGAGAATGATATTGGCGAGATCATAGATCTTAAAGGCGATGTACTAGCTGAAGTATTTGGGAAAGACACAAAAAGTCATACTCGTGCTGTTGGCTCTCAAATCTCGCCAACACAAGTTGAACATGCTGCTATTGGTGAATTCTTACTCGACAAAGCATTGGCATCATCTAGTCCCGATGTCGAGAAAGAGTTAGTTGAGGTTAAAGCTTCCCTAGCCAATCTAACTAACTTGTTGATGGTGAGTTTGTAACGCAACCTCAATTCTTTAATTACATATAACTATGCTTAATTAACTCTCTTTAAGCTTGTGTTCTTATTTTTTTACACTTAAAACTTGTATTCTACCTTTATATGCGTTTTCCATTAATACAGGCTCACATTGCAATTGGAAATGTCCCAGCGCAGTCTGTGGTGAATACACCTCATAATGGTTCAACCTCACCTCATCATTCTTCTCCAGTCTCTCCTCTAAACTTGGCTTCTCCTTTTGAGGTGACAAGTGCTCGTGTAGAATTGTCTAAGAAGCCTAGAGTTACCCTGTTGGACAGGGATTGGAATGAAGTAGCCAAGGGATATGTAGTGACTGATCCTATGCACAAAGACATTTGCCATGGGAGAAGAGTGCTTAGAGGTGAGACAAAGATCAATATTGAGGAAGTGCTTAAAGGTGATGCACTAGTCTATGATGGTCCTCAGGATGGAAATAAAACTCTACATGGTTTTGTTGCTGGAGGGTGGCTGATTTAGGCTGATGGACGGTTGAAGTATGATTAAGAGTGGTTGATTAGGGCTAATCTTTTTGGACATATGGGCTGACTAAAGCTTTAAGTATGGCTAGTTTTCTTATTGAAATTTGCTAGTCTTTTGGACATATTGGTTTATGGTTCTAGTTGGAAGTTGTAACAAAAGGGCTAATCTTTTTGGACATGTGATCTAACATTCTTTTGGGCATATATGTAACATTTTGGACATGTGATCTAACATTTTGGACATGTGATCTAACAATCTTTTTATTATTGTTGTTTGTTTTTATAAGTATGCTTGTTTGTTTTACAGGTTTGTGAGATTATTCAAACCACCCCTTTTTAACTCCGCCAATGCAAGCTTAAGAAAGTCTTTGCATTGCCGGTTCCAAGCCCGAAGAAAGGAGGAGGAAGAAGGGGTATGTTCATGGAAGTCTTTGTAATGTCAATATATCAAGGTAAGAGAAGGTATTCTTGTCAATCTTTTTTACTGTGTTCTTCCCATTCATAAAGGGGTCTACTTCATTGCCAATTACATTTGCATGAGTGTTGCAGAAGATGTGTGGTTGCATCATAGATTATTAAGAGTTTTGGTCATCAACATTATTCTGAGTCTCAGCAGTCCTTTTTCAGGTGGAAAGAGATAAAGCATGACAATACAGTTACCTGGTTAGCATTTTGGAATGACCCAATCAATCCAAAAGAGTTCAAGTATGTCTTCTTAGCAGCAAGCAGTTCCTTAAAAGGACAGAGTGACAAAGAGAAATATGAGAAAGCAAGGATGTTGAAGGCAAGTTTTATATATGGTTTTTATTTGTGTAATTGGTGATAATTTGTGTTTTTTGCTGTTGATTCTCAGATGAATTGGAAGTTTCACTAGACACAATATCTTTTACCCCATAATTTGTGCTTTCATCTTTATTGCATGGTTATTGGATATTCAGAATGAAATGGGAGCTCTTTGCCATTTATTTGAGCATTTTCTTGCTTAGCTTCTATAACCCAAGTGTGGAACATTGCATTTTTTTTTCTTTGTTTTTTTTCTGTAGTGTGATGGATCTTTTTTTTTGTATATCATGCAATCTGGATATAACAAGCATGTGTAGGTGCATTTCACTTCTAAAATTTATCCTTTTCTGTTACTCCTCATTCCAAATACAGAGGAGAAAAATCCTTTTGGTCATGATCGGATTTCTGGATATTAACTTCTTGTCTTCACATTTGGCCATTCTCTCCTGCACATGTGAAGGGTTGTAGAATAAAACTGAAATATCTGAGCTAGTAACTGCCTTTTTCTTGGGTTTGATTGCCTTTTTGTTCTGCCATCAAAGTCTTAATAAGCTGTCACATGTTATATGACCTATGTTTGTGGCCTAAACATCATGATATCGGTTTAGATGATAGTATATAGAGGTAAAGTTATTATTCTTACATGGGCTTATATGTATTATATGTATATACACACATATTTACTTGCATTAGGTAATGCTACTGTTCTTACATGGGCTTAGGTCATATTTATTTTTGGTTTTAATTTAGATTGTGTTCTTGAACTTGTAGCTGCTGAAGATATCACGATTAGGAATCGGTACTTGGTGATTGCAACTAGCGGGGGTTTAATGCAACAAAGGACAGGGGTAAAGATTTTCTCCTCTGCTAAACTCAGCTCATATGTACTGTTTATTAGTTTCTAATTACACCCTTCTGAATGCTTAGTACAGTATTTGTTTGGATGATTAGCACCCCCCCCCCTCCCCAGCAGCACACACACACTCATCCAAATTTCTCTTGATTTATTTGGAGACCTAAAGATGGAGCCAGCTTAATTAAGTCAAAATGGCTTCTATATCTATTGAAAAAACACTGACAATGTGTGGGTTCAACACTGTTGGAGGGTAAACTAGAATGTGTGGCCTCAACCCAAACCCGACCTTTTTATAATGATTAGATTGGAAATGTTGCATGAGAATTTTTTTTTTTTTAGAATGTGTTGGAGGGTAAAGTAGAATGTGTGGCCTGCCAATACTAGTTTTCTTGATCAGATTCGTCTCTTTCTAGACTCCTCTCTTAACAATGAATGATATTCAAAGACATGTATATGTTGCAAACATCTACTTGTTCTTCCTGACATTTATCAGTATCATCATTGTTGTTATTATTACTATTATGATGTGTATAATTTCTAATGGTCTTGTCATCCTCATCTTCTTTTTTAGTTTTTTTTGGTGAATTTGTTTTTGCTATGGATTGGCCTTTGGATTGGATCAGTCTACAAGATATGATCTCCGTTTCCATTGGCTTTGGGATTCCTCTGAAGTCTCTCCGTTTTACTTTTTTTCCTTCCGATTAAGCACCTATGTGCTCTTGCTTCAGGGTAGCACATATTATTAGCAATGTCAGTTGACTTCTGATTGTAAGAAACTTTGCTTTTGGAATGCTATAGATTGCTTGGTTGAGCATTTGTGTATATAGCTAGCCTAACAACAGCATTTGTGTATATAGCTAGCCTAACAGCAGCATATAATCACCACAATCCTAGACCAACCGCTCACCACCCTTTCCCCTTCATATATAATAAGAATTACAATTGGCCCCACTAATTCTCAATAGTGTTCAAAACGTCCCTATTTTCCAAGGCATTTCTCAAGACTTCCTTTTTCAACTGGTATGATCTCAAAATCTCTCAAATGTTTTTCAAATTTTCATGTAATGACATCTTATTCAAGTTCTTACAAATAATGACACAATCTTTCCTGTCATGAGAAGGTTTCAGAAATGCAGGCTGAGTATTTCCCACCTAAGGAAGATGTGTTACTGCAGAATGAGGCTCCAACTGATATTTATATATTGGTATCAGGAACAGTGGTCAGTAAGACTGAAAGCTCTATTGTTCATGTAATGATTTCCCTGGTTGAATACTAATTTAACTGGCTGGTGATTGGTTTGTGGTTGCAGGAATTCATAGAACATTTAGATGGGCATAATCAAGTAAGTGTCAATCGATTAAAAGACTTTTCAGGGTGAAGTTTTCTGTGCTCATGAAGAAACTTTTTATTATGCCAGTTCTGATAAGGTATTTGAATGGAGTGAAGTTTTCTATGCTTATGAAGTAACTTTTCAGGGTCATCATTTGATATTCTACCCATGGAATGTTATAGGTACAAGCTTGTTGTGTCCACGCCAGGACCTAAGAAGCTTACATCTCCCACCATCACAAACATTCAGGTTTACTTCTCTTCTCTATATGAGGAATAACAGAGCAAAAAAAATTAACTTAACTTGGATAGGGCTGAGGTCTATTTGGGCACAACTGATGCTAATAACTTGGTCCATATCAATCCCTAGCCTATCTCTTCTTGAAAAACTGGGTGATCCCAGTTGCTGTAAATGGAATTATAAAATTGGTCCATATCAATCCCTAGCCTTATCTCTGATAAGGTCTATTTGGCAGTTTTCAGTTGCTGTAAATGGAATTATAAAATTGTTATGTGTAATTCTACTATTGAGTAGAGGAAGTTATCCATATGAGTTAATTGACCTTAGCTATCCATCTATCATCTGCCATCTGTTTGCATCTTTTTATTTTTGTCTTTAAGTAGAAACCTCTTGATTTTTTTTTCTGTTTAAAAGAATAACTTCCTTTATTTCTATTATATGAGTATGGATATTTGGCAAACAAGACACTGTACTCTGTAATAGGTTTCCCTTTCCAATCATGAAACTGAATTACTTATGTGCTATGTATTTGATTTTGTAAGTGGTCATTGGAAATCTTTTGACAAAAGTAGTTTTTCAAGATCCTGGCCATTCCATTGCCTTACTTTTTACTCATTGAGTGAGGATTGTTCTTTGGCTATTTCTTTCAGCTGTCCATTTAAAGATCATTGATGTGAACACGCAGTTGTGTGGTGAGCACAGAGCGAACTATTCTTTCACCTTTTTTTCTTCTGCCTTTTACTAATGATCATTGATGCAATGGCTTAGGTAGTCCAGCTGTCATTATTTTAGGTTATGGACTGCCTCTGTTCAAATTAATGGTTACAACTTTCAATAATCACCTTACGCTTATGCACCCAGAAGAGATGAGCAAAATAAATGATTGTGTTTGTTGGCCTTGTTTCATTTGCATACAGTGTGGAAAAATCATATATCTGAAAGAAAGCCAAACTTCTTTTTGGAAGTTTACTTGCTCATCTTCTATCAATAAATTACAGACCAAGATTTACATGTGCACACCACTGAAAACTTTGTAGCTCAGCTGGACGAGTAAAGTGCATATGATAGTTGAATTTCTCAGTGATGGTTATCATTAGTTTTTACTGTAACTATTCAGTGACTTCTATGAATGATCTTTTAAATTACTTACAGCTTCTTGTTTAATAGGTTTCTTTTAATGGAGGACTGGGAAGCTTGGTGCTTGATACCATTGGTCATACTCTGAGTAACAAATATCATAACAGAGTTATTCAAGTAAGTGTCACCTTTGGCTGCACATATATTGTCTACACAAATTCTATTCTAGTATTGGTGCTCTTTTTTTTTTTTTTGAGCTCCTGCTGCTGGATTGCTCTGTTTTCTGCTGGTTTGTCTTGGAGAAGTGCAGCTTTCTTGTCTTCATGTGGCCCGTTTGGTGCTCCTTTTTTGAGCTTCTACTGCTGGTAAGCTCTGTTTTCTGTTGCTCTGCCTTGGTGTTGGTTGGTGTAGTGCAGCTTTGCCTTTGTGCTAATTGGATGAAGTGCAGCTAAGAGCTGCTGCTGCTGCCAGGATTTTTTCTTTCTCAGAGCTTCAAGGAGATTTTCAGAATTCTATTTTTTCTTCTTTTGTTTTCTGGTTTTTTTTGCCCTCCCTATTTTGAGGCAGGCCTTTTTGTTTTGCTTTCCTTTGGATGTATTTCTTCTTCTCTTGTCCTGGGGCTTTGCCCTTTTCTTCCTTTCAATTCAAATTTACCATTTAGCAAAAAAAACTGATCGTCTAGTTTTCATCAGTGTGATCCAAGTGAGACCTGCGTGATGTAATTAAATAACAACAGTACCCCATACCATTGTCTAGTTTCATTAGTATGATTGGAATTCTTTTATAGAACATGGAAGTTTTGCAGGCTGTGTGAATAAAATGTTGAGATTAAGCCCATATTCACCCCCCTAAACTCTCCCAAAATCCTAGTAACTCACTCTTCCGCTATCACATAGATACAAGCATGGAGCTTGCCATCGCACTACACGTTGGCAGTCAGCAACGTCGTTTATTTAACATTGTATTGTTGTACTCCTGCATTTTATTCTATACTTGTCAGATTGATTTGTTTCTTCAAGGCTTTTGATCATCTTTGTTTACTCACGGGTATGAAACATAATAACTTTCAATGATGATCTTGGTGAATAAACATGTAGTACTATTTATGCTTATGATTGCACCCAGCAGCAAAACAACACATAGCAAAGCCACTTCCAGGGTAAACAACAACTCTGCCCACTACAGAACAGACAACACTACTGCTGAACTGCAACACTGCACACTACTAGGACTACCCTGCTCACTTCTGGGATCTATATACCTGTTCTGGGATGCTTAATTTCATGCTCTATTACCTGTTCTATATGATCTATATACCTATGTGTTGAATTTCCATTATAAAAATCACAGTGATAAATTCTCTACGTCCTTTCTTAGATGTTTTTTATTGGGTGTCAAAATTGGGTCCATTGTTAGTAATGAATGTTGAACATTAATTTTATAGTCTTCAGGAAGGACATGTATATGACTATATGCAATATCGAAAGTGTTCTTTTGGTCACTTTTGTATGACTATATGACTATATGACTATATGCATACCATTTGGATCACTTTTCACCTGATCATCACTCCTAAAATTATAAATCACACAATCTGTATGCAATGTATAAAACCTCCCCAAGAACCCTCCACAAATATGGCTCTGATTAGATTTCGGGTTGTTGTGTATCACATTACACAGGGAAACTGTTAGTTTTTAACAGTGTCTTGTTTGATTGGAACGACATGGAAATTGAAAATCATACAGGGTGGAGTACTGATTCTCTGGGATTTCAGCTCCTAATCAATGTCTGGATTTTAATTGGATTTGGATCTGTAAAGGTTGAGAAGTATTATTTTATTACAAATTCCTGTTTGATGAGGTCTTTGGTTTATTAGATACTAGTAGGAAAAGGCACAACATAGAGTTTTACCTCATTTTCCAAAGATGTTAGAACCATTTTCATACTTTGCGATTCACTAATTTTAGTTTAAAATTTTACATTTTCTACTTCCATATGCTAATAAAGAATGTCACTGTTTTGTCATCTGGCTTTTATTCACTCAATGTAGCCAATAGTGTAGTGTGGAGCTGGTGCGTTTTCAACGGAGCTTCAAATTACATACTTTATGTGACATGGTGTATTCTGTTGTAATGTGTGCATCTATTATCAGCAGAATTTTATACACACCAGTGTAGAATTCATTTATTTTTTAAGCTCATTATTGAGTTTGTGATTCTTAGATTGGAGCTCCCCACTTTCTCTGTGCTTTTTGTTGCTTTTAAATTGGAGAGGTGACATAATCTTGTGCTACTTATGGTACACTTGGCAGGCTTTACTTATCCAAGGCAGAGTAGATGTGGAAGTTGAAAGAATCCTTCTTATGATATGCAAGTGCATCTATTTTTCTGTGAGTTTTTCTTTTCAATACTTAATATGAGTGTATTAGTCCAAGTTACATTTCAAAAGTACTTTCTTAATCTTGCCTGAATGTACTCATATTATTGGTTCATTGTTGTTAGTGTGAATGCAACAATTTACTTTTGAATGTGATACTTATTCTGGCATGCTGCACTTGTTCTGTAGGTTATGGTGCCTTGTCAATTGTTCACACCTGGTTTTGGCACTTGTATTGCAAGTGTCACATGCTAGGATATTCTGTTATCTATGATGTAAAAGTTGACCTCTACTATGCTGTTTTAGCATTATGGTTGTGTGACTTGTGCCAAAGTTGACCTCTATTCTCTTGTTTTAAATCTTAATTTAACCACAAAATGACAAAAAAGCTGAAATAATATGTGTGCCAAGTAGTGCTGTGACTGCTATCCTTTGCACACTTATATTTGTTACATCTAGTGCCTTTTTTTTAGAAATTTACTTGAAGTTAACATTTTGTAGGTAAGATCTCATATGCCATCTGCTTTAGGTCCTCTCTTGCTATCATTTTGTGGGGATCTTATAAGAATTCTGGACTCAAGTTTGGATATGCGCGTGATCACCAAGTAAGTTATTCAATTATTTGGATCACTTTTCACTCATTTGGATATGCACGTGATCACCAAATAGTTGCAGACTGCAAAACCCACTGCCTTCTCTCTCTTCTACCTCACATTTCATAGCTAGCATTTTTGCTGTTGATATTTCCCTGTGGAGAGAGAAGTACCCATGAAAATGGAGACTAAAAACTACCTAGTCTCCTTCTTCATCTCCTTGTTTCTGCTTGTGGTGCATTTTCAGCTGATTCAGTTTAGTGTGACTTATGATAGGAAGGCTATTATCATCAATGGTCAAAGAAAGATTCTCATTTCAGGATCCATTCATTACCCAAGGAGCACCCCTAATGTACTACTACTCTCCTTCTTCTTCATACTCTGCTTTTTTTTTGTTGTTATTTTTTTTTTATTTGCTGAAATGTGTTGTTTGTGTGTTTTCTATATTTAATTACATTGTGGGATTTGTGGTACACATGCAGATGAGAGAGTATCTATGTAGTCAGAAGTACTGTAGGTGGCCTGTCAGAAATGAATCAGGAGATTCCATTATTTTTTTTTTTAAAAACAACAAATACATAGTAACGGATATAAACCGTTACAAATAGAATACTTAGTAACGGACATCAACCGTTACAAATAGAATTATATGTGTCAGGAAATGGGAATTACCAACAGTTTTATCCGTTGGGAACAAACTATGAACAAAATTAATAACCGCTACTAATAAATTGTAACGATTCATTATGTGTTGCTTTAATTAATTTCAGTCACATTTTATAACCGTTAGTAATCTTTCTAACGGTTATTAAGTGTTACTAATTTCTGTTGGGAACAAGCCATGAACAAAATTAATAACCGTTACTAATAAATTGTAACGATTCATTATGTGTTGCTGAAATTAATTTCAGTCACATTTTATAACCGTTAGTAATATTTCTAACGGTTATTAAGTGTTACTAACTTCTGTTACTTTTCATTTGTAACGCAATTGTGTCAACGTATAATAACCGTTACTAATTTTTTGTGTAACGGACGCAGATCCGTTACTAATTGATTATTATGGTGTAGTGTTGTAAGTATCGATGGAATGTCGCTTCCTTACTCATTCGGTTTTGCGAGTATTGATGGAATGTCACTTCCTCGTGGGCTAGGTTTTGCGAGTATCGATGGAATGTCGCTTTCTCGCGAATTGGGGTGCAAATATCGACTAAGCGTCGCTTCCCTGCTTTTCCCAAAACTTTTGGTTTTGCGGGTACTGACTTGATGTCGTTCCCCGCGATTTTTTTGAAATTTGAGGTTTTCTCGAACCATTTGAAATTTGGGTTGTGGATAGCAACTGGTATGTTGCGTCTCCACGATTTTTGAAATTTGGGTTGTGGATATCAACTGGAATGTTGCTTCTCCACGATTTTTTTTTGAAATTTGGGTTGTGAATATCAACTGGTATGTTGCTTCTCCACGATTTTTGAAATTTGGGTTGTGGATATCAACTGGTATGTTGCTTCTCCACGATTTTTGAAATTTTGCAAGTATCGAATGGGGTTCGCTTCCTTGCGATTTTTGGGTTTTGGAAGTATCGAATTTGGTTCGCATCCTTCCAGTTCTTTTGGGTTTTGCGAGTATTGACTGAATGTCGCTTCCCCGCGGTTTCTAAAAAACCATTTTTTTGTTTAAAGACACGAAGGTCATAAATTTTGGCTTAAAACCATTTCGGTTGTAAAAGCCAAGGTAGACTAGGGTGAAAATTCCTGAGTCCTGGTTTTTGTTTCAAACCATGGTTCAAGGATTGAAAATTTTGGTCAAGTCTGGGAAGAGGCTCCTAAACTTGGATTTTGGATTTGATTTTTCTTTTGAACAATGAAACGATGAAAGTAAACATTGTTTTGAGAGATTGCTTTTTTTTGGAAACTTCAACATAAAGATGAAAATTTCAAAAGGGGTGGGTTTGACGAGCAAGTACCTTGGAAATACGCTTTAGCCGTGTAGATATTGCTCTGACCCGTTTGAGGAAGTCTTCAAGGGTAGTACCGCTTCACGAACTTGCCATTGATGGGTAGCATACATCTATCTCCTTCCATGTTTAGAAGAGCGTATGCACCGTTGGAGAAGACTTTGTCGATGACGAAGGGTCCCTCCCATTTTGGTTCGAATCTGCCTTTGGATTTGTGGGCAAAGACTATAGGTCTTTTTACTGCAAGAACCAAGTCACCCTTTTTGTAGGTGCGTTGCCTGACCTTTTTGTCGAAAGATCCTGCCATGCGTGCTTGGTACAACTCAATGCTTTGTAGAGCTTCGAGTCGTCTTTCATCGAGATTATCCAGCTCTTGGAGTCTCAGTTTGACATTGCTTTCTTGCGTCATGTCATTTTGCAAAGATACCCTTAAGGAAGGAATTTGTACTTCCAAAGGGACAACAGCTTCGCATCCATAGACCAAAGAGAATGGTGTGCTATGGGTTGGTCCTCGAACGGTGGTTCGATAGGTCCACAAAGCTTCTGGTAGTTTGTCGCCCCAGTCTCTTTTGTAAATAGAGACCATTTTCTTTAGAATTTTGCAGAGTGTCTTGTTGAAGGCTTCTGCTAGTCCATTCGCTGCTGGATTATATGAAGTCGAAGGACAACTTTGGATTTTGTACTTGTCGCAGAACCTGTAGAATCTGTGATCCCGGAATTGTGGTCCGTTATCATGGACGAATCTTTTAGGTATGCCGAAGCGACAAATAATATTGGTGCGCAAGAACTGAAGGATTGATGAAGTCTTCATTTCGCTGAGCACAAATGCTTCTGACCACTTGAAGAAATAATCCGTAGCGGCGAAGATGAAGCGATGACCTTTGCTTGATGGGGGAGAAATAGGACCTATGATGTCCATACCCCAGGCTTCGAAAGGCCATGTGATTGCTGTTGGATGTAGCCATTCTGGAGGCATGTGGACATAATCTCCTTGAATCTGGCATTTTTGGCAGCCCTTGGTAAATTGCATTGCATCAGCTACCATGGTAGGCCAATAGTAACCTAGCATTTTTATCTGGTTGTAGAGCTTAGGGCCAGCCTGATGGGCTCCACAAAGACCAGCATGTACTTCTTTGAGAGTTTCCTCAGCCTCTTGTTGTGATAAGCAGCGTAGGAGTACTCCGTTGAAGGATTTTCTGTAAAGTGCTTTTGAAGGTATATCCAAATGAAAGTTTGGGGCTCGTCTTTGGATGCTTATCCGCTCTTTTGGATCTTCAGGTAGTATTCCGAACATGATATAATCAATGAACGGATCTCTCCAGTCGCCAACCAGAGGTTTGAGGATGGACATCCGACTTCCAACCACTTGGTGACATTCAGCAACTGCTTGGTGTGTGTTGAGAGGAGGGAGAATCCTTCTTTGACACACTGTGACTTACATGTTTTCCCCTTCTTGGATTGCCATGGATGCGGCGAGTCCAGCCAGGGCATCTGCACGGATGTTTTCACCTCTGAGGATGTGGGTGATATGGCAGATGTTAAATTTTTGTCGAAGCGACTGCGCCTTGTTGTAATAAGGCAGTAAATCAGGCTTCCTGACTTCATATTTCTGATTCATCTGGTTGACGATCAGTTGAGAGTCTCCAAAAGCTTCCAGCATAGTGATGCCAGATTCGAGGGCGAGTTCCAATCCTACAATCAGGGCTTGGTACTCAGCTGCATTGTTTGAACATGGTTCCCAGTAGCGAGAAGGCGTGTGGAATCATGTATTTGTCGGGACTGACAAAGAGGATGCCAATTCCCGATATTTGCTTTCCTTTTTCATTTGTCCTGGTTGCACCATCAAAGTACATGTCCCAGGAAGCATTTGACAAGGAAGTTTCCACATTGTAGACAAATTCGTCTGGGAGATCATCCCTGAGTGGAGAATCTTTAGGCAATGGATGCTCTGCGAGGAAATCTGCTAGAGCTTGGCCTTTGATTGCTTTTTGTGGCACATACCTAATATCAAACTGTGATAAAAGGATGGACCATTTTGCCAGTCGGGCATTGAGAGAACCTGCTTTTGTGACAAGGACCTTTAGGAGGTTGATCCTCGAAATCAGGTAGACTGTGTTCGACAGCAGATAGTGACGCAGCTTTTGTACAGCGAACATTACTGCAAGGCATTCTTTTTCGACTGGGGAGTAGCGATGCTCTGCACCTACCATCATGCGGCTAAGGTAATATAGAGCAGCTTCTTTTCCATCGTCGTTTTCTTGTGCGAGTAGAGCACCCAAAGAGTGGTCGAGAGCTCTTGTGTACAAGATAAATGGTTTTCCAGTTGTGGGGGCAGCCAGCACTGGAGGTTTGGTGAGGTATGCTTTGATGTCTTGAAATGCATTTTCACATTCAGCATCCCAGACAAAGTCCACGCCTTTCTTCATTAAGCGAGAAAATGGACGGCATTTCCCTGATAGATTGGAGATGAACCGTCGAATGTAGGCCAGCCTTCCTTGAAGCCCTTTTAATTCTCTTAGGGTTCTTGGAGATGGCATTTCCAGGATAGCCTTGACTTTGGTGGGGTCAAGTTCTATTCCAGCTTTCCGTACTATGAATCCGAGAAACTTACCCGATGAGACACCGAAGAAGCACTTTGGTGGATTCATCCGCAATTTGTGTTTGCGAAGTCGGAGGAAGACTTCTCGAAGATCATCGAGATGGTCTTCTTTTCTTCTGCTTTTTATGGCGAGGTCGTCAACATAGCATTCGACCGTCTTGTGCTGCATATCTTGGAATATTTTCATCATAGCCCTCTGGTATGTTGCACCTGCATTTTTCAGGCCAAACGGCATAACAGTGTAGCAATACACGCCGAATGGTGTGCGAAATGACGTATGCCTTTCATCTTCAGGATGCATCTTTATCTAATTGTAGCCAGAGAATCCATCCATGAATGTCATTCGCTCGAACCCATAGGTGTTGTCAATCATCACCTCTGGTATGGGAAGCGGGAATTCATCTTTAGGGCATGCACTATTCAGGTCTCTGTAGTCGATACAGACCCTTATCTGCCCATTTTTCTTTGTCACGGGGACAATGTTGGCCAACCATTCAGCATGCTGTTCCTCACGGATGAAGCCAACGTTTTTGAGTTTCTGAACTTCTTGTTCAATTTTGTCCATCACGTCGGGACGGAATCTTCTTTGGCCTTGTTTGATAGGCTTGATTTCTTTTTGCAAGTTGAGCTTGTGGACTGCTACTTTGGGATCCAAGCCAGGCATTTCGGCATAAGACCATGCAAAGCGATCAACGAACTCACGAAGAAAAGAGATATACTCGGGTAACTCATCATCCTTTATATTCTTGCTTATGAATACAGGACGTGGGTTATTAGGTGTTCCTAAGTCTATCTTTTGAACAGGGTCTTCTGTCGGAAGGTTTGAAGGTGGTTCCTCCACAATGTTTCTGGAGGCTTCCAACTCAACAAGACCTTTTGGAGTGCCAGAGGCATTTTAAGACTGCGGCTCTGTTTCTGTCCATGAATCTTCTTGATCAGTATCCTTCTCAAGGCTTGCAATGAGATGGTCCCAATCATTTGCTGGAATTGGGTTGAAGTAGGGTACTTCTTTTGGAGACGATGATTCTTCTGGGACAGAGAACCGCTCGTCTATGTCATCGGGCAATTTCTCTTTATTATCAGAGGAATTATACCAATTGGAGGAGCTTTCTGGATTTTTGACGAGTAACTCCTCAAAGAAATATCCAGGGATATCGATGTCTTCATGAGATGTTGAGGCTTGGTCGGTAAAGCGACTTTGCAGCCATGGTGTCAACGGTCTGGTAGGATCATACCCCAACCCATATGAAGACTTGCCTTTTTGAAGGTGGATTTTCCAATCTTCTGATTGACTTTTGGTCAGGGTGGGTTCCAATGGTGTAAGAATACCATGGCCACCTCCCAAACCAGTCGGATTTTGTGCGTCGTAGCCCATTTTCTTCATGATAGCTTGTGCCATTGGACTATACAGGGATAGCTGAGGCATACCTTCGTTTTGGAAAGGTTCAAGCAGAGAGTTCAGTGGAGATGCTCCTGATCTGTGGAAGTAAATCACTTTTTCTTCTGGCGAAGTTGCCGGAATAACAAAGGAAGCAGACGTAGGGTCTTCTATGTCTGCAGGTGTCTCCAATGGAGTGAGAGCGGGCTGATCTTGCTGAGTACCAGCTTGGCTTGATGCTGTGTCATCTTCTGGCTTTGACTCTGAGTCTGTGTCATGCATAATAGACACAAAGGAGACAGTGAACTTGCCCCCAGCCTTTTGTTTTGTTTTCTTTGCTTTGGTAGTGATTACCAAAGGCTTTGGAGATTTGAAGGAGACGATGAAGGGAGCTTGGCCGCTTACTTCGAGTTTGGTGGAGGGTTTGTTTACCTCCGATGATTGCTGAGGAGCCTTGCCTTTATCTTTCTGGAGATTGTCGACTAAGCGAATTGTTTTTTCCTCCTGTTCTTCTTTTCCATCTTTATACATTTGAGCATCTGGAAAATGGATATCTTTGCCTTTGAAGGGCTTTTTGTCTGCAAATACTTGATGTATCAGGCCATCGTCGCCAACGAACTTGATGCACTGATGTAGAGTTGAAGGGACGACACCATTCTCATGTATCCAGGGGCGTCCTAGGAGTATATTGTAGCATGAAGGGGTCCTTATCGCATACACGGTGACTTCAGAAATAAGATCACCGATTTACAATTTGAACCTGATTTTGCCGATAGGCCTTTGAGTGCTCCCGTCATATCGAAGATGGATACGGACGTGTGACTCAGTTTGCTAGGTGGGATGCCCAGCTCTTCGAGTGCCGAAGTAGAGATGAGGTTGAGTGCAGAACCTGGATCGATCTGAACTCCGTGTACCGACATTTCCTTGACGTACCCCGTAAAGTACAAGGGACGGTTGTGCTTTGTTTCGCCTAGGAGGAGGTCATCCTTGTCGAAGGCAATTGTTGCACTTGCTGCGTTTTGTACCGAGAGGCATTCATTGCCTGATCCCTCAGTTTTCTTCTTTTCTCCCTTTGAGGGAGTATTTGATTTTTTGACCCTATAGTCCATTTCAATTTGTAGGACTTGTGGGGCATGTTTGTCGACATCCGCATTCAGCCTTTGTAATTCTGAAATGAGACTATCACGAGTTTGTGGAGATATTCGTAATAAGTCAAGGATGTGCAGACGTGCAGGTATGTGTTTGAAGTGCTCAATCAAGTCGTACTTGAAAGCCTCCTTCGGGCCTGCATTTTCATTATTATTGCCACTTGGGGCGCTTACAACTTGCTTTCCCAAAGGATTTACATAAGAAGAAGAGGGTTGATTGTAATTTTTGTGGTAATCCCGGCCATAACGGGTACTTCTACCAACTTCAAGAGCCTCTAGAGAAGGGTCTTCTTTTAGAAGATCGTTCTCAGGATCAAGGGGTTGATCCTTTGCTGAAGACGTCTCTGTAAGAGCATTGGTGTCTTCAGTAATTGTGTTGCACGGAGCAATTTCCGGGAACAAGTCTTGAAGCTTCAGAAGATACGCTACCGGTTGGGGAGTATGTGTCTTCCGAAGCTTCAGAGGCACTGTCGTCCTGAGCTATGGTATTGCAGGTTATCCTGACAAGAGATGCCCCCAGTGTAGACTGTTGGGAATCGGACTCATCCTCAGATGTGAGAGGATCATCGATCCAACTGTTTTTTCCATTTTCAGGAGTTGAGGGAGAAAGTTCCCGTTGATTTTCAGGGACTTCTGGTTCTGGATCATGACGAAGGTTGATGCGATCCTGCTCCTGCTCTATGGTAAGATGTTGCAAGATTCTTGCATATTCTTCAAGATCAGGCGTGGGAGCCAAATCTTCTTCGTCATCTGCTCCTTGTGGTTTGCCCATGTTGGGTTCCACTGAAGCATTTGCTGGTGCTGGATCGACAACATTTTTTTGAACAGGGCCCTGGTCTTCTTCATTATCAGACCAAGATCCTTGTGGCTGTAATGGGTTATACTAGATCACTGGCATAAGATGAGACTCGGGAATCCATTCCTCGTCGGAGAGGTATTCTCCTGTTTCAAGGGATTCTTCCCACTCATCGATATCACTGGCAGTGTCACTGGACTCGTATCCATTCATGGGGAATCCAACTACCGAGTTGCAAGAGTATGATGCCCCCTGCACATTTTCATTTTTGTATAGAGGTGGCATGAAATCATCAAGAGTGAATTTTCTTACCACCTTTGAAGTTTTGGGAAGAGATTCTTCCGTTGTCCCGAGTGAAGCAGTGGAAGAAGTTTCTGCTTTTTCAAGGACTTCTTGTTTTGGTTGAGACTTTTGCTGCTGTTTGAGCTTGCGGAGCTGTCTCTTGACTTGCCTTCGCTGCTGAGCGGTCGGCTTTGTTTTGACGATCTCCCAGTTTTCATCATCTAAGAGATCGGGATGCACCTATATAGGTTGTCCATCTGGTGTTGGATAGGGAACCAATTCTTGGGATGCTTGAGCCATTCTAATCACCTTGAATGAAGTAGTGTGTTGACACCAAAAAAGTCAATTGACTCCTCAACATCGAGAAGCCTCCTGAAGCTGCATCCTGCTAAAAATAGGCAAGGCTACTTCAAGCATCAGATTTTGTCAGAATCAGACAGAAACTGAGAGGTCCTTCAAGACAGCTAAGAGAGGGGTACACCTGAGGTTTCGGGTCATTCCGACATCGTTTGGCCCAACTTCACCGCTCCGACAGCTAAACAAGCGCTCCCGGCGGCGACATCATCAAAGACACCAAAACTTTGATTAAAGCCTACGGATGACTCCAGAAGGTCTCCAAAGGGCTCCATGCCAAATTCCAAGTCAAACCGACAACGTTTGACCCTTCATCAATGCTCGAGCAGCAAAATCAAGCCTCCCGGCGGCGGAAACCACCGAAGCCATCACTCATCAAACAAAATACATGAGTGGCTTCAACATGCTTCCAAAAGGCTGCACGTCAAATTTCAGGTCATTCCGACAACGTTTGACCAGGTTTCGATGCTCCGAGAGAAAATCAAGCCTACCGGCGGCGGAGCAACCCGGGACTATGACATCCAAAACGGAGCCCATGGAACGTCTCAAAATGACTCCAATAGGCTCCCCGTCAAATTTCAGGTCAATCGGACATCGTTTGACCACATATCAAAGCTCGGCATTTTCCCCGCAGCAAAATCAAGTGAAGCATCGATGGGACCCCAAACGGCTTCAAAACTCAAATAAAAGCCCATGGTTGGTCCTATCCACTGCTCAAGAAGCTTCACCTCAATTTTCAGGTCATTCCGACATCGTTTGACCTAGTTTCGACGCTTGATGGAAAATCGGCTACAAAGTCTTCGGCTTTCCCGAAAAATAGGAAACTTTGTGCTCCGATTTCGCGAGGGTTCTCGTCAAGATTTCTTCAAGAAAATCAAGTCAATAATTGAGGAATAATGTCAAGAAAAATACAGAAGAAAAAAGGGAAGAAAAAGACGAAAAAACGGCCGAAACGACGCTTGGCGACCAAACGGGCCAAAGCCCCATGGTCGCTGGCGACCCTGGGTGCATGGTCGCCCGGCGACCCTGGAAATCCGGGGCGCCGGATTTTGCGCCGAAGTGTCCGGTTTCGATTGTTTTCGTGTTTCGGGTGTTCTGGCCTCTGTGATTTTCTGAAAATCCAATGTTTGGTACTCCAAAACCACTGATCTTCGTCGACATCTCGGATCCGCCGTCAAAAGCATAAAATCATCATTGATCGCTCCAAGATCGCCGACCGGTTGACCTAAAAAGTGCTCTTTCTGTCCGACCGATCGAGAAATCGACAAGACAGATGTCACCGGCCCGCTGCTAGCTATCAATGTCTGAAATTACACGGTCATCCGATGTCGATCAGCATGTAGATCCATCGGTGATCATCTCCAAAAGAATCCCAAAAGACGCGGCGCGGCCCGCGACTCTTCAACTGCTCGGCGACCATTTAATGCAGTTAATTGACTAGCTTTATTGCAGTCATTAATTCATTTCTTTGAACGGCCCAATCAGAAGCAAGCATCCAGGAGTTACAAATCAATTAAGTCATGGCATTCAAGCCATGAAACTCTTCCCATTATGGTAATTAAGGCGATTAAAAGCCCTTAATCTCCATCGGCCAATCAGATTCAAGGAAAAAGGAGTACAAAATCAAGAAATAAATCTTGTAACTCCTCCCATTAAAGCCATTAAAGCCCATAAACTCTCCTAATGGCTACCAAGAGCCTATAAATAGGAGAGCTTTCCAAGAAGAAAGGGATCGGAAAAGGACGAACGGAAAACCGAAGATCGAAAATCAAAAGGTGCAGAGAATCCCGAATTCCAGACAGACAGAGTCTAGAGAAAGAGAGAAAATTCTGCAGAAATTCTACATCAAGCACCACTACAAGGTGACAAAAAGTCCCTTGGGGGGTACTCCCCCCCAAGGTCCTTGCCTTCTCCCGCTGCCTCCAATGGCTTAGACGTGGCTTTTCAGTCCGTCTACTTAGCTTTTTATTGGACATAGGACATTCTCTTGGTCTTTGTCCTCTAAAAACCTGAGGTTATAGCCAAGCCAAGCGAATCAAGAGCATCCTCTGTTCTCATCTGCATGGATGATGGCGAAGCCCATACATGGCTTGCGACCGTCAATCTGAACGAGTCCCCCACAATCTCCTGAAAAGTTAGATCCTCCTTTTCTTGCTTTTCATTGTAGTTTGTATTTTTCTAAAAGAGACAAAAATCACAACTCTTGTCTTTCATTATTGATGAGAATTGTAAATTGGCTATAAACGCCAAAATCGGCTATAAATGCCAAACAAAATCGCCTTTCACTGCAAACCAAGAAAATGTCTCTTTTCTTAAATATTTGTGTAATGGAAAACTTGAAAGAAGTTGATTTCCTTTTTACTTGCGAAGGTTGATCTCCGGATTACCACTTGCAATTCCAAGTAAAATAGAAAATCTGGCACACCCACACAAAGAAATGTTGATGCACGCTTCAGCCCCCCAGGCGCGAAAGGGCCGGACCCAACGGACTCCCACGTCCGCCGACCCCGGTAGCACCCTCGGCAGGAGCGCGTTCCATCAAGCTAGCACACCCGGTGGGACTCGTTCATTTGAGAACACGGTGCTCGGAAATGAAATATTTGCATATTATACTTTTTACTCTATGCTTATACTTCTTTTCCGGATTCCTTGGCTACTTTCTAGCTGGTACCCTATGTTGGATTTTGCATCCTAAAAAAAAATGAGATGGGATTTTTTGGAAATTTCTATTTCTTTGAGTTTGTTTCCACTCTTTCTCTTTTCAAAAAAAAAAAAAAAAATAATCAGTTTTCTTAGTTTGAATTCAAAATTGAGAAACTTTGATCCTATCCTATCGTTCTTTGGTGCTTGCAGAAATGTTGAGCCCGTTCGACTAAGGTTTTGGGCCATCGTTTCTCTTCGATGAGTTCATTAGAGATTTCAAAAAAAATAATAATAAAAAAATAATAATAAAAATAAAAAAAAAATAATCAGTTTTCTTAGTTTGAATTCAAAATTGAGAAACTTTGATCCTATCCTATCGTTCTTTGGTGCTTGCAGAAATGTTGAGCCCGTTCGACTAAGGTTTTGGGCCATCGTTTCTCTTCGATGAGTTCATTAGAGATTTAAAAAAATATATATATAAAAAAATAATAAAAAATCAAAAAATCAGTTTTCTTAGTTCTGATTCAAAATTGAGAAGCTTTGATCCTATCCTATCGTTCGTCGTGCTTGCAAAAATGTTGAGCCCGTTCGACTAAGGTTTTGGGCCATCGTTTCTCTTCGATGAGTTTATTTGGGATTTGGAAAAAAAGACATAGACCACTAAGGTTAAACCAATTGCGTTTTTTGATCATGATTGACTCAAGAAAAGCCTTGTCCAGAGTGTGGAGACAGCTTGACTGTTCTAGGCAAGGGTCCTCCAAACGGGTTCATTAAGTAATCCTACCCTTACCTGGGGGCAATTCTATCAATTGAGGTTTCATAAGACCGGGTTAGGAGGCCTATGTGTACTCTCTCGACTTTAAAAACCTTCAAAAAAAATATATATAAAAATAAAAAAAAAATCTTCAAAAAAATAAAAATAAATAATCTTAAAAAAAATATTTAAAAAAAATAAAAAAATAAAAATAATAAAATTAAAAAAAATCATTTCAAAAAAAAAACTTCAAAAACTCGTCACTTTTGATTTCAGATCTGAGAAATTTTGGTTTCTTCTTTTCTGAGCACTGGTGCTCGCGGAAATCGCCGAGACCGTGTTCAGATTGGATTACCATTTGCTCTCCTTGATGGAACCAATCTTGACATTTCAAAAAAAAAAAAACTCGTCACTTTTGGATTCAGATTCGAGAAATTGTGGTCTCTTTCCTTCTGAGTACTGGCGCTCGCGGAAATCGTTGAGCCCGTATTTGAATCGAAATGCCACCTGCTCTCTTTGACGAATCCATTTCTGACCTTTCAAAACAGAGAATCCCATCTCATGGATGCGATCTCCAACATTTGTGCATAGCGGTACTAGTACGCCCTTTCAGGGTCTACTGTATCTGTGACCGGCACATTTGTTACTCCTACCTTATATTCTTCTTATCTCGAGCAAGCTCCGCTTCTCGATAAGTCGAATTTAGGTATACAATTGCTTCTAGCAGTCATTGGAACGCTCATTTCGAGCCTACCATGCTTGCAACCAGAACAATTGTACCCTCTATGGCTTTTTGCCTTCTTCATATTGCTTGGGTTATGTCCTTTGAGCGATTTGAAAAGACAAAATCATAGAATTCCCCATTTATGATCATCATATTCTTGTGATTACTAATGGATGTGGTCTTGTTTCAGAAATTTTGAAACTAACAATGGCAGCTTTACTGATCATCACTTTCGATGAAAACAAGCACCAGCTCATGCTTCAACAAAAGCAAACCAAGCGCACTTACAAGTGCCCTGCTAGCTGCCGAAGCACCAACTCCCTCAGCAACTCTCTGAACTCTGGGTCGACCTCGACTCCCCGGACCATCGTCTTCGGGACACTGGGACCATTCCCACTTCCCGAAGAAGAAACTGCTCCTGCCAAAAGGCAGAAGGTCGCCTCGCAACATGTCACTACTGTGACACCAAAGGCAACTGCCGAGAAGCAGAAGATCGCCCCTCAACGTGTCACTTCTGTGACACCAAGGGCAAACCCCAAGAATACTAAAACCCGCGGCATCCCCGCGAAACCTCAACCAACAACCAACCAGGTCTACCCTAAGACTTGGTCTCCAAGACCTTCCCCAAAACAAAGAAGGTCTCAAACCTCCACCAAGCCAGCATACCTGGCCCCACTCAAAGAGAACCAGTTCTACCCTCTTGCCTACATGAAAGAGGAGAGACCCATCTCCAACTTGACTCCCAAGTCAACCCAGGATGAACCGTCTTGCTCCCACAAGCCCAAAATCAGATCATGCATCACTAGGCCTCTACAAGCACCTGCCAAGGCCTACACTCCTTTAGTTCGACCCTTCATCTCTACAGGGGCCGAACTCGAAAGGTTCAAAGCTTCACTGCAACAGGCAAAGGACCGGGTCCGCATCCTGTCCTTGCCCAATTACAAAGAAGACAAGCTCGGCTGCTGCGCCCGAGGGAGTACATCCTTCATTGTTAAAGCCCAGCCAGAGCTGACTGAAGCTCAAATCGCTCGTCGAGCATGCCACTGTGCATCATATCGACAAAAGAGACTAGAGAAGTAACGGACCCAGCCTCCTACACTTCAAGTCTCCCACAAATAGGTCGAAAAAGAAAGACCCGACCAAGTTGCTGCCGTCCATATGGTTGGAAAAACCAGAAGACGCCAAAAGTCAGCATAAAAAATCCATGTCCGACGTCCGGTGACCCGTAGCGTCACCAGGACACGAAGACATCCCGAAGAATCTCCTGCCCCTTCAAGCCAAGGACGGGAGAGTAATCCTTCATCAAGCTCTTCATCAAAAAGAATGAGCCCCAGCTCAGTCACCAGGACGATTTCTTCGTTTGAATCCCGAGGAATGAACGTCCTGGTTACAAATTCTGAGCCACCACCTCAGAATCCACCTCAAGATGGTGCGCTCACACGCATCCAGCAGTTGGAACAAGGCCAGCAGAGGATTGAAACTCTGATGGAAAACCTTCTCCTTGTTGTCCAAAATCAGGTGAACAATGAGCCTCCTCCGAATCATCGCAATAACGAGGAAAATTGTGAAGAAAATGAGTCACGCGCCCTTACCAAAAAGGACGTAGACAGTATCCTCGCCAAAGCTAAAGAAGAGGATATACTCAAAGAGCATGGGATCAAGCCACCATATCCCTTATGGATGGACTCAGTCCCATTCCCAACAAAATTCAAACATCCTACTCTCCAAACATATACGGGGAAAGGATCAGCCAGACAGCACGTCATCCACTTCAAGATCCTGACGGGAGCTATTGCAGATCAAGATGCCCTCAAGATCCGCCTCTTTGCAAGTATCCTAAAAGGTACGGCCTTCGATTGGTACTCCACTCTGCCGGAGAACTCCATCCAGAACTGGGCAATGCTAGAGACACGCTTCCTGACCCACTTCCAAGGTGAGGATCATCCTGTTACTATGGCTCAACTCTGCAGCCTAAAACAGGAAGAGAATGAGTCAACATACGACTTCATTCACAAATGGAAGGCAATGGCGTACAAATGCTTAGATGTGCTGCCACAAGCGTCGCTAGTCGACATCTGCCGTAACAATATGAGAGCAAAAATCCGCTCCATGATCATCGGCAACAAATCAAAGAACCTGGGGGAACTCCTCGAAGCTTCCATGGAAGCTGAAATGGTGATCAAAGACCTCAACAGTCAGAAATCATCAAAGAAAGAGCCGACTGCTGTTACAACCTCAAAACCAAAGAAAAAGAAGGTTCTCAATGTGCAGACTAAGTCAACTCCTCAGCAGCCAAAGAAACCTGAAAACAAAACTGCAGGTAAAAGGCCTGAACTCTCTGATGCCTTCAAAGAACGTGTAGAAAAGAAATATCCGTTCGATGAAGACGTTGAAGAAATCTTTGAGGCTCTCCTAGCAAATGGCAAACTCATTTTGCCAGAGCCCAAAAGACCGGGAGATGTTGGCAAAACCAATGATCCCCGATACTGTCCATACCATCAGATGATCTCACATCCTCTCAATCAATGCTTCGTTGTGAGAGAGAAGATCAATGAGATGTGGAAAAACGGAGTCATAACCTTTGATAAAAACTATGGCCCCGCCTCTGTCAACATGGTATCATGTCGGCAAACTTCAAAATCACCGAAGGAGAAGATCACTACTTCATTCAAGGTGATAAAAATGGCTCAAGCGTCCCAAGAATTGGTTCCCTATCCAACACCAGATGGACAACCTATATGGGTGCATCCCGATCTCCTAGATGATGAAAATTGGGAGATCGTCAAAACAAAGCCGACTGCTCAGCAGCGAAGGCAAGCCAAGAGACAGCTCCGCAAGCTCAAACAGCAGCAGAAGTCTCAACCAAAACAAGAAGTCCTTGAAAGAGCAGAAACTTCTTCCACTGCTTCACTAAGGACGACGGAAGAATCTCTTCCCAAAACCTCCAAGGCGGTAAGAAAATTCACTCTTGATGATTTTATGCCACCTCTATACAAAAATGAAAATGTGCAGGGGCATCATACTCTTGCAACTCGGTAGTTGGATTCTCCATGAATGGATACGAGTCCAGTGATACTGCTAGTGATGTAGATGAGTGGGAGAATCCCTTAAAACAGGAGAATACCTCTCCGACGAGGAATGGATTCCCGAGTCTCATCTTATGCCAGTAATCTGGTATAACCCATTGCAGCTACAAGGATCTTGGTCTGATGGTGAAGAAGACCGGGACCTTGTTCAAGAAAATGCTGTCGATCCAGCACCAGCAAATGCTTCAGTGGAACCCAACATGGGTGAACCACAAGGAGCAAATGACGAAAAAGATTTGGCTCCCATGCCTGATCTTGAAGACTATGCAAGAATCTTACAACATCTTGCCATAGAGCAGGAGCAGGATCGCATCAATCTTCGTCATAATCCAAAGCCGGAAGTCCCTGAAAATCAGTGGGAACTTTCTCCCTTAACTCCTGAAAATGGAGAAAACAGTTGGATCGATGATCCTCTCACATCCGAGGATGAGTCCGATTCCCAACAGTCTACACTGGGGGCATCTCCTGTCAGGATAACCTGCAATGCAATAGCTCAGGACGACAGTGCCTCTGAAGCTTCCGAAGACACGTACTCCCCAACCGGTAGCGTATCTTCCGGAGCTACATCCTCTCAGGTGACTTCCACTGAGATAACATCCTCTCAACCTTTGTCTCCTGAAGCTGTGACATCGGAACTCAAGCCACTCCCGATTGATCATCTTGAAGAAACTTCTGCCAATGAAATCTTCTTCAATGAAAACTCAGTCAATTGGTTCCAGATACCCGATCTCACGGGCGATGTCTGGGCTAATAAAGAAAAGTTGTCGGCTGCTGTTCAGGACTTGTTCCCGGAAATTGCTCCGTGCAACACAATCACTGAAGACGCCAATGCTGTTAAAGAGACGTCCTCAGCAAAGGATCAACCCCTTGATCCTGAGAACGATTTTCCAAAAGAAGACCCTTCTCTAGAGGCTCTTGAAGTTGGTAGAGGTACCCGTTCTGGCCGGGATTACCACAAAAATTACAATCAACCCTCTTCTTCTTATGTAAATCCTTTGGGAAAGCAAGTTGTAAACGCCCCAAGTGGCAATAATAATGAAAATGCAGGCCTGAAGGAGGCTTTCAAGTACGACTTGATTGAGCACTTCAAACACATACCTGCACGTCTGCACATCCTTGACTTATTGCGAATGTCTCCACAGACTCGTGATAGTCTCATTTCAGAATTACAAAGGCTGAATACGGATGTCGACAAACATGCCCCTCAAGTCCTACAAATTGAAATGGACTATAGGGTTAAAAAACAATCTAATACTCCCTCAAAGGGAGAAAAGAAGAAAACTGAGGGATCAAGCAATGAATGCCTCTCGGTACAAAAAGCAGCAAGTGCAACAATTGCCTTCGACAAGAATGACCTCCTCCTAGGCGAAACAAAGCACAACCGTCCCTTGTACTTTACGGGGTAAGTCAAAGAAATGCCAGTACACAGAGTTCAGATCGATCCAGGTTCTGTACTCAACCTCATCTCTACTTCGACACTCGAAGAGCTGGGCATCCCACCTAGCAAGCTGAGTCACACGTCCGTATCCATCTTCGGATATGACGGTAGCGCTCAAAGGCCTATCGGCAAAATCAGGTTTAAATTGCAAATCGGTGATCTTATTTCTGAAGTCACTGTGTATGCAATAAGGACCCCTTCATGCTACAATATACTCCTTGGACGCCCCTAGATACATGAGAATGACAAAAAGCCCTTCAAAGGCAGAGATGTCCATTTTGCAGATGCTCAAATGTATAAAGATGGAAAAGAAGAACAGGAGGAAAAAACAATTCGCTTTGCCGACAGTCTCCAGAAAGATAAAAGCAAGGCTCCTCAGCAATCATCGGAGGAAAACAAACCCTCCACCAAACTCGAAGTAAGCGGCCAAGCTCCCTTCGTCGTCTCCTTCAAATCTCCAAAGCCTTTGGTAATCACTACCAAAGCAAAGAAGACAAAACAAAAGACTGGGGGCAAGTTCACTGTCTCCTTTGTGTCTATTATGCATGACACAGACTCAGAGTCAGAGTCAGAAGATGACACAGCATCGAGCCGAGCTGATACTCAGTAAGATCAGCCCGCTCTCACTCCATTGGAGACACCTGCAGACATAGAAGACCCTACGTCTGCTTCCTTTGTTATTCCGGCAACTTCGCCAGAAGAAAAAGTGATTTACTTCCACAGATCGGGGGCATCTCCACTGGACTCTCTGCTTGAACCTTTTCAAAACGAAGGTATGCCTTAGCTATCCCTGTATAGTCCAATGGCACAAGCTATCATGAAGAAAATGGGCTACGACGCTCAAAATCTGACTGGTTTGGGAGGTGGCCGTGGTATTCTCACACCATTGGAACCCACCCTGATCAAAAGTCAACCAGAAGATTGGAAAATCCACCTTCAAAAAGGCAAGTCTTCATATGGGTTGGGGTATGATCCTACCGCTCCTATGAGACCGTTGACACCATGGCTGCAAAGTCGCTTTACCGACCAAGCCTCAACATTTCATGAAGACATCGATATCCCTGGATATCTCTTTGAGGAGTTACTCGTCAAAGATCCTGAAAGCTCCTCCAATTGGTATTATTTCTCTGATAATAAAGAGGAATTGCCCGATGACGTAGACGAGCGGTTCTCTGTCCCAGAAGAATCATCGTCTCCAAAAGAAGTACCTTACTTCAACCCAATTCCAGCAAATGATTGGGACCATCTCATTGCAAGCCTTGAGAAGGATAGCATTGAGAAGGATACTGTTCCAGAAGATTCATGGACAGAAACAGAGCCTCAGTCTGAAAATTTCTCTGGCACTCCAGAAGGTCTTGTTGAGTTGGAAGCCTCTGAAAATACTGTGGAGGAACCACCTTCAAACCTTCCAACAGAAGATCCTGTTCAAAAGATAGACTTGGGAACGCCTGATAACCCACGTCCTGTATTCATAAGCAAGAATATAAATGATGATGAGTTACCCGAGTATATCTCTTTTCTTCTTGAGTTCGTTGATTGCTTTGCATGGTCTTATGCCGAAATGCCTGGCTTGGATCCCAAAGTAGCAGTCCACAATCTCAACTTGCGAAAAGAAATCAAGCCTATCAAACAAGGCCAAAGAAGATTCCGTCCCGACGTGATGGACAAAATCGAACAAGAAGTTCAGAAACTCAAAAACGTTGGCTTCATCCGCGAGGAACAGAATGCTGAATGGTTGGCCAACATTGTCCCCGTGACAAAGAAAAATGGACAGATAAGAGTCTGTATCGACTACAGAGACCTGAATAGTGCATGTCCTAAAGATGAATTCCCGCTCCCCATACCAGAGTTGATGATTGACAACACCTATTGATTCGAGCGAATGACATTCATGGATGGATTCTCTGGCTAAAATCAGATAAAAATGCATCCTGAAAATGAAAGGCATACATCCTTTTGGACACCATTCGGCATGTATTGCTACACTGTCATGCCGTTTGGTCTGAAAAATGCAGGTGCAACATATCAGAGGGCTATGATGAAAATATTCCAAGATATACAGTACAAGACGGTCGAATGCTATGTTGACGACCTCGCCATAAAAAGCAGAAGAAAAGAAGACCATCTCAATGATCTTCGAGAAGTCTTCCTCCGACTTCGCAAACACAAATTGCGGATGAATCCACTAAAGTGCTTCTTCGGTGTCTCATCGGGTAAATTTCTCGGATTCATAGTACGGAAAGCTGGAATAGAACTTGACCCCACCAAAGTCAAGGCTATCCTGGAAATGCCATCTCCCAGAACCCTAAGAGAATTAAAAGGGCTTCAAGGAAGGCTGGCCTACATTCGACGGTTCATCTCCAATCTATCAGGGAAATGCCGTCCATTCTCTCGCCTGATGAAGAAAGGCGTGGACTTTGTCTGGGATGCTGAATGTGAAAGTGCATTTCAAGACACCAAAGCATACCTCATCAAACCTCCAGTGCTGGCTGCCCCCACAACTGGAAAACCATTTATCTTGTACACAAGAGCTCTCAACCACTCTTTGGGTGCTCTGCTCGCACAAGAAAATGACGACGGAAAAGAAGTTGCTCTGTATTACCTTAGCCGCATGATGGTAGGGGCAGAGCATCGCTACTCCCCAGTCGAAAAAGAATGCTTTGCAGTAATGTTTGCTGTACAAAAGCTGCGTCACTATCTGCTGTCGAACACAGTCTACCTGATTTCGAGGATCAACCTCCTAAAGGTCCTTGTCACAAAAGCAGGTTCTCTCAATGCCCGACTGGCAAAATGGTCCATTCTTCTATCACAATTTGATATTAGGTATGTACCACAAAAAGCAATCAAAGGCCAAGCTCTAGCAGACTTCCTCGCAGAGCATCCATTGCCTAAAGATTCTCCACTCAGGGATGATCTCCCGGACGAATTTGTCTACAATGTGGAAACTTCCTTGTCAAACGCTTCGTGGGACATGTACTTTGACAGTGCAACCAGGACAAATGAAAAAGGAAAGCAAATATCGGGAATCGGCATCCTTTTTGTCAGCCCCGACAAATACATGATTCCATACACCTTCTCGCTACTGGAACCATGTTCAAACAATGCAGCTGAGTACCAAGCCCTGATTGTTGGATTGGAACTCGCCCTCGAAACCGGCATCACCATGATGGAAGCTTTTGGAGACTCTCAACTGGTCGTCAACCAGATGAATAAAAAATATGAAGTCAGGAAGCCTGATTTGCTGCCTTACTACAATAAGGCGCAGTCGCTTCAACAAAAATTCAACATCTGTCACATCACCCACATCCTCAGAGGTGAAAACATCCGTGAAGATGCCCTGGCCGGACTCGCCGCATCCATGGCAATCCAAGAAGGGAAAAATATGCAAGTCACAGTGTGTCAAAGAAGGATTCTCCCTCCTCTTAACACACACCAAGCAGTTGCTGAATGCCACCAAGTGGTTGGAAGTCGGATATCCATCATCAAACCTCCGATTGGCGACTGGAGAGATCCGTTCATTGATTACATCATGTTTGGAATCCTACCTGAAGATCCAAAAGAGCGGGTAAGCATCCAAAGACGAGCCCCAAACTTTCATTTGGATATGCCTTCAAAAGTACTTTACAGAAAATCCTTCAACGGAGTACTCCTATGCTGCTTATCAACCAGATAAAAAGAAGTACTCTCAAAGAAGTACATGCTGGTCTTTGTGGAGCCCATCAGGCTGGCCCTAAGCTCTAAAACCAGATAAAAAGGCTAGGTTACTATTGGCCTACCATGGTAGCTGACGCAATGCAATTTGCCAAGCGCTGCCAAAAATGCCAGATTCACGGAGATTATGTCCACATGCCTCTAGAATGGCTACATCCAACAACAATCTCCTGGCCTTTCGAAGCCTGGGGTATGGACATCATAGGTCCTATTTCTCCCCCATCAAGCAAAGGTCATCGCTTCATCTTCGCCGCTACGGATTATTTCTCCAAGTGGTCAGAAGCATTTGCGCTCAGCGAAATGAAGACTTCATCAGTCCTTCAGTTCTTGCGCACCAACATTATTTGTCGCTTCGGCATACCTAAAAGATTCGTCCATGATAACGGACCACAATTCCGGGATCACAGATTCTACAGGTTCTGCGACAAGTACAAAATCCAAAGTTGTCCTTCGACTCCATATAATCCAGCAGCAAACGGATTAGCAGAAGCCTTCAACAAGACACTCTGCAAAATTCTCAAGAAAATGGTCTCTGGTTACAAAAGAGACTGGGGCGACAAACTGCTAGAAGCTTTGTGGGCCTATTGAACCACCGTTCGAGAACCAACCCATAGCACACCATTCTCGTTGGTCTATGGATGCGAAGCTGTTGTCCCTTTGGAAGTACAAATTCCTTCCTTAAGGGTATCTTTGCAAAATGACATGACGCAAGAAAGCAATGTCAAATTAAGACTCCAAGAGCTGGATAATCTCGACGAAAGACGACTCGAAGCTCTACAAAGCATTGAGTTGTACCAAGCACGCATGGCAGGATCTTTCGACAAAAAGGTCAGGCAACGCGCCTACAAAAAAGGCGACTTGGTTCTTGCAGTAAAAAGACCCATAGTCTTTGCCCACAAATCCAAAGGCAAATTCGAACCAAAATGGGAGGGACCCTTCGTCATCGACAAAGTCTTCTCCAACGGTGCATACGCTCTTCTAAACATGGAAGGAGACAGATGTATGCTACCCATCAACGGCAAGTTCTTGAAGCGGTACTACCCTTGAAGACTTCCTCAAAACGGGTCAGAGCAATATCTACACGGCTAAAGCCTATTTCCAAGGTGCTTGCTCGTCAAACCCACCTCTTTTGAAATTTTCATCTTTATGTTGAAGTTTCCAAAAAAAAAACAATCTCTCAAAACAATGCTTACTTTCATCGTTTCATTGTTCAAAAAGAAAAAAAATCAAAATCCAAAAATCCAAGTTTAGGAGCCTCTTCCCAGACTTGACCAAAATTTTCGATCCTTGAACCCAAAATTCATGGTTTGAAACAAAAATCGGGACTTAGGAATTTTCACCCTAAACCGCCTCGGCTTTTACAACCAAAATGGTTTTAAGTCGAAATTTATGACCTCCGTGTCTTTAAACAAAAATTTTGGTTTTTAGAAACTGCAGGGAAGCGACATTCAGTCGATACTCGCAAAACCCAAAAAACCGGAAGGATACGAACCCCATTCGATACTTCCAAAACCCAAAAATCGCAAGGAAGTGAACCCCATTCGATACTTGCAAATTTCAAAAATCTTGGAGAAGCAACAAACCAGTTGCTATCCACAATCCAAATTTCAAATGGTTCGAGAAAACCTCAAAAATCGCGGAGAAACGACATCAAGTCAGTACCCGCAAAACCAAAAGTTTTGGGAAACGCAGGGAAGCGACGCTTAGTCGATATTTGCACCCCAATCCGCGAGGAAGCGACATTCCATCGATACTCGCAAAACCTAACCCGCGAGGAAGTGACATTCCATCAATACTCGCAAAACCGAATGAGCAAGGAAGCGACATTCCATCGATACTTGCAAGACCATTCAGCGGGGAGGCGACATTTAGTCGATACCTGCATTTTGAAAACCAAAACTCGGCTATAAACGCCAAAATCCGGCTACAAATGCCAAAGTCCGGCTATAAATGCCAAAACAAAATTTTTTTCCGCTATAAACGCCAAAATCGACTTTCACGCCAATAAAACAAAACTTGGTTTTCAAAAAATTCGGCTATAAACGCCAAAAATCCGGCTATAAATGCCAAAATTAGGCTATAAATGCCAAAAAAAAAAAAAAAAAAATTTCGGCTATAAACGCCAAAATCGGCTTTCATGCCATCTCAAAATCGGCTCTCATGCCACAAACAAAATTTTTGGCTCTCATGCCATCTCAAAATTCGGCTATAAACGCCAAAATTCGGCTATAAATGCCAAAACAAAAAAAAATCTGCTATAAACGCCAAAATCTGGCTATAAATGCCAAAATTCGGCTATAAACGCCAAGACAAACAAAACAAAATTCGGCTTCTATGCCATTCTAAAATTCGGCTTTCACGCCATCCAAAAATTTTGGCTCCCACGCCGCAAAACAAATTTTGGCTCTTACGCCACAAAATTAGGCTTTCACGCCATCCAAAATTTCGGTTTTCAAAACATAAAAAAATCAGGCTTTTCGCCAAAAAATTGGTTTTCATGCCCAAAACAACTCTTTTTGACAAAAGATTTTCACAAAATGACAACCTTTTGATCAAATCTTTAAACAAACTTTCCCATCAAACTTTTACTCAAAATTGTTTTCATCAAAAAATGATTTAAGTGAAAGGAAGGGGATACAAAATATAGTACCAAAATTGTTTATATATGGAGGTACCAAAAAAAAAAGGAAAAAAAAAAGAGTCTGTTACAACTCAGGAGCTCAATCCGACATGGTCTTCAACCAAAGGTTCAACTCCTCAAGCAGACCCATGGCCTTAACTTCCAAAGTTTTTAGGCCACGCTTCTTCAAAATGTCCCCATAAAACGCGGCCGAATGCCGTGGCCCATCTGCAGCACGAGGAAGTTCTTCCCAGAGGACCTACCACTGCTCATGCTCTTGAGTCTTCCTCCGGACATTACCTTCAGCTTCCTCAACCTGGCGAATGAGAGTCCCCTCCTTCTCCCAAGCCTGCTAAACGGTCGCATTGGAAGATCTAGCAGAACGACGAGGTGCGTCAGTAATAGGACCTTTACCCTTGTTCGTTCTAGAAGAACTGCCTGCAAAAGATGGAAGAGAAAAGATCAATCAACATGACAGAATTCTGCTACAAAAAAAAATTCTAACAAAGTTTTGCCATGATTCCGGGGCAATTCCAACGAAAAGGAAAATACTCCGAAAAAAAAAAAAAAACAGGAAGTCTGAAGATGAGCTCAACATCGCTGCGAGCTCATAGTCAGTGGAGAATTCTTAAAGAAGGCTCGAACTCAGCATCGCTGCGAGAACGAGCCAATCTCATCAAACTTCCGCAAAATCTGGAAAAGAGCTCAACATTGCTGCGAGCTTCAGAATCCAAAAATTGCAAAACTTCCTCAAAATCCAGCAAGATCGAGAAAAAGCTCAACATCGCTGCGAGCTCAAAATCCCAACACTTGCAAAAGATATTCAGGTATGCATCATCATACTTCCAAATCTATTTACCAAAACTCATGCATCAAAAATATATCATCATGCATTAGATGCTAGGAAAACCTTAACCAAAGTTTGACCAATTCCAACCCAATTTGGTCAAAACCAATCAAACTTTGTCCAAGTCAAAAATCATGTTGGCTTGACCTAGAGACTCTAGCCTTCTATCTTGATGCATCAAACAAAAAAAATGCATACATATTGAAATTGCATAGCCTCATTATCATAGTGAGCAAACAAGAAAAAAAAAAAAAAAGAAAAGAAACACGCTGAAAAAAAAAAAAAGAAATCAGCGTGGAAAAAAAACAAAAAAACAGAAAAAAAAGAGAGTACACGGTTTAAAAAAAAAAGAGAAAACCGTGAAAAGAGAAAAAAAAAGAGAAAGAAAGAAAAAAAGAGAAGCACGAAAAAAAAAAAAAAAAGGAAAAACGTGCATGACAAGAAAAGAAAAAGAAAAAAAAATGAATGAAGAAGCTACTTCTACAATGGAGATTCTTGAGGAAGAAAACTTACTTGAAGCCATTGATGGAGAAGAAGAAGAAAAACTTGGAAGTCCTTGAAGAAGAGAAAGCACTTCTTATCTTGGAGAGCACTCTTGAAGAATCCTTACAAACAAAGAAAGCAATGGAGCAAAAGAAACAACCCTCTTGCTTTTATAGAAGAGAGCAAGCCAAAAGAGGAAACAAAGAGAAAAGAAAGGAGGTAAGTGCTAAAATTTAGCTACTTTCCCAAAGAGAAAGATATTTTGAGAGAATCTTTCCACAAAAAGAAAACTTGAGAAATTCTCTCCAAGTAAAGATATTTTAGATATTCTCTACACAAAAGAGATATTTTTAGATATTCTTTACAAATATGACACCATATGAGATCTAGGCCATCTCCAAAGCCTAAGGTCCAATGGGTTAGCCCAAATGAGCCAGGTTTGACCACCTAGGCACTAAAAGTGGCTTTTAGTCAAAATATTCCTCTTACCAAGAGCAAAAAAAAAAAAAAAAAAAAGTCTGACCCCCCAACCTCATGAGTTTGGGGGCATTTGTTGACACCAAATCTGAGTTTCCAAAAAAAAAAGAAATTCTCATGAGTTTCCAAAAGACCAAATCATCTAACCTCATGAACCAAATTGAGCCAAAATCTTGAAATTGACATTTCACAAAACCAAATTTCGGTCCCCTAGCTCGCCACATACAGCTTGTTAGGTCACAAGACCAAAACCAAAATCAAAATCCAAAACCTACAAACCAAATCTGACCCCCCAACCTGCCACATACAGCTTGTTGGGTCACAAGGTCAAAATCAAAATCAAACCCCGACTCCCTAACCTGCCACATACAGCTTGTTAGGTCACAAGGTCAAAAACCAAAATTCAAAATCCAAAATCCAAATACCCCATGTCATTTTCAAAACTTTGCCTTGAGATGGTACGTGATCCCTCTCACTACCATAAAATTCCCTCGGAAACTCAGAAGGCTATTCAAAAAAAAAAAAAAAATGCTCAAGACTCTTGGTCAAGTTGGAACCTTTCCTCCAAGTTTCTCTTCGAGGCACATCGACTCCAAAAAGCTGCTCGTCGCTGTACCTCGAGGGGGCATTTGTTGACACCAAAAAAGTCAGTATGACTCCTCAACATCGAGAAGCCTCCTGAAGCTGCATCCTGCTAAAAATAGGCAAGGCTACTTCAAGCATCAGATTTTGTCAGAATCAGACAGAAACTGAGAGGTCCTTCAAGACAGCTAAGAGAGGGGTACACCTGAGGTTTCGGGTCATTCCGACATCGTTTGGCCCAACTTCACCGCTCCGACAGCTAAACAAGCGCTCCCGGCGGCGACATCATCAAAGACACCAAAACTTTGATCAAAGCCTACGGATGACTCCAGAAGGTCTCCAAAGGGCTCCATGCCAAATTCCAAGTCAAACCGACAACGTTTGACCCTTCATCAATGCTCGAGCAGTTAAATCAAGCCTCCCGGCGGCAGAAACCACCGAAGCCATCACTCATCAAACAAAATACATGAGTGGCTTCAACATGCTTCCAAAAGGCTACACGTCAATTTTCAGGTCATTCCGACAACGTTTGACCAGGTTTCGATGCTCTGAGAGAAAATCAAGCCTACCGGCGGCGGAGCAACCTGGGACCATGACATCCAAAACGGAGCCCATGGGACGTCTCAAAATGACTCCAATAGGCTCCCCGTCAAATTTCAGGTCAATCGGACATCGTTTGACCACATATCAAAGCTCGGCATTTTCCCCGCAGCAAAATCAAGTGAAGCATCGATGGGACCCCAAACGGCTTCAAAACTCAAATAAAAGCCCATGGTTGGTCCTATCCACTGCTCAAGAAGCTTCACCTCAATTTTCAGGTCATTCCGACATCGTTTGACCTAGTTTCGACGCTTGACGGAAAATCGGCTACAAAGTCTTCGGCTTTCCCGAAAAATAGGAAACTTTGTGCTCCGATTTCGCGAGGGTTCTCATCAAGATTTCTTCAAGAAAATCAAGTCAATAATTGAGGAAAAATGTCAAGAAAAATATAGACGAAAAAAGGGAAGAAAAAGACGAAAAAACGGCCGAAACGACGCTCGGCGACCAAACGGGCCAAAGCCCCATGGTCGCCGGCGACCCTGGGTGCATGGTCGCCCGGCGACCCTGGAAATCCGGGTCGCTGGATTTTGAGCCGAAGTGTCCGTTTTCGATTGTTTTCGCGTTTCGGGTGTTCTGGCCTCTATGATTTTCTGAAAATCCAATGTTTGGTGCTCCAAAACCACCGATCTTTGTCGACATCTCGGATCCGCCGTCAAAAGCATAAAATCATCATTGATCGCTCCAAGATCGTCGACCGGTTGACCTAAAAAGTGCTCTTTCTGTCCGACCGATTGAGAAATCGACAAGACAGATGTCACCGGCCCGCTGCTAGCTATCAATGTCTGAAATTACACGGTCATCCGATGTCGATCAGCATGTAGATCCATCGGTGATCATCCCCAAAAGAATCCCAAAAGACGCGGCGAGGCCCGCGACTCTTCAACTGCTCGGCGACCATTTAATGCAGTTAATTGACTAGCTTTATTGCAGTCATTAATTCATTTCTTTGGACGGCCCAATCAGAAGCAAGCATCCAGGAGTTACAAATCAATTAAGTCATGGCATTCAAGCCATGAAACTCCTCCCATTATGGTAATTAAGGTGATTAAAAGCCCTTAATCTCCATCGGCCAATCAGATTCAAGGAAAAAGGAGTTACAAAATCAAGAAATAAATCTTGTAACTCCTCCCATTAAAGCCATTAAAGCCCATAAACTCTCCTAATGGCTACCAAGAGCCTATAAATAGGAGAGCTTTCCAAGAAGAAAGGGATCAGAAAAGGACGAACGGAAAACCGAAGATCGAAAATCAAAAGGTGCAGAGAATCCCGAATTCCAGACAGACAGAGTCTAGAGAAAGAGAGAAAATTCTGCAGAAATTCTACATCAAGCACCACTACAAGGTGACAAAAAGTCCCTTGGGGGGTACTCCCCCCTAAGGTCCTTGCCTTCTCCCGCTGCCTCCAATGGCTTAGACGTGGCTTTTCAGCCCGTCTACTTAGCTTTTTATTGGACATAGGACCTTCTCTTGGTCTTTGTCCTCTAAAAACCTAAGGTTATAGCCAAGCCAAGCGAATCAAGAGCATCCTCTGTTCTCATCTGCATGGATGATGGCGAAGCCCATACATGGCTTGCGACCGTCAATCTGAAGGAGTCCCCCACAATCTCTTGAAAAGTTAGATCTTCCTTTTCTTGCTTTTCATTGTAGTTTGTATTTTTCTAAAAGAGACAAAAATCATAACTCTTGTCTTTCATTATTGATGAGAATTGTAAATTGGCTATAAACGCCAAAATCGACTATAAATGCCAAACAAAATCGCCTTTCACGGCAAACCAAGAAAATGTCTCTTTTCTTAAATATTTGTGCAATGGAAAACTTGAAAGAAGTTGATTTCCTTTTTACTTGCGAAGGTTGATCTCCGGATTACCACTTGCAATTCCAAGTAAAATAGAAAATCTGGCACACCCACACAAAGAAATGTTGATGCACGCTTCAGCCCCTCGGGCGCGAAAGGGCCGGACCCGACGGACTCCCACGTCCGCCGACCCCGGTAGCACCCTCGGCAGGAGTGCGTTCCATCAAGCTGGCACACCCGGTGGGACTCGTTCATTTGAGAACACGGTGCTCGGAAATGAAATATTTGCATATCATACTTTTTGCTCTATGCTTATACTTCTTTTCCTGATTCCTTGGCTACTTTCTAGCTGGTACCCTATGTTGGATTTTGCATCCTAAAAAAAAATGAGATGGGATTTTTTGGAAATTTCTATTTCTTTGAGTTTGTTTCCACTCTTTCTCTTTTCAAAAAAAAAAAATCAAAAAAAAAATAATCAGTTTTCTTAGTTTGAATTCAAAATTGAGAAACTTTGATCCTATCCTATCGTTCTTTGGTGCTTGTAGAAATGTTGAGCCCGTTCGACTAAGGTTTTGGGCCATCGTTTCTCTTCGATGAGTTCATTAGAGATTTCAAAAAAAAAATAATAAAAAAAATCAAAAAAAAAATCAATTTTCTTAGTTTGAATTCAAAATTGAGAAACTTTGATCCTATCCTATCGTTCTTTGGTGCTTGCAAAAATGTTGAGCCCGTTCGACTAAGGTTTTGGGCCATCGTTTCTCTTCGATGAGTTCATTAGAGATTTAAAAATATATATATATATATATAAATAAAAATAATAAAAAATCAAAAAATCAGTTTTCTTAGTTCTGATTCAAAATTGAGAAGCTTTGATCCTATCCTATCGTTCGTCTTGCTTGCAGAAATGTTGAGCCCGTTCGACTAAGGTTTTGGGCCATCGTTTCTCTTCGATGAGTCTATTTGGGATTTGGAAAAAAAGACATAGACCACTAAGGTTAAACCAATTGCGTTTTTTGATCATGATTGACTCAAGAAAAGCCTTGTCCAGAGTGTGGAGACAGCTTGACTGTTCTAGGCAAGGGTCCTCCAAACGGGTTCATTAAGTAATCCTACCCTTACCTGGGGGCAATTCTATCAATTGAGGTTTCATAAGACCGGGTTAGGAGGCCTATGTGTACTCTCTCGACTTTAAAAACCTTCAAAAAAATATATATATAAAAATAAAAAAAATCTTCAAAAAAATAAAAATAAATAATCTTAAAAAAAATATTTAAGAAAAAATAAAAAAATAAAAATAATAAAATAAAAAAAAATCATTTCAAAAAAAAAAAAGGGAAAAAAACACTATACCTACCTGGACTTTGGCCGTTTTGCAGAGTACCCCCTATACTTTGGTATTTCGGACTAAACCTACCTGTAGTTTTAGTTGACTTGCAAAATGAACGGAAACTGTTAGTAGTAACGGTGTAGGCCGTATAAAACCCCTCTGGTGCATACTGGCGCCAAATTGGATTTCCGAAAAGACATATTTGCCCCTGAACAAGGCTATAAAACATGGAAAGCATACATTCAATAAATCAGTGTGGTTATTGCGTTGAAGGCTATAAATCAGTGTAGTTATTGCGTTGAAGGAGTTCTGTTACAATGGATGGACTTGATCATTCTCATTTAATAAATGTTGGAAAAAGAGAGTTTTTGGATTAATAGATCTGGAGCGGAAGGTATACCAATTTAGATAGTCGTTTTCAATCCACACACATTGAGAGAGAGGGAGAGAGATAAAGAATAAGAAGAATAAATGGGTTGATAAAGAATAAAAAGAATAAATGGGTTGCTGGCTAATCAAGATGGGGGGGGGGGGGGGGGGGATGGGATTATTTCGTAGATGCACTTAAATTCTTAACAGAATTCCATGTCTTCCAATTTTCTAATGGAATGAAATTGGGTGGCATTGCATAGCAAGCAATTAGTCAATGTTAGGTCTTCATACATTCAGACAAGGTTTATCCCCTTTTGGGTGGCATTGCATAGCAAGCAATTAGTCAATGTTAGGTCTTCATACATTCAGACAAGGTTTATCCCCTCAAAAGGGGATAAACCATGGCTCCAAACCCAATTCCAAGTTCTATAAATCCCAAGTACCATGATTCACTTTCATATTAATCAAGTTTCAGATTATAGAATAGCAGAGCATCATATAAAACAAATAGTCCATGTAGGCAAGTCCAAACTGCAATAGGCCTCATTCTCATCTCCACTTATTAGTTCAATATGCCGAAAGCCCCACTAATTACCTTGAATGCACTAAATCCATCAAACTCCGCATTGGTAATTCTAAATTCCAACTTGATAGCTAATACACCATCAACAAACTAACTAGAATCAAGAAACATTTTCTCAAACATGTCTTAGGCATTTTCTCAAATAGGTCTTGGGTAAACTAAACGTTCCCATACAAATCCACAAAATGAGATCCATACATGAGCTCGTATTAATTCACACAACCAAACAAACAGAAGGCGAGAGAAAATACATGCGTTGCAACCGGAGGAGAAGAGATCAGAGGTAGAGAGGGGGCAAGATCTTAAGAAAAAGAGATCAAAAGTAGGTGGCTGTAGAACCCAATCCAACTAGTGATGCCTGCATGAGATGAAACAATCTGCTCAATCGTGGCATCTTGAAGATGAAACCAAATGGAAATGACGAAAATTTGCTCCCTATGTAAATCAACTGATGAAGCAACGTGGTAGATACTGCTCTCCAACCATGGCTACAGAATGCAAAGAGAGAAATAGGGTTCTCGAGTTTTGGAGGGAGAGTCACGATTTTGGAGGGAAAGGCACGAAAAAGATTTTCACCGAAAAAGTGGTGAGATGATGGGCTGAGGGAGATGGGTTGCAGGAGGTGGAGATGAAAATCACCCAAAATGGAGACGGGATGATGTAATCGCCATAAATCGCCAGACAAGTAAACCCTAACATCAAAATAAAAATGGGAAAATGAACAAAACACGTGAATAGAGACCTTATATATGGAAGGGTAAATTCGTCATTTTCTATATTCCGTCACGGCCGTCTGTATTTGCAAGTGAACTAAAACTACAGGTAGGTTTAGTCCGAAATACCAAAATACAGGGTGTACTCTGCAAAAATACCAAAGTACAGGTAGGTATAGTGCTTTTTTCCCAAAAAAAAAATCTCTTCTTGAAGGGGTAGGGTGGCTTGATCTCATGTTCCTTCAATGTATCCTCTTCTTTTGCTTTTGCTAGGATATCGTCCACGTCCTTTTTGGTAAGGGCGCGAGACTCATTGTTTTCTACATTGCCCTCATCATCTTCATGATTCGGAGGGGTTTCATTGTTAGGTGGTGGACGCTGTAGAGTGAGAATGAGGTTTTCCATCAAAGCCTCAATTCTCTGTTGTCCTTGCTCCAACTGCTGGATGCGTGCGGTTACGTCATCATGCGGTGGAGGCTGCTCAGAACTTGTAGCCATGACGTTCATCCCTCGGGATTCGAACGAAGAAATCGTCCTGGTGACTGAGCTGGGGCTCATTCTTCTGGATGAAGAATCTGAGGAGTGGTTACTCCGGTGTTCTTGGCTTGGAGGAGTAGAAGACTCTTCCAAATGTGTTCTTGTCCGAGAGACGCTGCGAGTCACTGGACGTCTAACACTGATTTTGGTTGCTGACTTCCGGCGTTTTCTGGTTTTGCCAACCATATGAACAGCAACGAATTGATCGGGTCTTTCTTTTTCGACCCACTTGTTTGAGACGTGGAGAGTAGAACGCTGGATTCTTTGTTTCTCGAGTCTCTTTTGTCGATATGTAGTGCGGCGACGCATACGACGAGCAATTTGAGCTTCAGTCAGCTCTGGCTGGGCTCTGGCGATGAAGGATGTAGTCCCTCGTGCGTAGCAGCCGAGTTTGTCTTCTTTGAAGCTTGGCAAGGACAGAATCTGGACGCGGTCCTTTGTCTGTCCCAATGAAGACTTGAATTTTGCGAGCTCGGCCCCTGTTGAGATGAAGGGTCGACTCGCGGGAGTGCAGGCTTCAGCTTGTTTTTGCATAGGCCTAACGATGCAGGATTTGATTTTGGGCTTGTAGGAGCAAGCCGGCTCATGATGATTTTGTTTGTTTTTTGGGTGGAGGGTAGGTTTCTCCTCTTTCATGTAAAAGAGAGGGTAGAACTGATTCTCCTTGAGAGGGGCCAGGTATGCTGGCTTTGCAGATGTTCGGGACCTCCGTTGCTTTGGTGAAGATCTCGGGGACCAAGTTTTGGTGTAAACCTGGTTTCTTGTGGGTTGAGGCTTCGTGGGAACGCCACGGGCTTCAGGCTTCTTGGTGTTCGCCCTTGGTGCCATTTTAATGACACGTTGCGGGGCGGTTTTCTGCTTCTTGGCAGGTACAGTGTCTTCTGCGGGAAGTGGGAATGGTCCCAGCGATCCGAAGACGATGGTCCGGGGAGTTAAAGTTGACCCGGTGTTTGGAGAGTTGTTGAGGGAGATGATGCTTCGGCAACTGGCAGGGCGCTTATGCTTGTTTTGCTTGTCTTGAAGCATAAGCTGGTACTTGTTCTCATCGAAAGTGATGGTTAATGAAGCTGCCATTGTTAGTTTTGGAAAACTTCTGAAACAAGACCAAATCCATTAGTAATCACTAGAATATGGTGATCGTAAATGGAGAACGACTATGGTTTTGTCTTTTCAAATCACTTGAGGGGACATGGCCCAACCCAAGGATGATGAAGAAGGCAAAAAAGCCATAGAGGATACAATTGTTCTAAAGTGCAAGTATGATAGGCTCAGAGTGAGCGTTCCAGTGACTGCTAGAAGCAATTGTAGACCTTAATTCAAGTTACCGAGAAGCAAGGCTCACTCGAGGTAAAATGATATAAGGTTGGAGATACAAATGTGTCGGTCGCGAATACAGTAGACCCGAAAGGGCGTACTAGCACCGCTAGGCACAAATGTTGCAAATCGCATCCTTGGAAAGGACACGAGATGGGATTTTTTTGAAAGGTCAAATTTGGATTCATAAAGGAGAGCAAATGGTGTTCCAATTCGAACAAAGGCTCAACATTTCTGCGAACGCTAAATTCAGAAGGGAAGGAACCAGAATTTCTCGGATGTGAATCCAGTAATGACGGAAGTTTTTTTTTTTTTTGAAAGGTCAAGATTGAATTCATCAAAGAGAGCAAATGGTGTTCCATTTCGAACAAAGGCTCAACATTTCTGCGAGCGCTAAATCCGAAAGGGAGGGAACCAAAATTTCTCAACTCTGAACTCAAAAGTAACGGAAGTTTTTTTTGAAAGGTCAAGATTGAATTCATCGAAGAGAACAAACGGTGTTCCGTTTCGAACAAAGGCTCAACATTTCTGCGAGCGCTAAATCTGAAAGGGAAAGAACCAAGATTTCTCAAATTTGAATGCAAAAGAGAGAGAACTAATTTTCTTTTGAAATTATAATTTTTTTTTGAAATCCCAATTGGACTCATCAAAGAGAAAAGATGGCCCAATCCCCGATATGAACGATAGCTGCGAACATTTCTGTGAGCTATCAAGTTCAAAGAGGAGAGGATCAAAATTTCTCAAAGTTGAATCTTGAGAAAGAGAGATCATTTTTTTTTAAAGAGCTTGAAATGAAGGTGTTTTTTTTTTTTTTTGAAATCCCAATTGGACTCATCAAAGAGAAAAGATGGCCCAATCCCCGATATGAACGATAGCTGCGAACATTTTTGTGAGCTATCAAGTTCGAAGAGGGAAGGATCAAAATTTCTCAAAGTTGAGTTTTTAAGAAAAAGAGATCAGATTTGTTTTTTTTGAAGTGAGAAAGAACAATTGAAATCCCATCTCATGTTTTTTAGATGCAAAATGCAACATAGGCCACCAACTAGAAAGGAGCCAAGTGATCAAAGCATCACGTTCTCAAGTCAACGTGTCCCACCGGGTGTGCCAACTTGATGGACCCGAAAAAAGGGGGAATCTTCCGTCCTTTCCCTCCGCACCCCGGGGGCTGACCCGGGTCTCGGCGGAGGAGGGAAGATCTCGGGCATCAATATTTTTTGTACGGGTATGCCAGATTTACTTTCTACTTGGAATTTGGAATGGTGATAATCCGGAGATTCACCTTCACAAGTGGAAAGGAAATCAATCCTTTTTTCTAACTTTTCAAATTGCATTAATATTAAGAAAAGAGACAAGTTTGTTTTTTGTTTTAAAATGCCATAAGAGGCGTTTTTGTTTGTTTGCCGTAAAAGGCGGTTTTGCCGTGAAAGGCGATTTTACAAAACTCATCAAATATGAAAGACAAGAATTGTGATTTTATTTTGTCTCTTTAAGAAATACAAACTACAATAGAAAAGTGAGAAAATGGATCTAACTTCTCAGGAGATTGTGGGGACACGTTGAGATCGACGGTCGCAAGTCATGTATGGGCTTCGCCTGATGGAACGCGCTCCGAGGCGCCGTGGGGCGGCTACCGGGGTCGGCGGAACGTGGGAGTCCGTCGGGTCCGGCCCTTTCGCGCCCTGGCGGGCCTTGAGGCGTGCATCAACATTTCTTTGTGTGGGTGTGCCAGATTTTCTATTTTACTTGGAATTGCAAGTGGTAATCCGGAGATCAACCTTCGCAAGTAAAAAGGAAATCAACTTCTTTCAAGTTTTCCATTGCACAAATATTTAAGAAAAGAGACATTTTCTTGGTTTGCCGTGAAAGGCGATTTTGTTTGGCATTTATAGCCGATTTTGGCGTTTATAGCCGATTTACAATTCTTATCAATAATGAAAGACAAGAGTTGTGATTTTTGTCTCTTTAGAAAAATACAAATTACAATGAAAAGCAAGAAAAGGAAGATCTAACTTTTCAGGAGATTGTGGGGGACTCGTTCAGATTGACGGTCGCAAGCCATGTATGGGCTTCGCCATCATCCATGCAGATGAGAACAGAAGATGCTCTTGATTCGCTTGGCTTGGCTATGACCTCAGGTTTTTAGAGGACAAAGACCAAGAGAAGGTCCTATGTCCAATAAAAAGCTAAGTAGACGGGCTGAAAAGCCACGTCTAAGCCATTGGAGGCAGCAGGAGAAGGCAAGGACCTTGGGGGGGGGGGGGGGGGGGGTGCCCCCCAAGGGACTTTTGTCACCTTGTAGTGGTGGCCGGTGCAGAACTTCAGCAGAGATTTTCTCTCTTTTTCTTTCTCTCAGATCTCTTTCTGATCCCTTTTTTTCTGATCTTCTGATTTTCTCCTCTTTTTTCCGATTCCGATTTCAATGGAATGCTCTCCTATTTATAGGCTTTTGGTAGCCATTTAGGAGGGTTTATGAGCCTTAATGGCTTTAATGGGAGGAGTTACAAGATTTATTTCTTGATTTTGTAACTCCTTTTTCCTTGAATCTGATTGGCCGATGGAGATTAAGGGCTTTTAATCACCTTAATTACCATAATGGGAGGAGTTTCATGGTTTAAATGCCATGAATCAATTGACTTGTAACTCCCAAATGCTTGCTTCTGATTGGGCCGTCCAAAGAAATGAATTAATGACCATAATAAAGTTAGTCAATTAACCACATTAATTGGTCGCCGAGCAGTCGAAGAGTCGCGGGCCGTGCCGTGTCTTCTGGAATTCTTCTGGCGATGATCATCGATGGATCTACATGCTGATCGACATCGGATGAACATGTAACTTCAGACATTGATAGCTAAGAGCGGGCCGGTGACATCTGTCTTGTCGATTTCTCGATCAATCGGACAGAAAGTGCACTTTCTTGGTCAGCCGGTTGACGATCTTGGAGCGATCAACGATGATTTTATGCTTTTGACGGCGGATCCGAGATGTCGTCGGATATGAGTCAATTTAAAGCACTAAAAATCACATTTTCAGGAAACCACAGGGGCCAAAGTGCGCGAAACGCGAAAAAAGACGGAAAAACGGGTCACCGGCGGAAAATCCGGTGACCCGGACCTCCATGGTCGCCGGCGACCATGGGCCATGGTCGCCGGCGACCATGGACCGGCGACCATGGGCCATGGTCGCAGGGGCCTGCGACCATGGGCCATGGTCGCAGGGGTCTGCGACCCTGGGGGATTTTTCCCCTTCGGAGCCCGTTTTGCGGTCGTTTTGAGGTCTTTTTCGTCGCCGTTTTCTTCTGTATTTTTCTTGACATTTCTTCTCATTTATTGGCTTGATTTCCCTGTAGAAAACCTGATGAGAATCCTTGCATTTTTAGAGTGCAAAGTTTCCAATTTTCCGGGAAAGCCGAAGACTTTGTCGCGTAAAGCTGCTGATTTTCCGCCAGAAGCTGAAACTTGGTCAAACGATGTCGGAATGACCTGAAATTTGAGGTGTAGCCTCCTGAGCAATAAATAAGACCAACCATAGGCTTTTGTTTGAGTTTTGAAGCCGTTTGGGGTCCCGTCGATGCTTCACTTGATTTTGCTGCGGGGAAAATGCCGAGCTTTGATATGTGGCCAAACGATGTCCGATTGACCTGAAATTTGACGGGGAGCCTATTGGAGTCATTTTGAGACGTTCCATGGGCTCCGTTTTGGATGTCATGGTCCCGGGTTGCTCCGCCGCCGGTAGGCTTAATTTTCTCTCGGAGCATCGAAACCTGGTCAAACGTTGTCGGAATGACCTGAAATTCGACGTGCAGCCTTTTGGAAGCATGTGGAAGCCACTCATGCACTTGGTTTGATGAGCGAAGGCTTTGGTGGTTCCCGCCGCTGGGAGGCTTGATTTTGCTGCTCAAGCATTGATGGAGGGTCAAACGTTGTCGGTTTGACTTGAAATTTGGCATGGAGCCCTTTTGAGACATGCTGGAGTCATCTGTAGGCTCTGATCGAAGTTTTGACGTCTCCGATGATGTCGCCGCCGGGAGCACCATTTTAGCTGTCGGAGAAGCGAAGTTAGGCCAAATGATTCTGAAATGGCCCGAAACTTCATGTGTACTCTTCGCTTGGCTATCTTGAAGGATCTTACAGTTTTTGTTTGATTCTGACAAGATTTGATTGTTTGGAGAAATTGCATTGCCTATTTATGGCAGGTTGCGACTTCATGCAGCTTTCTTGATGTTGAAGAGGCAAAGTGACATTTTTGGTGTCAACAAATGCCCCCTCGAGGTACAGCGACGAGTTGCTTGACTTTTGTAGTCGATGTGCCTCGAAGAGATTTTTGAAGGAGAGCTTGTGTCTTGACCAAGAGTCTTTGAGCAATCTTTCCTTTGGTATAGTAGCCTTTGAGCTTCCAGGGGAATTTTATGGTAGTGAAAGGAATCACACACCATCTCGAGGCAAAGTTTTGAAGATGACATCAGGGATGTGGATTTGGGTTTCTGTTTTTGACCTTGTGACCTAACAAGCTGTATGTGGCAGGTTAGGGGGTCGGGTTTTGGTTTTGACCTTGTGACCCAACAAGCTGTATGCGGCAAGTTGGGGGATCATGATTTGGTTTTTGGTTTTGGTCTTGTGACCTAACAAGCTGTATGTGGCAAGTTAGGGGACCAGGATTTGGTTTTTGGTCACTCTTTGGGACTGTGTGGGTCCATTGGAGTGCTTTGGATTTTTTTTGTGGAATGTCAATTTCAAGATTTTGGCTCAATTCGGTTTATGAGGCTGGATGGTTTGATTTTTGGAAGCTCATGGGGCTTGGAATTTTTTTTGTATGGTTCAATCAACTCAAAAGAGGCATGGAACCATTATTGTATGCTCTTGGTAAGAGGGATTTTTTCTGACTAAAAGCCCATTTTTTTTTTTAGTGCCTAGGTGGTCAAACCTGGCTCATATGGGCTAGCCCATGGGACCTTAAGCTTTTTAGGATGGCTTAGATCTCATGTGGGGTCATTTTTGTAAAGAATATCTAAAGATATCTCATTTGGATAGAGAATATCTAAAAATATCTTTATGGGAGAGAATCTCTCATATTCCCTTAATTTGGGAGAGAATATCTCAGGATATCTTTCTTTTTGGGAAAGAATCTTCAATATCCTATTTTGTTGGAGAGAATCTCTCATTGATTGATTTTGGGAGAAAATCTCTCAAAGACATCTTTCTTTTTGGGAAAGAATCTTTCTAATTCCTTCTCTTTTGGTAAGGTTACTAATTAGTAACACTTACCTTTCTTCTTTGTTTCCTTCTTTGATTTGCTCTCTCCTATAAAAGCAAGGAGGGTAGGATCTCTTGCTCTTATTGCTTTCTTTTGCAACAATCTCAAGAGAGCTCCAAGGCCAAGAGTTCTTCTTCTTCAAGGATCTTCAAGCTTTTTCCTTCTTCTTCTCCATCAATGGCTTCAAGTAAGTTTTCTTTCTTTTTTCTTTCAAGAAAACTCTATGTAGGATGGAAAAAAAAAATTTCTCTTCTCTTTTTTTTTCTTTCTTCTTGTTTTTTTTTTCTTTCTATTCTTCTTCTTTTTTTTTTTTTTTCCACGTGATTTCTTCTTTTGTTTTTTTTTTCACAGTTTTTTTTCTTCTTTTCTCTTTTTTGTTTTTTTTTTTTTTTGTGGGCCGTACGGACAGATCCGTACGGATCTGGTCCGTACAGCCACGTGGCCTGATTTTTTTTTTTTTTTTTTTTTTTTTTTTAAGAAAGTTTCTTTTTTTTTCTTTTCTTTCTCCCTCTTTTTTTTTTTGAGAAAGTTTCTTCTTTTTTTTTTTTCTTTTTGCTCATCATGATAATGCGTTTTTATGCAAATGTAGATGTTCATGCATGTACTTTTTGTAGATTGACCATGATAGCATACCTGAAAATCTTTGCAAATTTGGGAATTTGGAGCTCGCAGCGATGTTGAGCCCTTCTTGATTTTGCGGAGATTTTGAGGTTTCGAAAGTTTGGAGTTTCGGAGCCCGCAGCAATGTTGAGCCCATCTTCAAACTTTCTATTTCCGTCGGGGTATTTCCTTTTTCTTTGGAATTGCCCCGGAGTCATGCCAAAATTTCGCCAGATTTTTGGTGGGACAAAGTGACCCCTTTTTTTTTAGCGAAATCCTGTCATTTTGATGATGATCTTTTTCTTTTCCAACCTTTGCAGGTGGTTCCTCCAGAGCGAACAAGGGTAAAGAGCCTGCTACAAGCGTACCTCGTCGATCTGCTAGATCTTCCAATGTGGCCGTTCAGCAGGCCTGGGAGAAGGTCCAGTTTGTTGAGAAGAACTTGGAAGAGTGCGATTCCCTCAATCGCGATGAGATGAGACAGCGATTGATCGCTCTCAAGAATGAGGAATTCTATAAGATCATGGTAAGCAACCGTCCTTCTTTGGAGATGCAGTCCCCGACGACTTGACATACCAAAGGAGATGTTTTCAGTTCTCTTACACAGCAAATGGTGAGGAGAGAACTATTTCTACCCGGTCGTCTTTTGATCGGACCATCTTGATCCTGAGCCTTTCTCCCACGTGCCCTAAGAGGGAAGATCCTCCGAGCTGGGTGAAGAGGACCAGTGTGATCAAGACCGGGGTTTTTGTTGGTGGACCCTCCGGATATGCGGAGAAGCCACCTGTCCGTATGGACATGTTGATGCCAGCCAGCGGCTACCAGGGCTCTGATTATCCGTCGGTCGATTTGAGACCGGTGGGCCTTGGCGTTTTCAGCGGTGACGGCAGTACTTGGGTGAAGCCTTTTCGACTTCGTGGCCGTTTCAATGTTGACTCCGATTGGAAGTCATGGACTGACCACACCTTGCTGATTAGGGGCGCCGTTTTGAAGGAAGCCGGGATTTTTGACGCGGTCCGCGCTTTTAGGGAGACCGTGACTTTTTCCGATGATGCCTTCATGGCTATGTTGGAGTCTTTCCTCCCTCAGACCAATACCTTCGTTGTCACGAATGGTGAGGTTGGTTTTTCTCTGAAGGAGTTAAGTGCTATTACTGGATTGCCCATCCTTGGCAAACTCTACGAGGAGTTCATGCCGATTGACAGCGTCCTTGAGGAACAGTCAGAGGAGTTCAGGCTCCTATACTTTCAGCTCGTCGCCTTCTATGATTTTTTGAAGGAGGGCTCGAAAGTGAGATCCAGTAGTTGGAAGAGTTATGGCTCTTCATTCTTCAACTTCTTTGACAGCAAAGAGTCTTCTGATAGCATGACCCGGGAAGACAGGAAGAAGACTTCGGTCATGCAGGAAGAGTTGAAGGGTTTCTTCGCGAGCACAGATGTCATTTGTTCTGACATTGCACTGCGGAGAGATCTTGCTATTTACCTCACTTATTGGCTAGGTGAGGCTGTGTTTGCTGGTGGAGATGGGACGCACATCAGGCCGCATTGTATTTTTCCGGCTTGTCAGATGGCGTTTGGAGAGCGGCTTGCTTTGGTGCCCGCTCTTTACTCCTACCTGTGTACCGAACTGCAGGCAGCAGCTTTCTTGGTTCGACTTGGGCTCCCTATGAATAGGGTATTTTCAGCCCATATCTTTTATTCGTGGTTTGTATACCACTGTCCTGGCTTCCACCTGCTGGGTGCTGCACAGGATGATGATCCTCTGATGATTCGATTGGCTAAGGGAAAAGCCGTATCCGAATCACTTTTGTTTGCCCGCATGAGGATCCGACGATTCAGGGACGTCGAGATGGGGCAGTCTTCAGTTAAGCTTTCTCCGGAGTTGCGGAAGAAGGCTTTTGATTTTGGTGCCTCCCGAGACTCTACCAGAGCAGGGTCGGGAAGGCATTACTCTTTGACCAATGCAGAGAAGGAGTGGCTTTTCAGCATACGAGTCGGCACGATGGTGTACCGTAGACATCTTTTCGTCGACATCCAGCCGTATGTACCTTCTCGCTTTGCACTTCAGTTGGGCTTCTCTCAAGGTGTTGTTGGAGCGCCTTCGAGTATGGTGAAGTGTTTTGGGGGTTTGTAGGATGGCAGAAATGCATGGGCTTTCTATAGTGCTGAAGACACTACTGCCACGATTTCTTATCCTGAGCTGTCGACTTTCCGAACTGCCGGCTTCACTAAGTGGTTCGCGGAGAGCTTTTTGGCATATCGGGGGCTTTCCAAGAAGGAGCTTGATGTAAAGCTGTCTTCGGGGAAAGGTACTGGAAAGTCGGATGGCGTCCGGCGAGAGGAAGTTTGGGCCTTCCTTTCTGGAGAGAAGCACAAGATAGGCTTTCTCGGTGACCAGGGCGTCATTGGTTCTGAAGCTGTTCGGGAAGTACCTGATGAGGCTTTGGAGCAGCTAGAACAGGAGGAAGCTGAACTCGACGCTTGGATACAAGCGGCACAGAGACGAGCTTCCGTGGAGTCTACTGGCGAGAGCAGACCATCCAGTGAGGAGTCAAGTGAGAAACCTGACTCTGATAGTGGGGCGGGTTCTTCTAGGAAGCGAACCCGTAGAGGTAGGAAGAGGAGTGTTGACACCAAAAATGTCACTTTGCCTCTTCAACATCAAGAAGGCTGCATGAAGTCGCAACCTGCCATAAATAGACAATGCAATTTCTCCAAAAAATCAAATCTTGTCAGAATCAAACAAAAACTGCAAGATCCTTCAAGATAGCCAAGAGAAGAGTACACATGAAGTTTCGGGCCATTTCGACAACATTTGGCCTAACTTCACTTCTCCGACAGCTAAACGGGAGCTCCCGGCGGCGACATCATCGGAGACGTCAAAACTTCGATCAGAGCCTACAGATGACTCCAGCATGTCTCAAAAAGGCTCCATGCCAAATTTCAAGTCAAACCGACAACGTTTGACCCTCCATCAATGCTCGAGCAGCAAAATCAAGCCTCCCGGCGGCGGAAACCACCGGAGCCTTCGCTCATCAAACCAAGTGCATGAGTGGTTTCAACATGCTTCCAAAAGGCTGCACGTCAAATTTCAGGTCATTCCGAAAACGTTTGACCAGGTTTCGATGCTCCGAGAGAAAATCAAGCCTACCGGCGGCAGAGCAACCCAGGACCATGACATCCAAAACGGAGCCCATGGAACGTCTCAAAATGACTCCAATAGGCTCCCCGTCAAATTTCAGGTCAATCGGACATCGTTTGACCGCACATCAAAGCTCGGCATTTTCCCCGCAGCAAAATCAAGTGAAGCATCGACGGGACCCCAAACGGCTTCAAAACTCAAACAAAAGCCTATGGTTGGTCTTATTTATTGCTCAGGAGGCTTCACCTCAAATTTCAGGTCATTCCGACATCGTTTGACCAAGTTTCGACTTCTGGCGGAAAATCAGCAGCTCTACGCGACAAAGTCTTCGGCTTTCCCGGAAAATTAGAAACTTTGCACTCTAAAAATGCAAGGATTCTCATCAAGTTTTCTACAGGGAAATCAAGCCAATAAATGAGAAGAAATGTCAAGAAAAATACAGAAGAAAACGGCGACGAAAAAGACCTCAAAACGACCGCAAAACGGGCTCCGAAGGGGAAAAATTCCCCAGGGTCGCAGACCCCTGCGACCATGGCCCATGGTCGCAGGCCCCTGCGACCATGGGCCATGGTCGCCGGTCCATGGTCGCCGGCGACCATGGAGGTCCGGGTCACCGGATTTTCCGCCGGTGACCCGTTTTTTTCGTCTTTTTTCGCGTTTCGCGCACTTTGGCCCCTTTGGTTTCCTGAAAATGTGATTTTTAGTGCTTGAAATTGACTCATATCCGACGACATCCGTCAAAATCACGGGTCAACCTCCAAAAGCATAAAATCATCAGTGATCGCTCCAAGATCGCCAACCGGCTGACCAAGAAAGTGCACTTTCTGTCCGACCGATCGTGAAATCGACAAGATAGATGTCACCGGCCCGCTCTTAGCTATCAATGTCTGAAGTTACATGTTCATCCGATGTCGATCAGCATGTAGATCCATCGATGATCGTCGCCAGAAGAATTCCAGAAGACACGGCATGGCCCGCGACTCTTCGACTGCTCGGCGACCAATTAATGTGGTTAATTGACTAGCTTTATTGCAGTCATTAATTCATTTCTTTGGACGGCCCAATCAGAAGCAAGCATTTGGGAGTTACAAGTCAATTGATTCATGGCATTTAAACCATGAAACTCCTCCCATTATTGTAATTAAGGTGATTAAAAGCCCTTAATCTCCATCGGCCAATCATATTCAAGGAAAAAGGAGTTACAAAATCAAGAAATAAATCTTGTAACTCCTCCCATTAAAGCCATTAAGGCTCATAAACCCTCCTAAATGGCTACCAAATGACTATAAATAGGAGAGCATTCCATTGAAATGGAGATCGGAAAAAAGATCGGAAAAAAGATCAGAAAAAAGAGGAGAAAATCAGAGGATCAGAAAAACAAAGATCAGAAAGAGATCTGAGAGAAAGAAAAAAAAGAGAGAAAACTCTGCTGAAGTTCTGTACCGGCCACCACTACAAGGTGACAAAAGTCCCTTGGGGGGCACCCCCCCCCCCAAGGTCCTTGCCTTCTCCTGCTGCCTCCAATGGCTTAGACGTGGCTTTTCAGCCCGTCTACTTAGCTTTTTATTGGACATAGGACCTTCTCTTGGTCTTTGTCCTCTAAAAACCTGAGGTTATAGCCAAGCCAAGCGAATCAAGAGCATCTTCTGTTCTCATCTGCATGGATGATGGCGAAGCCCATACATGGCTTGCGACCGTCAATCTGAACGAGTCCCCCACAATCTCCTGAAAAGTTAGATCTTCCTTTTCTTGCTTTTCATTGTAGTTTGTATTTTTCTAAAAGAGACAAAAATCACAACTCTTGTCTTTCATTATTGATGAGAATTGTAAATCGGCTATAAACGCCAAAATCGGCTATAAATGCCAAACAAAATCGCCTTTCACGGCAAACCAAGAAAATGTCTCTTTTCTTAAATATTTGTGCAATGGAAAACTTGAAAGAAGTTGATTTCCTTTTTACTTGCGAAGGTTGATCTCCGGATTACCACTTGCAATTCCAAGTAAAATAGAAAATCTGGCACACCCACCCACACAAAAGAAATGTTGATGCACGCTTCAGGGCCCGCCAGGGCGCGAAAGGGCCGGACCCGACGGGCTCCCACGTTCCGCCGACCCCGGTAGCCGCCCCAGCGGGCGCCTCGGAGCGCGTTCCATCAAGCTGGCACACCCGGTGGGACTCGTTCATTTGAGAACACGGTGCTTGGAAATGAAATATTTGCATATCATACTTTTTGCTCTATGCTTATACTTCTTTTCCGGATTCCTTGGCTACTTTCTAGCTGGTAGCCTATGTTGGATTTTGCATCCTAAAAAAAAATGAGATGGGATTTTTTGGAAATTTCTATTTCTTTGAGTTTGTTTCCATTCTTTCTCTTTTCAAAAAAACAAAAATCAGTTTTCTTAGTTTGAATTCAAAATTGAGAAACTTTGATCCTATCCTATCGTTCTTTGGCGCTTGCAGAAATGTTGAGCCCGTTCGACTAAGGTTTTGGACCATCGTTTCTCTTCGATGAGTTCATTAGAGATTTCAAAAAAAAAAAATATAAAAAAAAAATAAAAAAAAAAAAATCAGTTTTCTTAGTTTTGAATTCAAAATAGAGAAACTTTGATCCTATCCTATCGTTCTTTGGTGCTTGCAGAAATGTTGAGCCCGTTCGACTAAGGTTTTGGGCCATCGTTTCTCTTCGATGAGTTCATTAGAGATTTCAAAATAAAAAAAAAATCAGTTTTCTTAGTTTGAATTCAAAATTGAGAAACTTTGATCCTATCCTATCGTTCTTTGGTGCTTGCAGAAATGTTGAGCCCGTTCGACTAAGGTTTTGGGCCATCGTTTCTCTTCGATGAGTTCATTAGAGATTTCAAAAAAAAAAATATTAAAAAAAAAATATAAAAATAAAAAAAATTAGTTTTCTTAGTTTGGATTCAAAATTGAGAAACTTTGTTCCTATCCTATCGTTCTTTGGTGCTTGCAGAAATGTTGAGCCCGTTCGACTAAGGTTTTGGGCCATCGTTTCTCTTCGATGAGTCTATTTGGGATTTTTTATAAAAAAAAAGGGACATAGACCACTAAGGTTAAACCAATTACGTTCTTTGATCACGATTGATTCAAGAAAAGCCTTGTCCAGAGTGTGGAGACAGCTTGACTGTTCTAGGCAAGGGTCCTCCAAACGGGTTCATTAAGTAATCCTACCCTTACCTGGGGGCAATTCTATCAATTGAGGTTTCATAAGACCGGATTAGGAGGCCTATGTGTACTCTCTCGTCTTTAAATCTTAAAAATAAAAAAAAAAATCAAAAATAAAAAAAAAAGATTTTCAAAAAAAAAATCTTAAAAAAAAAATAAAAAAAAATCAAAAATAAAAAAAAAAAGATCTTCAAAAAAAAAAAATCTTAAACAAAAAAAAAAGATTTTTTAAAAAAAAAAAAAATGAAAATCTTAAAATAAAAAAAAAATCTTCAAAAAAAAAAAAAAAAAACTCTCGTCATTTTAGATTCAGATCCGAGAAATTGTGGTTCCTTCCCTTCTGGGTACTGGTGCTCGCGGAAATCGTTGAGCCCGTATTCGGATCGGAATACCATCTGCTCTCTTTGATGAATCCAATCTTGACATTTCAAAAAAAAAAAGAGAATCCCATCTCGTGGATGCGATCTCCAACATTTGTGCATAGCAATACTGGTACGCCCTTTCAGGGTCTACTGTATCTGTGACCGGCACATTTGTAACTCCTACCTTATATTCTTCTTATCTCGAGCAAGCTCCGCTTCTCGATAAGTCGAATTTAGGTATACAATTGCTTCTAGCAGTCATTGGAACGCTCATTTCGAGCCTACCATGTTCGCTGTCAGAACAATTGTACCATCTATGGCTTTTTGCCTTCTTCATGTCGCTTGGGTCATATCCCTTGAGCGATTTGAAAAGACAACCATAGAAATTCCCATTTATGATCATCATATTCTTGTGATTACTAATGGATGTGGTCTTGTTTCAGAAATTTTGAAACTAACAATGGCAGCCTTAACCATTATCTTCGACGAGAACAAGCACCAACTCATGCTTCAACAGAAGCAAAGCACGCGCACCCATAAGCGCCCTGCCAGCTGCCGAAGCGTCAACTCCCTCGGCAACTCTCTGAACTCCGGGTCGACCTCGACTCCCCGGACCATCGTCTTCGGGACACTGGGACCATTCCCACTTCCCGAAGAACAAACTGCGCCTGCCAAAAGGCAGAAAATCGCCTCTCAACGTGTCACTCCCGTGACACCAAAGGCAAGCGCCCAAAAGCCCGAAGCCCGCGGCACCCCTGCGAAGCCTCGACCAACAACCAACCAGGTCTACCCTAAGACTTGGTCTCCAAGACCTTCCCCAAAACAAAGAAGGTCTCAAACATCCACCAAGCCAGCATACCTGGCCCCACTCAAAGAAAACCAGTTCTACCCTCTTGCCTACATGAAAGAGGAGAGACCCATCTCCAACTTGACTCCCAAGTCAACCCAGCATGAGCCGGCTTGTTCCTACAGGCCCAAAATCAGATCATGCATCACCAGGCCTCTCCAAGCACCTGCTATGGCCTACACTCCTTCAGTTCGACCCTTCATCTCTACAGGGGCCGAACTCGAAAGGTTTAAAGCTTCGCTGCAACAGGCAAAGGACCGGGTCCGCATCCTGTCCTTGCCCAACCACAAAGAAGACAAGCTCGGCTGCTGCGCCCGAGGGAGCACATCCTTCATCGTCAGAGCCCAGCCAGAGCTGACTGAAGCTCAAATCGCTCGTCGAGCACGCCGCCGTGCGTCATATCGACAAAAGAGACTAGAGAAGCAACGGACCCAGCCTCCTACACTTCAAGTCTCCCACAAATGGGTCGAAAAAGAAAGACCCGACCAAGTTGCTGCGGTCCATATGGTTGGAAACACCAGAAGACGCCAAAAGTCAGCATCAAAAATCCATGTCCGACGTCCGGTGACCCGTAGCGTCACCGAGACACGAAGACATCCTGAAGAATCTCCTGCCCCTTCAAGCCAAGGACGGGAGAGTAATCCTTCATCAAGCTCTTCATCAAAAAGAATGAGCCCCAGCTCGGTCACCAGGACGATTTCTTCGTTCGAATCCCGAGGGATGAACGTCTTGGCTACAAGTTCTGAGCCGCCACCTCAGAATCCACCTCGAGATGATGCGCTCGCACGCATCCAGCAGTTGGAACAAGGCCAGCAGAGGATCGAAACTCTGATGGAAAACATTCTCCTTGTCGTCCAAAATCAGGTGAACAATGAGCCTCCTCCGAATCATAACAATAACGAGGAGAATTGTGAAGAAAATGAGTCACGCGCCCTTACCAAAAAGGACGTAGACAGTATCCTCGCCAAAGCTAAAGAAGAGGATATACTCAAAGAGCATGGGATCAAGCCACCATATCCTTTGTGGATGGACTCGGTCCCGTTCCCCACAAAATTCAAGCATCCTACTCTCCAAACATATACGGGGAAAGGATCGGCCAGACAGCACGTCATCCACTTCAAGATCTTGACGGGAGCTATCGCGGATCAAGATGCACTCAAGATTCGCCTCTTTGCAAGTACCCTAAAAGGTACGGCCTTCGATTGGTACTCCACTCTGCCGGAGAACTCCATTCAGAACTGGGCTATGCTGGAGACACGCTTCCTGACCCACTTCCAAGGTGAGGATCATCCTGTTACTATGGCTCAGCTCTGCAGCCTAAAACAGGGAGAGAATGAGTCAACTTATGACTTCATTCACAAGTGGAAAGCAATGGCGTACAAATGCTCAGATGTACTGCCACAAGCGTCGCTAGTCGACATCTGCCGAAACAACATGAGAGCTAAAATCCGCTCCATGATCATCGGCAACAAATCAAAAAACCTGGGAGAACTCCTGGAAGCTTCCATGGAAGCTGAAACGGTGATCAAAGACCTCAACAGTCAGAAATCATCAAAGAAAGAGCCGACTGCTGTTGCAACCTCTAAACCAAAGAAGAAAGAGGTTCTCAATGTGCAGACTAAGTCAGCTCCTCAGCAGCCAAAGAAAGCTGAAAACAAAACTGCAGGTAAAAGGCCTGAACTCTCTGATGCCTTCAAAGACCGTGTAGAAAAGAAATATCCGTTCGATGAAGACGTTGAAGAAATCTTTGAGGCTCTCCTAGCAAATGGCAAACTCATTTTGCCAGAGCCCAAAAGACCTGGAGACGTTGGCAAAACCAATGATCCTCGGTACTGTCCATACCACCAGATGGTCTCGCATCCTCTCAATCAATGCTTTGTTGTGAGAGAGAAGATAAACGAGATGTGGAAAAACGGAGTCATCACCTTTGACAAAAACTATGGCCCCGCCTCCGTCAACATGGTGTCACGTGGACAAACACCAAAATCACCGAAGAAGAAGATCACTACTTCCTTCAAGGTGATAAAAAGAATTCAAACGTCCGAAGTGTTGGTTCCTTTCCCGACACCAGACGGACAACCTATATGGGTACATCCCGATCTCCTGGAAGATGAAAATTGGGAGATCGTCAAAACAAAGCCGACAGCTCAACAGCGAAGGCAGGCTAGGAAGCATCTCCTCAGGCTCAAACGGCAAGAGAAGACCCAGCCAAAACAAGAAGTCCCTGAAAAGGCAGAGGCCTCCTCTACCACTTCACTCGGGGCAACAGAAACGTCCCTTCCAGAGACTTCAAAGGGGGTAAGAAAACTCACTCTCAGTGATTTCATGCCACCTCAATTCAGAGAAGAAGCTATGCAGGGGGCATCATACTCTTGCAACTCGGTAGTTGGATTCTCCATTGATGGATACGAGTCCAGCGACACCGACGATGGGTTCGAGCCCAACTACACCGATGAGTGGGAGGAATCTCTTGAAACAGGAGAATATCTCTCCGACGAAGAATGGGTTCCTGAAACTCACCTTATGCCAGTAATCTGGTATAACCCCTTGCAACCACAAGGATCCTGGTCTGATGATGAAGAAGACCAAGAGGCTGCACAAGAAGATGCTGTTAACCCAGCACCTGTCATTGCTCCAGTGGAAATCAACTATGTTGAGCCACACGGAGAAGACGAAGAAGAGGATCTGGCTCCCATGCCTGATCTTGAAGAATATGCAAGGATCTTGCAGCGTCTCGCTCTAGAACAAGAGCAAGACCGCGTCAACGAGATTCCTCACAATCCAGAGCCGGAAGTCCCTGAAGCCCATCAGGTACCTCCTCCCTCAACTCCTGAAAATGGAGAACATTGCTGGATTGACGATCCTCTTACATCCGAGGATGAGTCTGACTCCGAGCAGGCAACATCTTCTATCAGAGCTTCCTGTAATGTAATATATCAGGATTATAGCTCTTCTGAAGCGTCGTCTGATGAGATTACCTACACTCCGACGACGCCTAGCAATGTATCCTCTGGAGCTACCTCGTCTCACGTGACTTTCACAGAGATGACACCCTCTCAGGTTTCTTCTCCTGAGACTGTGACTTCAGGATACACATTCTTCCCGACTCATCATCATGAAGAAAACCCAACTTGGGGTGATGGATGGGTCAACGAAGAAGAAAAGCTGCTGGATGCTGTTCAGGACTTGCTCCCGGAAAATGCTCCGTGCAACACAATCACTGAGGATGGCAGCTCTGCTGCAGATACATCCCCAGTAGATGAAAAACGACAGCCTCTTGATCCTGAAGACAATCTTCCAAACGAAGATCCTTCTCAAGAAGCTCTCGAAGTTGGTAGAGGCACCCGTTCGGGCCGGGACTACCACAAAAATTACAACCAATCTTCCTTTACTTATGTAAATCCTTCGGGAAAAGATGTTGTAAGCGCCCCCAGTGGCAAAAACAATGAACATGCAGGCCCTAAGGAGGCTTTCAAGTATGACTTGGTTGAGCACTTCAAACACATACCTGCACGTCTTCACATCCTAGATTTATTACGAATGTCTCCACGCACTCGTGATAATCTCATCTCAGAATTACAAAAACTGAATGAGGATGTCGACAAACATGCCCCGCAAGTCCTCCAAATTGAAATGGACTACCGGATCAAAAACTCTGAAACTTCCTCAAAGGGAGAAAAGAAAACTGAGGGATCATGCATCCAATGCCTCTCGGTTCAAAAGGCAGCCAGTGCAACCATCGCCTTCACTAAGGAAGACCTCCTACTTGGCGAAGCAAGGCACAACCGACCCCTGTACTTCACAGGGTACATCAAAGAAATGCCGATTCATAGAGTTCAGATCGACCCAGGTTCTGCACTCAACCTTATCTCCACTTCGGCTCTTGAAGAGTTGGGCATCCCACCCAGCAAGCTAAGCCACACATCTGTATCTATCTTTGGATACGATGGGAGCACTCAAAGGCCTATCGGCAAAATCAGGTTCAAATTGCAAATCGGTGATCTTATCTCTGAGGTCACTGTGTATGCAATAAAAACCCCCTCATGCTACAACATCCTTCTCGGACGTCCTTGGATACACGAGAATGGTGTTGTTCCTTCAACTCTACATCAATGCATCAAGTTTGTCGGCGACGACGGCATGGTACATCGAGTCTTTGCGGACAGGAAACCCTTCAAAGGTAAAGAAGTCCACTTCGCAGACTCCCAAATGTATGAAGGCGAAAAAGAAGAAAAAGAGGAAATAGCACCCCCTGCTGAATATCTCCAGAAAGATAAAGGCAAGGCCCCTCAAAAATCACCGGAAGAAAACAAACCCTCCGGCAAATTAGAAGAGAGTAGTCAATCTCCCTTCGTTATCTCCCTCAAGAATTCAAAACCTTTTGTCATCACGACTAAAGTGAAGAAGGCGAAACAAAAGCCTGGGGCAAATTTGTTGTCTCTCTCATGTCTATCATGCAAGACACAGACTCGGACTCAGAGCCAGAAGACGATGCATCGTCAAGCCAAGCTGACACTCAGCAAGTTCAGCCTGCTCTCACTCCGATGGAGACACCTGCAGATGTAGAAGATCCTACGTCTGCTACCTTTGTTGTTCCGGCAACATCACCAAAGCAAAGACCGATCTTCTTTCATAGATCGGATGCTTCTTCATCAAGTTCTCTGCTTGAACCTTTTCAAAATGAAGGTATGCCTCAGCTATCTCTATATAGTCCTGTGGCACAAGCAATTATGAAGAAAATGGGCTTTGACGCTCAAAACCCAGTCGGTTTGGGAGAAAGACGCGGTATTCTCACGCCATTGGAGCCCGCCTTGACCAAAAGCCAGCTGGAAGATTGGAGACTCTACGGTCATGTAGAAAAGTCTTCATATGGGTTAGGATATGATCCCGACACTCCTCTGAGACAGTTGACACAAAGGCTTAAAAGTCGTTTTACCGACCAAGCCTCAACATCTAAAGTCCACGAAGACATCGATCTCCCTGGATATCTCTTTAAAGAGTTACCTGACAAAAATCCAGGAAGCTCATCCAATTGGTATGATTTCTCTGATGATAAAGAGGAATCGTCCGATAATGCAGACTTGTGCTATTCTGACCCAGAAGAACCCTCGTCTCCAAAAGAAATACCAGACTCAACAGGCGATTGGGACTATCTCATAGCAAGCCTTGAGGAGATCACCAATCAAGAAAATCCATGGAAAGGAACAGAGCCTTGGTCTGGTAATGCAGTTGAAACTCCAGAAGGTTTCGTTGAGTTGGAAGCCTCCGAAAATATTGTGGAGGAACCACCTTCGAACCTTCCGACAGAAGATTCTGTTGAAAAGATAAACTTGGGAACACCTGATAACCCACGTCCTGTATTCATAAGCAAGAATATAAAGGATGATGAGTTACCCGAGTATATCGCTTTTCTTCGTGAGTTCGTTGATTGCTTTGCATGGTCCTATGCTGAAATGCCTGGTTTAGACCCCAAAATAGCAGTCCACAAACTCAATCTTCAAGAAGAAATCAAGCCTGTCAAACAAGGCCAAAAAAGATTCCGTCCAGATGTGATGGATAAAATTGAACAAGAAGTTCAAAAACTCAAAAGCGTTGGCTTCATCCGTGAGGAACAACATCCAGAATGGTTGGCCAACATTGTCCCCGTGACAAAGAAAAATGGGCAGATCAGAGTCTGTATTGACTATAGAGACTTGAATGGCGCTTGCCCTAAAGATGAATTCCCGCTCCCCATACCGGAGGTGATGATTGACAATACCTGCGGATTCGAGCGAATGACATTCATGGATGGCTTCTCTGGTTACAATCAGATAAAGATACATCCCGAGGATGAAAAACACACTTCATTTCGGACTCCATTTGGCGTGTATTGCTACACTGTCATGCCATTTGGTCTGAAAAATGCTGGTGCCACATATCAGAGGGCTATGATGAAAATATTCCAAGATATGCAGCACAAGACGGTCGAATGTTACGTTGATGACCTCGCCGTCAAAAGCAGAAGAAAAGAAGACCATCTCAAAGATCTTCGGGAAGTCTTCCTCCGACTCCGCAAACACAAACTGCGGATGAATCCTCTAAAATGCTTCTTCGGCGTCTCGTCGGGTAAGTTTCTCGGATTCCTTGTTCGGAAAGCTGGAATAGAACTTGACCCCATAAAAGTCAAGGCTATTCTAGAAATGCCCTCTCCAAGAACCCTAAGGGAACTAAAAGGGCTTCAAGGGAGATTGGCCTACATCAGACGGTTCATCTCCAATCTTTCGGGGAAATGCCGTCCGTTCTCTCGATTGATGAAAAAAGGTGTAGACTTTGTCTGGGATGCCGACTGTGAAGCCGCATTTCAAGATATCAAGTCATACCTGACCAAACCTCCAGTGTTAGCTGCCCCTGCCACTGGAAAACCATTCATCTTGTACACAAGAGCTCTTGATCATTCTGTAGGCGCTCTGCTTGCACAAGAGAATGGTGAGGGAAAAGAAGCTGCTCTATACTACCTCAGCCGCATGCTAGTAGGTACAGAGCATCGCTACTCTCCAGTCGAAAAGGAATGCCTTGCAGTGATGTTCGCCGTACAAAAGCTACGTCACTACTTGCTTTCCAACACAGTCTACCTGGTCTCGAGGATCAACCTCTTGAAGGTCCTTGTCACAAAGGCAGGTTCTCTCAATGCCCGACTGGCAAAATGGTCCATCCTTCTATCACAATTTGATATAAGGTATGTGCCACAAAAAGCAATCAAAGGCCAAGCTCTAGCAGATTTCCTCGCAGAGCATCCATTGCCTAAAGATTCACCACTCAGAGATGATCTCCCAGACGAACCTGTCTACAACGTGGAGACTTCCTCACCAAATGCCTCCTGGGACATGTACTTTGACGGTGCAACCAGGACAAATGAAAACAGAAAGCTGATCTCGGGAGTTGGCATCCTCTTTGTTAGCCCCGACAAATGCATGATTCCCCACGCTTTCTCGCTACTGGAACCATGCACAAACAATGCAGCTGAATACCAAGCTCTGATCCTAGGATTGGAACTCGCCATCGAATCCGGTATCACTATGCTGAAAGTCTTTGGAGACTCTCAACTGATCGTCAACCAGATGAATCAGAAATATGAAGTCAGGAAGCCCGATCTGCTGCCTTATTACAACAAGGCACAATCGCTTCTGCAAAAGTTTGACATCTGCAACATCACCCACATTCGTAGAGGTGAAAACATCCGTGCAGATGCCCTGGCTGGACTTGCCGCATCAATGGCTATCCAGGAAGGAAAAAACATGCAAATTACAGTGAGTGAGAGAAGGATCCTCCCTCCTCTTAACACACACCAAGCAGTTGCTGAATGCCACCGATTGATTGGAAGTCGGATCTCTATCCTTCAAACTTCAATCGGCGATTGGAGGGATCCGTTCATTGATTACACTATGTTCGGAATCCTACCTGAAGATCCAAAAGAACGGGTAAGCATCCAAAGGCGAGCCCCAAACTTTCATTTGGATATCCCTTCAAAGATCCTTTACAGGAAATCCTTCAACGGAGTACTTCTACGCTGCTTGTCACAACAAGAAGCTGAAGAAACACTCAAAGAAGTTCACGCTGGTCTTTGTGGAGCTCATCAGGCTGGTCCCAAGCTCTACGACCAAATCAAAAGGTTAGGTTACTACTGGCCTACCATGGTTGCTGATGCAATGCAATTTGCCAAACGCTGCCAGCTATGCCAAGTTCACGGAGATTACATTCACATGCCTCCAGAATGGCTGCATCCTACAGCAATCTCATGGCCTTTCGAAGCATGGGGCATGGACATCATAGGTCCTATCTCTCCCCCTTCAAGCAAAGGTCATCGCTTCATCTTCGCCGCAACGGATTATTTCTCCAAGTGGTCAGAAGCATTTGCGTTCAACGAAATGAAGACCTCATCAGTTCTTCAGTTCCTGCGCACCAACATCATTTGTCGTTTCGGCATACCCAAGAGATTCGTCCATGATAACGGACCACAATTCCGGGATCATCGATTCTACAAGTTTTGCGACAAATACAAAATTCAAAGCTGTCCTTCGACTCCATACAATCCGGCAGCAAACGGATTAGCAGAAGCCTTCAACAAGACACTCTGCAAAATCCTCAAGAAAATGGTCTCTAGTCACAAAAGAGACTGCAGCGATAAACTGTCTGAAGCTTTGTGGGCCTATCGAACCACCGTTCGAGGACCAACCCATAGTACACCATTCTCCTTGGTCTATGGATGCGAAGCTGTCGTGCCCCTAGAGGTACAAATTCCTTCTCTGAGGGTATCTCTACAAAATGACATGACTCAAGAAAGCAATGCGAAATTGCGACTCCATGAGCTGGACAATCTTGATGAGAGACGGCTCGAAGCTCGACAAAGCATTGAACTTTACCAAGCACGCATGGCAGGATCTTTTGACAAAAGGGTCCGGCAACGCGCCTACAAAAAGGGTGACTTGGTTCTTGCGGTAAAAAGACCAATGGTCTTCGCACACAAATCAAAAGGCAAATTTGAACCAAAATGGGAGGGACCCTACGTCATCGACAAGGTCTTCTCCAATGGCGCATATGCCCTCCTAAACATGGAAGGCGACAGATGTATGCTGCCTATCAACGGCAAGTTCTTGAAGCGGTACTACCCTTGAAGACTTACCCAACTGGGTAAGAGCAATGCCTGTATGGCCAAAACCTGTTCTCAGGTACTCGCTCGTCAAACCCACTCTCTTTAGAATTTTCATATCAAATGTCAAAATTTCTAGAGATTCAAAAACAATGCTTATTTTTATCGTTTCATTGTTCAAAAACAAAAAAATCCAAGTTTAGGAGCCTCTCCCTGACTTGACCAAAGCTTTCGATCCTTGAACCAAAATTCATGGTTTGAAACAAAAATCCGGATTCAGGGATTTCCACCCTAGTCCACCTTACCTTTTACCGCCAAATGGTTCTAGGTCAAAATTTACGACCCTCGTGTCTTTAAACAAAAAAAATGGTTTTTCAAAAATCGTGGGGATATGACATCAAAGTCAGTACCCGCAAAACAAAAATTTTGAAAAAAAAAAGCAAGGATGCGACATTCCATCGATACTTGCACCCAAAATCGCAGGGAAGCGACATTTCGTCGATACTTGCAAAATCCAAAAACCGTGGAGAAGCAACAAACCAGTTGATATCCACAACCCAATTTCAAAAATCGTGGAGATGCAACATACCAGTTGCTATCCACAACCCAAATTTCAAAGGTTCGAGAAAACCTCAAATTTCAAAAATCGCGGAGAAACGACATCAAGTCAGTACCCGCAAAACCAAAAAGTCTTGGGAAAAGCAGGGAAGCGACGCTTAGTCGATATTTGCACCCCAATTCGCAAGGAAGCGACATTCCATCGATACTTGCAAAACCCAACCCGCAAGGAAGTGACATTCCGTCAATACTCGCAAAACCGAATGAGCAAGGAAGCGACATTCCATCGATACTTGCAAGACCATTCAGCGGGGAGGCGACATTTAGTCGATACCTGCATTTTGAAAGCCAAAAAATCTGGCTATAAATGCCAAAACCTGGCTCTTTTGCCAAAAAACCGGCTATAAATGCCACAAACCGGCTATCAATGCCACAAAAATTGGCTTTCACGCCGACAAACCAAAACTTGGCTTTCAAAAAATGGCTATCAATGCCACCAAACCGGCTATAAATGCCACAAATTGGCTATCAATGCCACCAAACCGGCTATAAATGCCACAAATTGGCTATCAATGCCACCAAACTGGCTATAGATGCCACAAAACAAACACCGGCTTCCATGCCAACCCAAATTTTGGCTTTTACGCCATAAAATTTCGGCTTTCATGCCAACCCAAATTTTGGCTTTTACGCCATAAGATTTCGGCTTCCATGCCATCTCAAAATTGGCTCCCATGCCACGAATAAAATTTTTGGCTCTTATGCCATCTCAAAAATCGGCTATGAATGCCACACAAAAAAAAAAACCTAACTCTCATGTCAAAACTGGCTGCAAATGCCACAAAAATCCGGCTTTCATGCCGAATTCGTTTCCCCTACCAAAACAATCATTTGACAAAAGATTTTCACAAAATGACAAAACTTTTGATCAAATCCCATTTAGCAATTGCTTTCATCACAAAAAGATTTGAGTGAGCGTAGGGAAAACAAGAAAAAAAAGAAGTACCAAAAAAATACATGTGGTACCAAAAAAAAAGTGTTCACAAGCACTGCAAAAAAAAAAGAAGTACCAAAAAAATACATGTGGTACCAAAAAAAAAGAAGAATGGTTTCTGCTATAAAAAATCAGGAGCTCAGCCAAAAATGGTCTCCAGCCAAAGCTTCAGCTCCTCAAGCAAACTTTTGGCCTCATCCGTCAGAGTTTCCAAGGCACGCTTCTTCAGGAACTTGCCATGAGATGCTGGCGAATGCCGTAACCCTTCTTTTACACCGGGAAGCTCTTCCCCAGCAGTTTGCCATCGTTCGTTTTCTAGAGTCCTCCTCTCGAGAACTTGACCGGCATCTGCAACCCTGCGAATCAGAGTACTCTCCCTGTCACGAGCCTCTGTTATAGCAGCCCACTTAGCATCGACTTGTGCCTTCAAATGCTCAAGACGTTTCCTGGCCTCCTCAACTTCCCTATCAAGGACGTTAAGGTCATGCCTCAATCCGATGATGGCTAGCTCTTCCTTGTTCTTCTCCCGAACTAGCTGCTTCTTGCTTTGTGTAGCCTCATTCAGGTCAGACTTAGCCTTATCAGCAGGGTCCAAGAACATCTCCTTGAAGAATTGGTCGTCAGGGAAACCCATGGTCTCAAACCACTTGTCACCCAGTGCAATGATCCTATCAACGATCGCCCTGGCACCTGTGACATCCAGACCAACCTCTTCGGTGTCGGTCAGAATCTCCTGTACATGTGGGATCATGCCAAATCCTGCCTCCAAGTGTCCAGAAAGGAGAGTCTTGACCCAAGAACTCAAAACCCGAGCCAGCACCTTCTTCGCAAATTGAAGAGACGAACTGGATGAAGATTCACCCGTCTCCGCTGATCGGCTGCTCATGTCATGTCCCATTGGAAGAGTAACAAAAGAACTCTTTTCACTTGGAGCCACTGGAGAGGGAATCTCAACACGAGGCATCTCCTCAATCATGTCTGAACTGGTCTCTACCTCCGGATCGACCTCTGGCATCCCTTGCTCTGGTTCTGAAGAAAGCGATGGACTCTCTTCTGTCACTTCAAAACCTGCAAATGAAACACAAAAAGGTATGAATATGATCCTGTTCAAAAAAAAAAAAAAAAAAAAAATCATCAGGGTCATCACTACAAAGTACCTTCTTCGACGACTGGCGGAACACTCTCTTCCTCCATGAACTCATCAGAAGCATCATCGACATTTGCGTCCATTGATGGTTCAAAGTCATCGGAATCTTGTGGCAAGTCAGCTGGCAAGAAAAAAAAAACTGTTAGCAAATCAAGTCGCAGGCAAAAAAAAAAAAAGAGAAAGCGATAGAAGTTATACCAATTGGAGATTCCGGAGTCATTCCAGAGTCCCTCGGTTCTTCTTCAGATGCCATAACCGGCTCCATCACCGCCTCATCGGTCGGAACCTCAGGCATCGGCAAGTCTTCATCCTCTGCTAAAAAAAAAAGAGCAGCAGCAGGGTGAGAAAACAAATCAAAACATGGAAAGCCCCATGAAAGAAGTAGAAAAAGAAAAAGGAAGAATCATACCTTCACCAATGGTCTCTTCCCCACGACTCCTCTTCTCTGGAGGCTCGTCGACAGCCTCTGGCACCTCCTCGTTGATGGTAAGAGGGATTTCCATGTCAGGAGAGTCCTCATGTGGCCCTTCGCTGCGATGATGACTCCTCCTCTTCTTACCTCTACGGGTTCGCTTCCTAGAAGAACCCGCCCCACTATCAGAGTCAGGTTTCTCACTTGACTCCTCACTGGATGGTCTGCTCTGGCCAGTAGACTCCGCGGAAGCTCGCCTCTGTGCCGCTTGCATCCAAGCGCCGAGCTCGGCTTCCTCCTGTTCTAGCTGCTCCAAAGCCTCATCAGGTACTTCCCGAACAGCTTCAGAACCAATGACGCCCTGGTCACCGAGAAAGCCTATCTTGTGCTTCTCTCCAGAAAGGAAGGCCCAAACTTCCTCTCGCCGGACGCCATCCGACTTCCCAATGCCTTTTCCAGAAGACAGCTTTACATCAAGCTCCTTCTTGGAAAGCCCCCGATATGCCAAAAAGCTCTCCGCGAACCACTTCGTGAAGCCTGCAGTTCGGAAAGTCGACAGCTCAGGATAAGAAATCGTGGCAGTAGTGTCTTCAGCACTATAGAAAGCCCATGCATTTCTGCCATCCTGCAAACCCCCAAAACGCTTCACCATACTCGAAGGCGCTCCAACAACGCCTTGAGAGAAGCCCAACTGAAGCGCAAAGCGAGAAGGTACATACGGCTGGATGTCGACGAAAAGATGTCTACGGTACACCATCGTGCCGACTCGTATGCTGAAAAGCCACTCTTTCTCTGCATTGGTCAAAGAGTAATGCCTTCCCGACCCTGCTCTGGTAGAGTCTCGGGAGACACCAAAATCAAAAGCCTTCTTCCGCAACTCCGGAGAAAGCTTAACTGAAGACTGCCCCATCTCGACGTCCCTGAACCGTCGGATCCTCATGCGGGCAAACAAAAGTGATTCAGATACGGCTTTTCCCTTAGCCAATCGAATCATCAGAGGATCATCATCCTGTGCAGCACCCAGCTGGTGGAAGCCAGGACAGTGGTATACAAACCACGAATAAAAGATATGGGCTGAAAATACCCTATTCATAGGGAGCCCAAGCCGAACCAAGAAAGCAGCAGCCTGCAGTTCGGTACACAGGTAGGAGTAAAGAGCGGGCACCAAAGCAAGCCGCTCTCCAAACGCCATCTGACAAGCCGGAAAAATACAATGCGGCCTGATGTGCGTCCCATCTCCACCAGCAAAAATAGCCTCACCCAGCCAAAAAGTGAGGTAAACAGCAAGATCCCTCCGCAGTGTAATGTCAGAACAAATGGCATCTGTGCTCGCGAAGAAACCCTTCAACTCTTCCTGCATGGCCGAAGTCTTCTTCCTGTCTTCCCGGGTCATGCTATCAGAAGGTTCTCGACCGTCAAAGGAGTTGAAGAATGAAAAGCCACAACTCTTCCAACTGCTGGATCTAACTTTCGAGCCCTCCTTCAAAAAATCATAGAAGGCGACGAGCTGAAAGTATAGGAGCCTGAACTCCTCTGACTGCTCCTCAAGGACGCTGTCAATCGGCATGAACTCCTCGTAGAGTTTGCCAAGGATGGGCAATCCAGTAATAGCACTCAACTCCTTCAGAGAAAAACCAATCTCACCGTTCGTGACAACGAAGGTATTGGTCTGAGGGAGAAAAGACTCCAACATAGCCATGAAGGCATCATCGGAAAAAGTCACGGTCTCCCTGAAAGCGCGGACCGCGTCAAAAATCCCGGCTTCCTTCAAAACGGCGCCCCCAATCAGCAAGGTGCGGTCAGTCCATGACTTCCAATCGGAGTCAGCATTGAAACGGCCACGAAGTCGAAAAGGCTTCACCCAAGTACTGCCGTCACCGCTGAAAACGCCAAGGCCCACCGGTCTCAAATCACCGACGGATAATCAGAGCCCTGGTAGCCGCTGGCTGGCATTAACATGTCCATACGGACAGGTGGCTTCTCCGCATATCCGGAGGGTCCACCAACAAAAACCCCAGTCTTGATCACACTGGTCCTCTTCACCCAGCTCGGAGGATCTTCCCTCTTAGGGCACGTGGGAGAAAGGCTCAGGATCGAGATGGTCCGGTCAAAAGACAACCGGGTAGAAATAGTTCTCTCTTCACCATCAGCTGTGTAAGAGAACTGAAAACATCTCCTTTGGTATGTCAAGTCGTCAGGGACTGCATCTCCAAAGAAGAAGGTAGGCTTGGGTAAAACCCTCAGATCGTCCATAACCCAAGGACGGTTGCTTGCCATGATCTTATAGAACTCCTCGTCCTTGAGAGCGATCAATCGCTGTCTCATCTCATCACGATTGAGGGAATCGCATTCTTCCAAGTTCTTCTCAATAAACTGGACCTTCTCCCAGGCCTGCTGAACGGCCACATTAGAAGATCTGGCGGATCGACGAGGTACGCTTGTAGCAGGCTCTTTACCCTTGTTCGCTCTGGAGGAACCACCTGCAAAGGTCGGAAAAGAAAAAGATCGTCATCAAAATGACAGGATTTCGCTATAGAAAGAAAAAAGGGTCACTTTGTCCCACTAAAAATCTGGCGAAATTTTGGCATGACCCCGGGGCAATTCCGAAGAAAAGGGAAATACCCCGAAAGAAATAGAAAGTTTTGAAGATGGGCTCAACATTGCTGCGGGCTCCGAAACTCCAAACTTTCGAAACCTCAAAATCTCCGCAAAATCAAGAAGGGCTCAACATCACTGCAAGCTCCAAATTCCCAAATTTGCAAAGATTTTCAGGTATGCTATCATGCTCAATCTACAAATAGTATATGCATGAACATCTAGATTTGCACAAAAAACGCATTATCATGATGAGCAAAAAAAAAAAAAAGAAGAAACTTTCTCGAAAAAAAAAGGGGAGAAAGAAAAGAAAAAAAAAGAGAAGAAAGAAAACAGCAAAAAAAAAAAAAAATCAGGGGCTGGCCCATCAGGCCGTGGCCCACAGGCCACGTGGCCGTACGGACCAGATCCGTACGGATCTGTCCGTACGGCCCACAAAAAAAAAGAAAAAAAAAAACGTGAAAAAAAAAAAAGAAATCACGTGGAAAAGAAAAAAAAAAGGAGAAGAAGAATAGAAAGAAAAGAAAAAGAAAAGAAAAAAAAAAAAAGAAGAAAAAAAAAGAAGAGAGAGAAACTTTCTTTTTTTTTTATCCTATTCTCTACATGCAGTTTTCTTGAAAGAAAAAGAGAGAAAACTTACTTGAAGCCATTGATGGAGAAGAAGAAGGAAAAAGCTTGAAGATCCTTGAAGAAGAAAAACTCTTGGCCTTGGAGCTCTCTTGAGATTGTTGCAAAAGAAAGCAATAAGAGCAAGAGATCCTACCTCCCTTTGCTTTTATAGGAGAGAGCAAATCAAAGAAGGAAACAAAGAAGAAAGGTAAGTGTTACTAATTAGTAACCTTACCAAAAGAGAAGGAATTAGAAAGATTCTTTCCCAAAAAGAAAGATGTCTTTGAGAGATTTCCTCCCAAAATCAATCAAATGAGAGATTCTCTCCAACAAAAAAGGATATTGGAGATTTCTTCCCAAAAAGAAAGATACCTTGAGATATTCTCTCCCAAATTAAGGGAAGATGAGAGATTCTCTCCCATAAAGATATTTTTAGATATTCTCTATCCAAATGAGATATCTTTAGATATTCTTTACAAAAATGGCCCCACATGAGATCTAAGCCATCCTAAAAAGCTTAAGGTCCCATGGGTTAGCCCATATGAGCCAGGTTTGACCACCTAGGCACTAAAAAAAAAAAGAAGAAGAAAAAAAAAAATGGGCTTTTAGTCAGAAAAAAATCCCTCTTACCAAGAGCATACAATAATGGTTCCATGCCTCTTTTGAGTTGATTGAACCATACAAAAAATTCCAAGCCCCATGAGCTTCCAAAAAATCAAACCATCCAGCCTCATATACCAAATTGAGCCAAAATCTTGAAATTGACATTTCACAAAAATCCAAACCACTCCAATGGACCCACACAGTCCCAAAGAGTGACCAAAAACCAAATCCTGGTCCCCTAACTTGCCACATACAGCTTGTTAGGTCACAAGACCAAAACCAAAAACCAAATCCTGATCCCCCAACTTGCCACATACAGCTTGTTGGGTCACAAGGTCAAAACCAAAACCCGATCCCCTAACCTGCCATATATAGCTTGTTAGGTCACAAGGTCAAAAACAAAAGCCCAAATCCACATCCCTGATGTCATCTTCAAAACTTTGCCTCGAGATGGTGTGTGATTCCTTTCACTACCATAAAATTCCCCTAGAAGCTCAAAGGCTACTTTACCAAAGGAAAGATTGCTCAAAGACTCTTGGTCAAGACACAAGCTCTCCTTCAGAAATCTCTTCGAGGCACATCGACTACAAAAGTCAAGCAACTCGTCGATGTACCTCGAGGGGGCATTTGTTGACACCAAAAATGTCACTTTGCCTCTTCAACATCAAGAAGGCTGCATGAAGTCGCAACCTGCCATAAATAGACAATGCAATTTCTCCAAAAAATCAAATCTTGTCAGAATCAAACAAAAACTGCAAGATCCTTCAAGATAGCCAAGAGAAGAGTACACATGAAGTTTCGGGCCATTTCGACAACATTTGGCCTAACTTCACTTCTCCGACAGCTAAACGGGAGCTCCCGGCGGCGACATCATCGGAGACGTCAAAACTTCGATCAGAGCCTACAGATGACTCCAGCATGTCTCAAAAAGGCTCCATGCCAAATTTCAAGTCAAACCGACAACGTTTGACCCTCCATCAATGCTCGAGCAGCAAAATCAAGCCTCCCGGCGGCGGAAACCACCGGAGCCTTCGCTCATCAAACCAAGTGCATGAGTGGTTTCAACATGCTTCCAAAAGGCTGCACGTCAAATTTCAGGTCATTCCGAAAACGTTTGACCAGGTTTCGATGCTCCGAGAGAAAATCAAGCATACCGGCGGCAGAGCAACCCGGGACCATGACATCCAAAACGGAGCCCATGGAACGTCTCAAAATGACTCCAATAGGCTCCCCGTCAAATTTCAGGTCAATCGGACATCGTTTGACCGCACATCAAAGCTCGGCATTTTCCCCATAGCAAAATCAAGTGAAGCATCGACGGGACCCCAAACGGCTTCAAAACTCAAACAAAAGCCTATGGTTGGTCTTATTTATTGCTCAGGAGGCTTCACCTCAAATTTCAGGTCATTCCGACATCGTTTGACCAAGTTTCGACTTCTGGCGGAAAATCAGCAGCTCTACGCGACAAAGTCTTCGGCTTTCCCGGAAAATTAGAAACTTTGCACTCTAAAAATGCAAGGATTCTCATCAAGTTTTCTACAGGGAAATCAAGCCAATAAATGAGAAGAAATGTCAAGAAAAATACAGAAGAAAACGGCGACGAAAAAGACCTCAAAACGACCGCAAAACGGGCTCCGAAGGGGAAAAATTCCCCAGGGTCGCAGACCCCTGCGACCATGGCCCATGGTCGCAGGCCCCTGCGACCATGGAGGTCCGGGTCACCGGATTTTCCGCCGGTGACCCGTTTTTTCGTCTTTTTTCGCGTTTCGCGCACTTTGGCCCCTGTGGTTTCCTGAAAATGTGATTTTTAGTGCTTGAAATTGACTCATATCCGACGACATCCGTCAAAATCACGGGTCAACCTCCAAAAGCATAAAATCATCAGTGATCGCTCCAAGATCGCCAACCGGCTGACCAAGAAAGTGCACTTTCTGTCCGACCGATCGTGAAATCGACAAGACAGATGTCACCGGCCCGCTCTTAGCTATCAATGTCTGAAGTTACATGTTCATCCGATGTCGATCAGCATGTAGATCCATCGATGATCGTCGCCAGAAGAATTCCAGAAGACACGGCATGGCCCGCGACTCTTTGACTGCTCGGCGACCAATTAATGTGGTTAATTGACTAGCTTTATTGCAGTCATTAATTCATTTCTTTGGACGGCCCAATCAGAAGCAAGCATTTGGGAGTTACAAGTCAATTGATTCATGGCATTTAAACCATGAAACTCCTCCCATTATTGTAATTAAGTTGATTAAAAGCCCTTAATCTCCATCGGCCAATCATATTCAAGGAAAAAGGAGTTACAAAATCAAGAAATAAATCTTGTAACTCCTCCCATTAAAGCCATTAAGGCTCATAAACCCTCCTAAATGGCTACCAAATGCCTATAAATAGGAGAGCATTCCATTGAAATGGAGATCGGAAAAAAGATCGGAAAAAAGATCAGAAAAAAGAGGAGAAAATCAGAGGATCAGAAAAACAAAGATCAGAAAGAGATCTGAGAGAAAGAAAAAAAAGAGAGAAAACTCTGCTGAAGTTCTGCACCGGCCACCACTACAAGGTGACAAAAGTCCCTTGGGGGGCACCCCCCCCCCAAGGTCCTTGCCTTCTCCTGCTGCCTCCAATGGCTTAGACGTGGCTTTTCAGCCCGTCTACTTAGCTTTTTATTGGACATAGGACCTTCTCTTGGTCTTTGTCCTCTAAAAACCTGAGGTTATAGCCAAGCCAAGCGAATCAAGAGCATCTTCTGTTCTCATCTGCATGGATGATGGCGAAGCCCATACATGGCTTGCGACCGTCAATCTGAACGAGTCCCCCACAATCTCCTGAAAAGTTAGATCTTCCTTTTCTTGCTTTTCATTGTAGTTTGTATTTTTCTAAAAGAGACAAAAATCACAACTCTTGTCTTTCATTATTGATGAGAATTGTAAATCGGCTATAAACGCCAAAATCAGCTATAAATGCCAAACAAAATCGCCTTTCACGGCAAACCAAGAAAATGTCTCTTTTCTTAAATATTTGTGCAATGGAAAACTTGAAAGAAGTTGATTTCCTTTTTACTTGCGAAGGTTGATCTCCGGATTACCACTTGCAATTCCAAGTAAAATAGAAAATCTGGCACACCCACACAAAAGAAATGTTGATGCACGCTTCAGGGCCCGCCAGGGCGCGAAAGGGCCGGACCCGACGGGCTCCCACGTTCCGCCGACCCCGGTAGCCGCCCCAGCGGGCGCCTCGGAGCGCGTTCCATCAAGGAGGAGTCAGCGTCACACGGGGCGGGACGAAGACTCTCCTAATGTGGAAGTCCCTCTCACTGTCAGTGAGGAGGTGCCAGGGGAAGCTGACGAACCTCCGGAGAAGAGGATTCGGGAAGAAGAGACCATCGGTGAAGGTATGATTCCTCCTTTTCCTTTTTTACTTCTTTCATGGGGCTTTCCATGTTCTGATTTGTTTTCTCACCCTGTTGCTGCTTCTTTTTTTTTTTAGCAGAGGATGAAGACTTGCCGATGCCTGAGGTTCCAACCGATGAGGCGGTGATGGAGCCGGTTATGGCATCTAAAGAAGAACTGAGGGACTCTGGAATGACTCCGGAATCTCCAATTGGTATAACTTCTTTCGCTTTCTCTTTTTTTTTTTGCCTGCGACTTGATTTGCTAACATTTTTTTCTTGTCAGCTGACTTGCCACAGGATTCCGATGACTTTGAACCATCAATGGACGCAAATGTCGATGATGCTTCTGATGAGTTCATGGAGGAAGAGAGTGTTCCGCCAGTCGTCGAAGAAGGTACTTTGTAGTGATGACCCTGATGATTTTTTTTTAACAGGATCATATTCATACCTTTTTGTGTTTCATTTGCAGGTTTTGAAGTGACAGAAGAGAGTCCATCGCCTCCTTCAGAACCAGAGCAAGGGATGCCAGAGGTCGATCCGGAGGTAGAGACCAGTTCTGACATGATTGAGGAGATGCCTCGTGTTGAGATTCCCTCTCCAGTGGCTTCAAGTGAAAAGAGTTCTTTTGTTACTCTTCCAATGGGATATGACATGAGCAGCCGATCAGCGGAGAAGGTTGAATCTTCATCCAGTTCGTCTCTTCAATTTGCGAAGAAGGTGCTGGCTCGGGTTTTGAGTTCTTGGGTCAAGACTCTCCTTTCTGGACACTTGGAGGCAGGATTTGGCATGATCCCACATGTACAGGAGATTCTGACCGACACCGAAGAGGTTGGTCTGGATGTCACAGGTGCCAGGGCGATCGTTGATAGGATCATTGCACTGGGTGACAAGTGGTTTGAGACCATGGGTTTCCCTGACGACCAATTCTTCAAGGAGATGTTCTTGAACCCTGCTGATAAGGCTAAGTCTGACCTGAATGAGGCTACACAAAGCAAGAAGCAGCTAGTTCGGGAGAAGAACAAGGAAGAGCTAGCCATCATCGGATTGAGGCATGACCTTAACGTCCTTGATAGGGAAGTTGAGGAGGCCTGGAAACGTCTTGAGCATTTGAAGGCACAAGTCGATGCGAAGTGGGCTGCTATAACAGAGGCTCGTGACAGGGAGAGTACTCTGATTCGCAGGGTTGCAGATGCCGGTCAAGTTCTCGAGAGGAGGACTCTAGAAAACGAACGATGGCAAACTGTTGGGGAAGAGCTTCCCGGTGTAAAAGAAGGGTTACGGCATTCGCCAGCATCTCATGGCAAGTTCCTGAAGAAGCGTGCCTTGGAAACTCTGACGGCTGAGGCCAAAAGTTTGCTTGAGGAGCTGAAGCTTTGGCTGGAGACCATTTTTGGCTAAGCTCCTGATTTTTTTATAGCAGAAACCATTCTTCTTTTTTTTTTTTAGTACCACATGTATTTTTTTGGTACTCTTTTTTTTTTTGTAGTGCTTGTGAACACTTTCTATTTTTTTTTTTTTTTTTTTTTTTTTTTTTTTGCTTTGGTACCACATGTATTTTTTTGGTACCCTTTTTTTTTTGTTCCCTACGCTCACTCAAATCTTTTTGTGATGAAAGCAATTGCTAAATGGGATTTGATCAAAAGCTTTGTCATTTTGTGAAAATCTTTTGTCAAATGGTTTGTTTTGGTAGGGGAAACGAATTTGGCATGAAAGCCGGATTTTTGTGGCATTTATAGCCGGTTTGGTGGCATTGATAGCCAATTTGTGGCATTTATAGCCGGTTTTGACATGAGAGTCAGGTTTTTTTTTTTGTGTGGCATTTGTAGCCGAGTTTTTTGAAAACCGAGTTTTGTTTTATTGGCATGAAAGCCGATTTTGGCGTTTATAGCCGGAAATTTTTGTTTTGGCATTCATAGCCGGATTTTGGCATTTATAGCCGAGTTTTGGTTTTCAAAATGCAGGTATCGACTAAATGTCGCCTCCCCGCTGAATGGTCTTGCAAGTATCGATGGCATGTCGCTTCCTTGCTCATTCGGTTTTGCGAGTATTGATGGAATGTCATTTCCTCGCGGGTTAGGTTTTGCAAGTATCGATGGAATGTCGCTTCCTCGCGAATTGGGGTGCAAATATCGACTAAGCGTCGCTTCCCTGCTTTTCCCAAGACTTTTGGTTTTGCAGGTACTGACTTGATGTCGTTTCTCCGCGATTTTTGAAATTTGAGGTTTTCTCGAACCATTTGTAATTTTGGGTTGTGGATAGCAACTGGTATGTTGCATCTCCACGATTTTTGAAATTGGGTTGTGGATATCAACTGGTTTGCTGCTTCTCCACGATTTTAGGTTTTCTCGAACCTTTGAAATTTGGGTTGTGGATATCAACTGGTTTGTTGCTTCTCCACGATTTTTTGATTTTGCAAGTATCAACGAAATGTCGCTTCCCTGCGATTTTGGGTGCAAGTATCGATGGAATGTCGCATCCTTGCTTTTTTTCAAAATTTTTGTTTTGCGGGTACTGACTTTGATGTCATTTCCCCACGATTTTTGAAAAACCATTTTTTTTTTGTTTAAAGACACGAGGGTCGTAAATTTTGACCTAGAACCATTTGGCGGTAAAAGGTAAGGTGGACTAGGGTGGAAATCCCTGAATCCGGATTTTTGTTTCAAACCATGAATTTTGGTTCAAGGATCGAAAGCTTTGGTCAAGTCAGGGAGAAGCTCCTAAACTTGGATTTTTTTTTTTTTTTGTTTTTGAACAATGAAACGATGAAAGTAAGCATTGTTTTTGAATCTCTAGAAATTTTGACATTTGATATGAAAATTCTAAAGAGAGTGGGTTTGACGAGCGAGTACCTGAGAACAGGTTTTGGCCATACAGGCATTGCTCTTACCCAGTTGGGTAAGTCTTCAAGGGTAGTACCGCTTCAAGAACTTGCCGTTGATAGGCAGCATACATCTGTCGCCTTCCATGTTTAGGAGGGCATATGCGCCGTTGGAGAAGACCTTATCGATGACGTAGGGTCCCTCCCATTTTGGTTCAAATTTGCCTTTGGATTTGTGTGCGAAGACCATTGGTCTTTTTACCGCAAGAACCAAGTCACCCTTTTTGTAGGCGCGTTGCCGGACCCTTTTGTCAAAAGATCCTGCCATGCGTGCTTGGTAAAGTTTAATGCTTTGTCGAGCTTCGAGCCGTCTCTCGTCGAGATTGTCCAGCTCATGGAGTCGCAATTTGACATTGCTTTCTTGAGTCATGTCATTTTGTAGAGATACCCTCAGAGAAGGAATTTGTACCTCTAGGGGCACGACAGCTTCGCATCCATAGACCAAGGAGAATGGTGTGCTATGGGTTGGTCCTCGAACGGTGGTTCGATAGGCCCACAAAGCTTCAGACAGTTTGTCACTCCAGTCTCTTTTGTGACTAGAGACCATTTTCTTGAGGATTTTGCAGAGTGTCTTGTTGAAGGCATCTGCTAATCCGTTTGCTGCCGGATTGTATGGAGTCGAAGGACAGCTTTGAATTTTGTATTTGTCGCAAAACCTGTAGAATCGATGATCCCGGAATTGTGGTCCGTTATCATGGACGAATCTCTTGGGTATGCCGAAACGACAAATGATGTTGGTGCGCAGGAACTGAAGAACTGATGAGGTCTTCATTTCGTTGAACGCAAATGCTTCTGACCACTTGGAGAAATAATCCGTTGCGGCGAAGATGAAGCGATGACCTTTGCTTGAAGGGGGAGAGATAGGACCTATGATGTCCATGCCCCATGCTTCGAAAGGCCATGAGATTGCTGTAGGATGTAGCCATTCCGGAGGCATGTGAATGTAATCTCCGTGAACTTGGCATAGCTGGCAACGTTTGGTAAATTGCATTGCATCAGCAACCATGGTAGGCCAATAGTAACCTAACCTTTTTATCTGATCATAGAGCTTAGGACCTGCCTGATGGGCTCCACAAAGACCAGCATGAACTTCTTTAAGTGTTTCTTCGGCCTCTTGTTGTGACAAGCAGCGTAGAAGTACTCCGTTGAAGGATTTCCTGTAGAGGATTTTTGAAGGAATATCCAAATGAAAGTTTGGGGCTCGCCTTTGTATGCTTACCCGTTCTTTTGGATCTTCAGGTAGGATTCCGAACATAGTGTAATCAATGAACGGATCCCTCCAATCGCCGATTGAAGTTTGAAGGATAGAGATCCGACTTCCAACCACTCGGTGGCATTCAGCAACTGCTTGGTGTGTGTTAAGAGGAGGGAGGATCCTTCTCTCACACACTGTAATTTGCATGTTTTCCCCTTCCTGGATCGCCATTGATGCGGCAAGTCCGGCCAGGGCATCTGCACGGATGTTTTCACCTCTACGAATGTGGGTGATGTTGCAGATGTCAAACTTTTGCAGAAGCGATTGTACCTTGTTGTAATAAGGCAGCAGATCGGGCTTCCTGACTTCATATTTCTGATTCATCTGGTTGACGATCAGTTGAGAGTCTCCAAAGACTTCCAGCATAGTGATACCGAATTCGATGGCGAGTTCCAATCCTAGGATCAGAGCTTGGTATTCAGCTGCATTGTTTGTGCATGGTTCCAGTAGCGAGAAAGCGTGTGGAATCATGCATTTGTCGGGGCTAACAAAGAGGATGCCAACTCCCGAGATCAGCTTTCTGTCTTCATTTGTCCTGGTTGCACCGTCAAAGTACATGTCCCAGGAGGCATTTGGTGAGGAAGTCTCCACGTTGTAGACAGGTTCGTCTGGGAGATCATCTCTGAGTGGTGAATCTTTAGGCAATGGATGCTCTGCGAGGAAATCTGCTAGAGCTTGGCCTTTGATTGCTTTTTGTGGCACATACCTAATATCAAATTGTGGCAAGAGGATGGACCATTTTGCCAGTCGGGCATTGAGAGAACCGGCCTTCGTGACAAGGACCTTCAACAGGTTGATCCTCGAGACCAGGTAGACTGTGTTGGAAAGCAAGTAGTGACGTAGCTTTTGTACGGCGAACATCACTGCAAGGCATTCTTTTTCGACTGGAGAGTAGCGATGCTCTGCACCTACTAGCATGAGGCTGAGGTAGTATAGAGCAGCTTCTTTTCCCTCACCATTCTCTTGTGCAAGCAGAGCGCCTACAGAATGATCAAGAGCTCTTGTGTACAAGATGAATGGTTTTCCAGTGGCAGGGGCAGCTAACACTGGAGGTTTGGTCAGGTATGACTTGATATCTTGAAATGCGGCTTCGCAGTCGGCATCCCAGACAAAGTCTACACCTTTTTTCATCAATCGAGAGAATGGACGGCATTTCCCCGAAAGATTGGAGATGAACCGTCTGATGTAGGCCAATCTCCCTTGAAGCCCTTTTAGTTCCCTTAGGGTTCTTGGAGAGGGCATTTCTAGAATAGCCTTGACTTTTATGGGGTCAAGTTCTATTCCAGCTTTCCGAACAAGGAATCCGAGAAACTTACCCGACGAGACGCCGAAGAAGCATTTTAGAGGATTCATCCGCAGTTTGTGTTTGCGAAGTCGGAGGAAGACTTCCCGAAGATCTTTGAGATGGTCTTCTTTTCTTCTGCTTTTGACGGCGAGGTCATCAACGTAACATTCGACCGTCTTGTGCTGCATATCTTGGAATATTTACATCATAGCCCTCTGATATGTGGCACCAGCATTTTTCAGACCAAATGGCATGACAGTGTAGCAATACACGCCAAATGGAGTCCGAAATGAAGTGTGTTTTTCATCCTCGGGATGCATCTTTATCTGATTGTAACCAGAGAAGCCATCCATGAATGTCATTCGCTCGAATCCGCAGGTATTGTCAATCATCACCTCCGGTATGGGGAGCGGGAATTCATCTTTAGGGCAAGCGCCATTCAGGTCTCTATAGTCAATACAGACCCTGATCTGCCCATTTTTCTTTGTCACGGGGACAATGTTGGCCAACCATTCTGGATGTTGTTCCTCACGGATGAAGCCGACGTTTTTGAGCTTTTGAACTTCTTGTTCAATTTTATCCATCACATCTGGACGGAATCTTCTTTGGCCTTGTTTGACAGGCTTGATGTCTTCTTGAAGATTGAGTTTGTGGACTGCTACTTTGGGGTCTAAACCAGGCATTTCAGCATAGGACCATGCAAAGCAATCAACGAACTCACGAAGAAAAGCGATATACTCGGGTAACTCATCATCCTTTATATTCTTGCTTATGAATACAGGACGTGGGTTATCAGGTGTTCCCAAGTTTATCTTTTCAACAGGATCTTCTGTCGGAAGGTTCGAAGGTGGTTCCTCCACAATATTTTCGGAGGCTTCCAACTCAACGAAACCTTCTGGAGTTTCAACTGCATTACCAGACCAAGGCTCTGTTCCTTTCCATGGATTTCCTTGATTGGTGATCTCCTCAAGGCTTGCTATGAGATAGTCCCAATCGCCTGTTGAGTCTGGTATTTCTTTTGGAGACGAGGGTTCTTCTGGGTCAGGATGCCACAAGTCTGTATTATCGGACGATTCCTCTTTATCATCAGAGAAATCATACCAATTGGATGAGCTTCCTGGATCTTTGTCAGGTAACTCTTTAAAGAGATTTCCAGGGAGATCGATGTCTTCGTGGACTTTAGATGTTGAGGCTTGGTCGGTAAAACGACTTTTAAGCCTTTGTGTCAACTGTCTCAGAGGAGTGTCGGGATCATACCCTAACCCATATGAAGACTTTTCTACATGACCGTAGAGTCTCCAATCTTCCAGCTGGCTTTTGGTCAAGGCGGGCTCCAATGGCGTGAGAATACCGCGTCTTTCTCCCAAACCGACTGGGTTTTGAGCGTCATAGCCCATTTTCTTCATAATTGCTTGTGCCACAGGACTATATAGAGATAGCTGAGGCATACCTTCATTTTGGAAAGGTTCCAGCATGGAATTTGATGAAGAAGCGTCCGATCTATGGAAGAAGATCGGCCTTTGCTTTGGTGATGTTGCCGGAACAACAAAGGTAGCAGACGTAGGATCTTCTACATCAGCAGGTGTCTCCATCGGAGTGAGAGCAGGCTAAACTTGCTGAGTGTCAGCTTGGCTTGACGATGCATCGTCTTCTGGCTCTGAGTCCGAGTCTGTGTCTTGCATGATAGACACGAGAGAGACAACAAATTTGCCCCCCGGCTTTTGTTTCTCCTTCTTCACTTTAGTCGTGATGACCAAAGGTTTTGAATTCTTGAGGGAGATAACGAAGGGAGATTGGCTACTCTCTTCTAATTTGCCGGAGGGTTTGTTTTCTTCCGGTGATTTTTGAGGAGCCTTGCCTTTATCTTTCTGGAGATTTTCAGCAGGGGGTGCTATTTCCTCTTCTTCTTTTTCTCCTTCATACATCTGGGAGTCTGCGAAGTGGACTTCTTTACCTTTGAAGGGTTTCCTGTCCGCAAAGACTCGATGTACCATGCCGTCGTCGCCGACAAACTTGATGCATTGATGTAGAGTTGAAGGAACAACACCATTCTCGTGTATCCAAGGACGTCCGAGAAGGATGTTGTAGCATGAGGGGGTTTTTATTGCATACACAGTGACCTCAGAGATAAGATCACCGATTTGCAATTTGAACCTGATTTTGCCGATAGGCCTTTGAGTGCTCCCATCGTATCCAAAGATAGATACAGATGTGTGGCTTAGCTTGCTGGGTGGGATGCCCAACTCTTCAAGAGCCGAAGTGGAGATAAGGTTGAGTGCAGAACCTGGGTCGATCTGAACTCTATGTATCGGCATTTCTTTGATGTACCCTGTGAAGTACAGGGGTCGGTTGTGCCTTGCTTCGCCAAGTAGGAGGTCTTCCTTAGTGAAGGCGATGGTTGCACTGGCTGCCTTTTGAACCGAGAGGCATTGGATGCATGATCCCTCAGTTTTCTTTTCTCCCTTTGAAGAAGTTTCAGAGTTTTTGACCCGGTAGTCCATTTCAATTTGGAGGACTTGCGGGGCATGTTTGTCGACATCCTCATTCAGTTTTTGTAATTCTGAGATGAGATTATCACGAGTGCGTGGAGACATTCGTAATAAATCCAGGATGTGAAGACGTACAGGTATGTGTTTGAAGTGCTCAACCAAGTCATACTTGAAAGCCTCCTTAGGGCCTGCATGTTCATCATTGTTGCCACTGGGGGCGCTTACAACATCTTTTCCCGAAGGATTTACATAAGTAAAGGAAGATTGGTTGTAATTTTTGTGGTAGTCCCGGCCCGAACGGGTGCCTCTACCAACTTCGAGAGCTTCTTGAGAAGGAT